>JAQNBH010000010.1:12220619-12534383 GCA_028752905.1 Cladorhizidae sp. MBARI D1340-BT2
CAATATCATGAGAAATATATACAGTCTTGCCATAGTTCGGTATAGCATAATGCCATTGGTAGTCAGTCAAAATAGCTATCCTCAGACATTGTAAAAGCAAAAAAAAATATGGGGGGATCTTCCCCCCAGACCCCCCTTTTACGACTTATGAACATGTTAAGAAAATATTAACAAAAATTAGGGCACCAAGTGACCAACCATTTCCACCCCCCCCCCCCCCCCCCCTAGAGAACTAGAGAAAAATTGTGTATGAAACCTGTTGTCCATGATTTTGTAAGAAAATGCATGGAATGCAACATAATTCGATTTCACAAAAGCCCACCTCCATTATACGAGTGACAAGTGACTATATCTAATCTATATATGCTGATTGCCGTAGCATGCAACTTCAGCAAATATTTAAGATGGAATGTTGTACTAAAGATTTTAGAAAAAGTGCATGCCATCATAAGTAGCAGCTATATATACAGTTAGTACTGCAAAAATACCTGTGGGTAAAACACTTTCGTACTCCACGCGGAAGCCCAGGGTGCACGTCCCCTTTCCGCACCATCCAGGCTCTCCGCCCCCCCTTATTTTTCCATATCTCAAGTTCGCCCCCCCTTGGCAAAATTTCTGTATACAACCCTATAGAGTAATCACTAGTACAATGAGGGGGTTATCTAATGCCATGCCTGGAGTGTAGAGTAATCACTAGTACAATGAGGGGGTTATCTAATGCCATGCCTGGAGTGTAGAGTAATCACTAGTACAATGAGGGGGTTATCTAATGCCATGCCTGGAGTGTAGAGTAATCACTAGTACAATGAGGGGGTTATCTAATGCCATGCCTGGAGTGTAGAGTAATCACTAGTACAATGAGGAGGTTATCTAATGCCATGCCTGGAGTGTAGAGTAATCACTAGTACAATGAGGGGGTTATCTAATGCCATGCCTGGAGTGTAGAGTAATCACTAGTACAATGAGGAGGTTATCTAATGCCATGCCTGGAGTGTAGAGTAATCACTAGTACAATGAGGGGGTTATCTAATGCCATGCCTGGAGTGTAGAGTAATCACTAGTACAATGAGGGGGTTATCTAATGCCATGCCTGGAGTGTAGAGTAATCACTAGTACAATGAAGGGGTTATCTAACACTGTGCCTGAAGGAAAATCCCAGTGAGAACATCAGAAATAGAATATCTGTGTCATTGTATAGAGCATTGTGAGGTCTGAGGTGCATTAGGGATGGTCAACAACACTCTAAGAATCTCAATCAAGTACAGTATTGCAATAGTTGCCTGGTTGTTATGGTGATGTGGGTGTGGTCATTGCATGCACAGCACCCACACAACAACAGCTGTGGATGTCGTCTTTGGCAGGGGCAGAGGTCATTAGCTCCCTTCCTTTGATGAGGTTGGTGCAAGAAGTTAGCAGCAAACGAATGGGGGTGGAGCTTCCTGGCCTTGAGGAAGTTAGCAGCAAGCAAATGGGGGTGGAGCTTCCTGGCCTTGAGGAAGTTAGCAGCAAGCGAATGGGGGTGGAGCTTCTTGGCCTTGAGGAAGTTAGCAGTGTTAAGGTTACAGCTAGAGGTCCAGTTCCTGGCAGAAGGTGTATAGTAATCCAAATGGCCACAAGGAACATTCCTCCGTCCACGCAAGGTTCCAACATGTGCACAAAGGATGAGATGTTAGCCATGCACTCTGTGACCGACACTCCTACTTATTGAGGTGGAGTCCGGGTTAATCTTAATAATGATCGACTCCCGACTTAATTAATTTGGGCTTTACTTTGTAACATGCAATCAGCAACTACAATAAGCTGGAGTTCAGTCTTACAGTTGACTCCGTTGAGGCAAGCCACAGAAGCTGTACATCGCTACGTCCGCTCGTTGTCTGCACTTCAGCAAGGAAACTTGGTGAACCTGTTTTCTTCAGAGCAAAGGAATTTCAAGTGGTTTGCCGGAAGATAAGAGCTGCCGTCATCAGCAGAAGAACTGCCTTCATCAGCAGAAGAACTGCCAGAGGCAAGTGAAGGCCTGGAAGAAAATCTCCATGGTTGAAGTTGCGATGATCAGCTTTCTTCTGCAGCATGGTAGTCTTTCCAGTTTGATTGGTGCACCTGTCTGGATGCTATTCTCTGCTGGAGTGCAGACATGGAGCGATGTGCAGCTTCCGTTTTCTTGCACTAATTATTTACTTATTAATTCGATCATATATTATATATTTATTATTAATATATATATTTCACGTGTTCAATACAGGAGGAAAAATACAGGAAAAATAAATTAAATTAATGTGTATATATTTTTAAACAAGAAAAATGAAAAATAAAATCCAGTCTTCAGAGTATTTTTTGGCTTGAACTCTGACCTCGTTTGTTGCTGTGAGTGCTATGCAGTCAATCAGTTTAAGTTCGCAGGTGGTGATGGTGGTCTTTCAGTGCAGTTAGTTTTGTTATCTGGCCTGGCATGTATTTTTTTGTGCTTGACAATAAGCCACTTAGATTCCGTGGAGTTTCACTCACAAGCCACTCCCATTAGATTACGTGGAGTTTCACTTAAAGCCACTCCCATATATTTAAGCCACTCCCATATATTAAAGCCACTCCCATATATTAAAGTCAAGTAATTTCACTCCCGGTAGACATTCAAATTACCCGCCACACCTCATGTTCTATACAGAGCTCACGCCCAAGGATTACCACACCATAACGTACACGGAGCCAGCGTACTGGTGCGTGGTCAGCTACTACGAGATGAAAAACAGAGTTGGCGAGGTCTTCCAGGCCACCAAACCTAGCCTGACTGTGGACGGCTTCACGGACCCAAGCTCTGATGATCGCTTCTGCCTAGGCTTGCTGTCAAATATTCACCGAGACCAGCAGATTGAGAACACCAGAAGACACATCGGAAAAGGCGTACACTTGTTCTACGTGGGAGGGGAGGTGTACGCCGAGTGTCAGAGCGAGACGAGCATATTCGTGCAGAGTCCGAACTCCAACATGCGATACAGCTGGCACCCAGCGACCGTGTGCAAAATCCCACCTGGTAAGGGATATCATTTTAATGAGGTCTATTGAGGCTTAACTCGCAAATGTACATGTGCATACATTTGCCATGTATATCTCCGACATCAGCTACCCCTTAAAAGAATCTAAAATAAAATTTCGCAAATAAAATGGGGGGGGGGGGGGGGGGGGTGTTAACTAAGTTAACCATTTTGATTTTATTTGCAGTTAATTCTGGGACATTTCAAGAGCTTTCCAATGATACATATACTTGATGTAGGCTTGTCTGTATAAGGGGGGCCCGATGGTATTTTTTTACTTTTTTTACTTGTGGTTACAACTTTAGAGCTCCTGTAGGCTTGTCTGTATAAGGGGGGCCGATGGTATTTTTTTACTTTTTTTACTTGTGGTTACAACTTTAGAGCTCCGTAGATTCTGCAAACTTCGTGGTATGGATTTGATATGTAGCTCAAAAGATAGGTCTCTCTGTGTGCTCTATTTTGGTACTAAAATATGTTTCATAGGTATAACTATAGGCAGACCCTAAAGTAGGGACCTCAAAAACCTGCATCCCAAAATCGCTGTTCAAAATAACTCCAGATTGCTAAGTGCAAAAAAAAATTGAAATTGGTACGAGTGGCTAGAGGAAGCCCTAGAGCATGCAATCGCCTTTTTCATTAGGCGTTACAATTTTAGTACGTGGTCAAGCGTGCAGGTGGAAAATTGAGGGCGTTGAGCAAATGGACGATGCACTTGATGTACATAGGCTTGCAAGTCTGTATAGTGAGTGGAGTAGATTGGAATCTTCCCATTCACAGGTTATTTAATAGAACCACATAAGCATGCTATGTGCGGGAAATGACCCCCTCCCCCCCCCCCCCCCCCCCCCCCCCCAGAATGGAAATGGGAGGAAATATTAAAAATCTGGAAAGAAAGCATCGGTGGTAGCCATTGGCAAGAGAACAAACCAAAAGTTCGTTACACATCATGAGGGTCTGTTGCACATCCCGTGAATGGGGGGAAGTGTACAGGATTGTTGAGGTGATGAGGGTGCAGTGTTTTAAATGGAGTATTCTAGTCACCACTGTACAGACTTACTAGCCTTCATAAAGTCCACCATTGGAAAGCTCTTGAAGCAAGCTATATCCTGGTACTAAGGGAGTATACTAGTCACCACTATACAGACTTACTAGCTGACATAAAGTCCACCATTGGAAAGCTCTTGAAGCAAGCTATATCCTGGTACTAAGGGAGTATACTAGTCACCACTATACAGACTTACTAGCGACATAAAGTCCACCATTGGATAGCCCCTGAAGCAAGCTATCTTCTGGTGCTAAATTTAATTGTTAAAAGCTATATATTTCTGGTTTCCAAGGTCCCTTCCCTCTCCCATAATCTTCCCTCTCAACAAAACTTCCCCCCAAACCCATTAAACAAAACCTCCCCATAAATATAATCTCCCCCTAAACAAAACCTTCCCTGTAATTATAATAAATATATAATCTTCCCCCTAACAAAAATAAATGTCCCAATTCCTCTCTGCCCCATTCATTCATCCCCACACACAACAGTTGAGCCACTAGAGCTGTGCAGGCTTCTGTTGTGTGTGAGTGTGACTGTGTGTGTGTGTGTGTGTGTGTGTGCATGTTTGGGTGGGCGTGTGAGCACGTCTATGGGTGGTGTGAATGTGTGTGTGCCTGGCTGCCAGTGTGTGTGTGTGTGTGTGTTGAGTGTTTGAACATGAATTCAGTCCTTAGAAATAATTTGCACCTCCACTCTCAAGCATCTATTAGGATGCCCAAGAGTAACTGATCCAATATGAGTCCTGATAATGCCACCCTCACAGGCTGCCACATGGCCATCTTCAACAACCAGGACTTTGCTCAACAACTGGCCCAGTCCGTCAACAACGGCTTTGAAGCCGTCTATCAGCTGACACGCATGTGCACTATTCGTATCAGCTTTGTGAAAGGTTGGGGGGTGGAGTATCGCCGACAGGCCATCACCGACACCCCTTGCTGGGTGGAGATCAACCTGAACGGACCCCTACAGTGGCTGGACAAGGTCCTTACTCAGATGGGTTGCCCAGATGGAAACATCCGCTCAAATTCTTGAATCTTCTGATATTTTTTTCTTCACAAATTATTTTGAGTTTCGCCATATATATTATGTGTGTGTATATATATATATATATATATATATGACACCCATTGGCCCGTTTTGCATAGTCTAGTATATGAAACTTCGAGCTTCTCTACTGAACCTACAAGTATATTAACAGGAGACACTACTGGTGTGCTATGTACATCATTTATATGTTGGCACACAATTCAATGTTCTTTGCCATCCATCACACCTTGCACCTGATTGATGATGATTGATAATAAATAAAGTATTAAGTTGATGCAATGTGTGTTTTACATATATGTATGCATGTGTTAATTATATCAAGATTTCTTTAGAAGGGGGGGGGGGGGCATATGCCCTTCCCTGGAAACTCCCCTCCCTCTCTCCACACGCACACACACACCTATTTTTACATTGCATGAAAAATAGTGCAATCCAGTGGGTGAGCTATATAGATGTCGATGATTTATTTCATCTGGCTCCTTTTTCTAGTGGTATTGCCTGTATTTCTGAGAATATGGGTGTGTATGTAAATGCAAAGGCACTGTATATTATTAACACCAGTTGAACATTAACATTGGTGTCCAAATGGTAAAGGGTCATCTGAAGTGTTTACGTGCTTTTTTTTAAGGTATTTCATTGACCACCGAGCGTGAGCTTCCAGTATAGAAAACACTGCCGCACTCTTTTACTGTAGTATTACGCTTGTCCACTGCACAAGTCAGCGCGTGCCACATCTAGTCGATGTATAATTGGATTTGCCCGGATAGTAGATACTTTGGTAGAGGAGGGAGGGGGGGAAGGAACGAGACTCCGCGAGTCACATCATTCTGCTTCAAGGCGAGTGAAGCAAGCCCTTGCTGGATGTCACGGAAAAGTTTTTAATGCACGCTTGGCGTAGGGGGTGCGCTTCGCCCACCTTAAAGCAAAAACACACTCTTCTAGAATTCGCTTTGATGTTTTCTTGGTTCTGCCATAGCACACCTTGAATTCTTGTTCCCCCCTCCCTCCCCCCCCAGTCACTTCCCACATTTCTGGCATTTCTTCTCGGGGGGCATGAGGGCAGCAGATATATAAAGCTGTGGAGAAAGTGTGTCCCCATGCCTATTAATCCTGTCCCTATTCCCACCGCATCCCACATGGTGGCCCAAAGCAACCAGGCAGATGGGGCAAGGAGTACTTTTGGGGGAATTTCTCAACATCCAGCCAGTACTGAAGGCAGAGACGGAAATCCTGGTCCAGAAGATGGAGACCCAGGGCCTGGAAGGGAATGGCATTCAACCAGAAGATAGAGACCCATGAGAGTCAAGCTGGTTTACCAGCAGGCAGAGCCAGAGCAGAGGACAGTATGGAACGAAGCTTCTGGAATCCGCCCCATGATACGGTCACACAAGACTGGTTGAGGAAGGCAGCTGGAGCATGGGGGAGGCCAGTCTGTTCCAGAGGGCCAGTCTGATGGAGAGACACCCTCACCTGATAAAGTAAGGGGTCCTAAAATGTTTGCAGTCCGACAATATTTTCAACTTTTTTAAATTTTAATTTTACCCACACAGAACCACAGAACTTAGACTAGAAGACTCCAAGTTTGCCTAATGACTTGCTGTTTCAAGATATTGTGAACCCAACTTTATAATTCAAATAAAATGAATAATACATATATACACAGCAGTAATGAATCATGACCCCAGAACACAAGGAGTCTTGGTTCTAGGAAGTACCTAGAGAAGGGACTTGGCAAGGGCTTGTGAGACAAACAAATAATGACAACACAATAATAAATAGTAAATATATATATGTATAGTTAAAGCAGTGGTCGAGAAGAGTTCAATGACATATCCAGTCACCCACGAGCATCGGTATCTAATTATCAGTGGGGTTCAATTAATTCAAAGTTGAATTAGTTAGACTGTCATTTGGGTATATTTAATTCACCTGGTTTAGTTAGTTTGTCACAGTTATTTTATTTATTTAAACTGGTTTTTGAGGTCCATTAATTCAAAGTTGAATTAAAATTGAATTAAGGGGGCATAGACCATATTGGTGCAATTTAACGCTTCATCCATTTTGAATGGTTTTGATCTCAAAAGGTAGCTGTGCTTTACAATGATAATATTATTTATAGCCTATAGGCAAAGCAGTGTTGCCATCAACATCTGTCTGACAGCCTATCATTCATTTTAAAGAGCAAAGAGAGAGCATTCAAATGATATAAAAATTATATACTATGGATTATATACTATGGACAAAAATTGAGTGAGCTAAACTGTGAATAATGTCGGGAATACAGAATCATGAGAAAATATACAACACTCCAGGGGGCAGGGGTAGATCCAGGGTGGTTGTAAACACCTCATTTTGCTCTTGATCATGACTATCATTCTTGCACTCTTTCATCAGATACACAAAGACTCACCAGAAATACAGTGACTGAGCAGAGTTGACACAGGAGCAGGCAGGCCTGTGTGATAGCCAGCGCTAGGGAAAGACCAGCTACAGATGCCATCTGAAGGTAAAGGGTGGAGCATAAACGGTAAAGCCATTAATACTGTAGTTCCAAACTTTCAGCATCATTTGAGTCTACAGCTTCTAGATATCTCTTCTTCTCCCACGATTCTAACCCAGAAGATCCTTCGTAACTCTTAATGACTCCATACTTTCGTCTTTCCAGAGCTTTTGTTTGCATTCTTCTTGACATGGAATTTAATAGTGCTAACAAGTAAATAGCAGTACCAATTTGGGTGTGTGTCAAACCAGTGGCCACAAAACCCGAACATAAGGTCCGGTGAAACTGAAAAAGTCCTCAAATAGAGTTTCCAAAGCCCTCAAATAGAGTTTTCAAAGCCCACTTCCAAGCAGGTGGGAAAAACCAACATGAAAATGAAATGAACGGACTTACTTAAAAAAAGCCAATGTTATGGTCACTTTATTTAATTCAAAATTAGTTCATTTTAGTTGACTTGTCATGTCAATTTTAGTTGAATTGTTTAGTTAAACTGTCATTTCAAATTTATTTGAATTAATTAGTTAACTAGTCACATCAAATTTAATTGAGCCCCACTGCTAATTATGACCATCTCTCTCCGTGTGTATGTTGCTAAGCACGGCCAAACGAAAGGTTGAATGCGAACGAAATGTCACCTATGGTACTAGATGGATGTATGGAATGGGATGGTTTTGTCAACATTTGGTCAGTATTTGGACTGGAAGACCATCGTACGGCACGGCAGTTGGCGTTGTCAGCGTTTTAATATTCCTGCGCATGCGTTTACATGTAGCGACGAGGTACAGTTTACACGAAAAGGGGTGGTTCCAGTCATGTGATATTTCCGCCAGGTACAGGGATACGGTTTTCACGTAGGGTTGTTATCGGTGGTGCTAGAAACTGCTGGTACTGCTTGCTAAAAGCTGTGATGGACTGTAGCTATGCTGCTCTATCGTGTGCAGCGATAGTATAAACATTGCTGCTTGAACACAATAGCTTGCGGATCAATTCACATATACGGCCAGTAGCCGCGTGAAATTCGTGCGCGTGTAATTAACTTAAAATAAATAATTAACTAAAAGCGTAGGTGTTAATGGAACCTAATTAATGGCCCATCTATTTTTTCCAATTGTTATTTTATACATACATTTCATTATCATATCATTCATACAGGGTATTGCTGACTTATATTTAACATTATATTATTAAATGCAATGTGTTTTGTGTTTTGACTGTCCATGCCGCTCTCGCCACATAAATTCATCCAGGTAGCTTCCAGTCTGATGTGCATGGCATCCTTTCATCCTCTTCAGTTTGGTCTTTACTCTATTCCAATACGACTCAATGTTTTGTGTATGGGTACCCGACCCAGGGTCTACAAAATGCAGGGAATGGTTGACAGTTTGGTGGCTAGAGACACCAGCAAGCGATCGAACTTGGTTATAAGCCCTCCACTGGTCTGAGTGGATGACTGTGTTGGGTGCAATATGGGCTTGTATGATGGGCAGTAGGGTGGCCGCATCTCTTTTCGCCACTTCCTGCATGTAACCCAAGGCTGGTGAGGTCGAGATGTTGACCATTCTGAACACCCAGACTTCTTGGGCTGGAGGTCTGCCTCTGTGGTTCTGTATTTAGATTAGGTAAAGTAAGATAATGGGATCCAGATAAGGTAAGATAAGATAAGATAAAGTAGATAAGGTAAAGTAAGTAGGTTTCTAAATATACTATATGTCTATAAACCTTTGGTTTGTGTTGGAAGAGCGATTCATCGATTTGCACCACCCCTCCAAGCACAGTTGGCGCTTGCAATAGCTTAGTCAAACAGACTTCCCTCAGCCACTGGTAGATATCCACCCCTCTTTGTGGACTGATGCCAGCATCTCGGCTTGCCTCGCATACAGGATACTCCCGAGACCACAGATACATTAGCAGGACCCATTGCCTGAGCTCTAATCTATGTAGAACCAAGAAACATATGCATCTTGAGGACTAATGCTGAGTGTATATTCATTCAAAGGATGATAGTCCAGTCTATATTCAGTAATACTCTCATTAATGTCTTCAAAGGACGATAATCCATTAACACCTGGTTGTGTATGCTTAGTTAATTATTTATTTTAAGTTAATTACACGCGCACGAATTTCACGCGGCTACTGGCCGTATATGTGAATTGATCCTAGCTTGCTAATGCTGAAGACTGTATCACCTCCAAAAGCCCTCCTGAAGGCTCTCACTGACAATCCAGCAACTCCAGCTTGATATCATGGAAAAACAGGACTAGATGATGGCAGAGAGTTTTTATGAATCTCATGGGACTGGCACTTGCCCCCACTCAACTATTTTATGTCGAAACGTAACTCAATCGGAATCCTGGTTTGCTTCCCTGGATCCCCACAAGTCTGTCTGTGCAGTCTTTCTAGACACCAAGAAAGCTTTTGACTCTGTGCCACATAGACCACTCTAAAACACTCTTGTCCTCACTTAATATTCCTTCTCACCTCCTCTCCTCTGTTGGCTCACTTCCTATCTTACGGCCCAGTCACAGAGTGTCACTATCTCTGGTGCTCTCTTTTCTTCGTGTCATGCATCCTCTGGAGTACCTCAAGGATCTATTCTTGGTCCTCTTCTCTTTGTTCTTTACATAAACGACATTGCAAAGCTCCCACTCTCACATCTTCTACACTTGCTCTCTACGCAGACGACATCCTCCTCTCCCATCCATTCTCTTCAACCTCTTCCTTAGATTCAGTGCAATCAGACATTGACATTATATCATCATGGCTATCTTCCCGCTATCTTCCCGTCTCCTAATAATTAACCCTAATAAGAGCAAGTACATGATCTCTCGTAAACCCCTCGCATCCTCATACTCCACTGTATTAGTCCTCAATAGTACTCCCCTTGATCTCGTCACTTCATTTACATACTTAGGAGTAACTTTCACCTGTAACCTCTCCTGGAACCTGCACATTAGCAAAGTACGCACTAAATCAAGGAAAATAATAGGATTAATTTATTGCAACTTTTACCATCACTTATCCTCTCATATGCTAATTAAACTTTGCACAACATTAGTTCTCCCTCATCTAAGTTACTGTTCCTCTGTGTGGTCACCTCCTCCCTCTTCTTGTAATTCAAAATCCTTAATACATTCAGCACTCTGCACTCGGACTCTGTACTCATCAATGGTATGCATCCCTCCTCTCCACCTTTAAACTTCCTACACTCTCAAATAGACGTGCTCGGGCCAAGCTCCTTCTAATTTACAAAATAATAAACGATTACATCCATTTTCCTCCAGACTCGATCCAATTAGCTCCTACTCCGCTCATATCTTCTTGCCAATACAGTGTATATACCACCCATCGGACATCATAATCCCATTCTTCCGCACTGCATCCATGCAGTCTTCCTTTGTTCCCTCCGCCACAGCTCTCTGGAACTCACTCCCAACCTCCATTAGATCCTCGTCCTCACTCTCTTCCTTCAAACGATTTATTAAACAATTCTCCAACTTGAATCATTTTTCAACCTATAATATTGTTATCATGTATGTAAGGCTCTAAATAGCTTTTGCTACTGAGCTCATTTTTCAAAAAATAATAATAATGTCAGATTATGCTTCCAACAAAGTAACTCTCTCATATATAGCCTCCAACTTTTTCAAAATACCTTCAGGGATAAAAACACTTATACAAATATTTGCATGCCTATTTTAAATTAGCAGCACTCGCTTTCACAATCATAAAATAGTAGAATAGTGCTAGCACAACCGACCTTTTTCCTTGGTATATATATATATTCCTATACAGTGACATTATAGCCCTCCAAACAATTTTGGGCAGAGTTCTCTGAGGTGAAGAAGCCAGCTGAAATAGCAAACTGATGTAAAAGCCTATAGGACATTGCAGTGGCTTCCAGAGACTCAGCATGTTATCTATGACACCTCACCCTCACAATAATTTTGCCTGGCCGGCAACAGTTAGTCTTGTCCCCAGCTATATAGTACAGGACAATAAACCTTCCTCCTAGCTATAATATTGGCCATCATTCACTGCATCTTAGCAACATTTCCCCCACCAACCTGTACATTCATCTATTTCTCAATTACTATAACATAAAAATATCAAAGGTTACATTTGAGAACAGTTAGATCTTAAGTTGTTTCGAAAGTGCCCTGTATTGGCAATCACCATCTGCTTGCATAGGATCCAATTGTGCGTCCATGTAGAACCAGAAAGCTCGCCATAGCACTCCCCTATTAGAGAATATACATAACAGTATTAGACCATTCAAAGTTAATTCCTGTCAAACTGGATCTGTCAAACTGAATGTGGAATTTTACCATGGGTGCATGGACACATGTGCATGGACACATGTGCATGGACACATGTGCATGGACACATGTGCATGGACACATGGGTGCATGGACACATGTGCATGGACAGTCATAAATATTTTAGTGGCAACTCTAACACGTCACTGTAGTTGCTAGGGATCCAAATGAAGCTGCTATTCTAAGATGGTTGCAGTGGTCTGGTCTAAGGTGTGTATTACATATGTGCATGCACTGGAAGACTATAGCTTTGTGAGGTGACTTAATCTTGGATTTGTTTACTAGGGGGAAGGTGTCCACGAACTCATTAATTATTCATGAGCTGTATTTTTAGGACTATAACTTTGTCTCCTAACCTAGAGTTTGTTACCAAAAGATTGCTTGCTTGGAGTGCTCTCCAATGATATACTCCATAAGTATTTTTGAGCAAGTAGAGGGGGGAGACCCCCTAAAAGTCTGAATGTCACTGTGCATTCCCCCCCCCCCCCCCTACTAAGGAAGTAAAAATCGGACAAGCAATTAAGTCACAAAGTGTCCAATATAATGTCATGGAAGTTCCACTGTGGGTACTGTACTGTAAGTGCATGAGGTCTCATGGTTGTTTTTGACTACAGACACAATGCAAGACAAAAAACCTTGGGGTTATCTCCACAATCAGCACTCCCCTTGGTATGAACACTTTGCAACAAAGCATGCTTGGCCTGGCAATATATAATCGGTATACATGGTAGATGATTCACAGGATTTAGCAAGTATAGTAAAACCTTGTCTATTGCGGCTACCTGCAGGTCAGGAAAAAGTGGCCTTAATGGGGATTCCCTGCTTTGATTATAGACAAGACCAAAGTTTTCTTTTGGGGGGGGGGGGGGGGGGGGCATAAAATTCAACCAAATCTACTCCACCATTTTTTTAGCAAATATAAAGCTTTAGCTGTGGTTACTCACTCTGCACAATGCTGTGACATTTTCGTTGCTTGCAAAAACATTGCTTCTTCCTGCCCGGTCCTCCAAACTTGCACATGTCCTTGCAATTTTCACACACACCACAGTCCTGTCCAGCACATCCAGTACATGTGTGGCATCTTTTGCACCTCTTACCTTTCAAAATAGCAATTCCTGCGGAATTGAGAACCACTTGGATTCTAACCACTCTCGGACTCGCTGATTCTTTGTCCAGATTGCTGATTTCTTCAACTTGTTGACTTCCTCCTGATAGTGATAATCCAATGAGCATCCTGTCTCTGTAGGTAAAGGAGCCCAAGCCCCACACAGCTTTGAAGCAGAGCAAGAAGCACTTCAGCATCTGATGAAGATAGGCCATGCTTTCTCTCTTTCACCCAGCGTTCCCAGCACTGCTCCCTATGAAAATCACAGAGGTAAGTTTTGCATTCTGGGAAGACATTCTTGATAGCGCTCATTTCTGCTCCAGAATAATCTACCATGAAGAATCTTGGTGTCCACCCAGGATTCCACATGCTTAAGATCTTCAGAGCTTCGGCAATTTGTTCAGTCGTTTCTGACTGCATAATAAAGTCAGCAACCATTGAATACCCTACATTTGTCTTGACGGAAACAAAAAACATTGGGAGCTCATATTTTGTAGTTTTATATGTTGCATCCATGAGAGTTATAGAATTGCCATACATTTTTAGTAGCTGTTGCTGCCACTGTTCCTGGTGGACATAAAGAAGAGGTCGAGGTGGCCCTAATTTAATGTCTTCTTCATTCGATGTTGCTTCACTCAGGGTCTTTGTATTCATGAAAATGAAACTTTGAAGCTGGATTATCTTTTATCCATTGATTAATCTTGAGCTTTAAATTATCCTGATCAAATTTGGACATCTCCAATGCCTTTTGAGCCAAGTATATATATGTGGTTATGAATATCTGTTTCAGTTGGGAAGTATGTCCTGTTGGTTGTTGCTATCTGTTGATCTGGGCATAGCACGTGGTGTACATACCTCTTTAAAGCCCTCTTTACTTCTTCTTGTGTAGTAGTTGCACCTTCCAAAACCAATTCATTAATTTTACATACTAACTTTGGATGGATCTTTTGGGAAAATCCTATTTCACCACTAGTCTTGTGGTATGGATGATGAGCATCTTGTGTAGGCAAAAGGACAAAGTATTTTGTAAGTGTTTTTAGGTTGTTTCTGTTCACAATCAGTGATCTTAGCTTCATTATTACTTCCTTCTTTTTTTCCAGCTTCCGAGACCCCATCCTGGCTACATCCTCAGCTGTAATTACAAATTCTGGAAATAGCTTAATCATGAATGTGCCAATTTTACGGGTGCCTTGGAGTTTCATACGATTTGAAGTAGCTCTTTTTTCCTTATATATAGTAATGCTTCCCAAATTGACAGTCCTTGTCACAACAAAAGGTATATACATTGTTGAAAGTGATATTCTGCCCCTCAATTATGTGGCTCCAGAAAGTTCGAAAAGCACATATTACCATTGCATGAAAAAGGATCATAATGCCCTAGATGCATGTAGCCATGTAGCCTCGTACAACAACTCTCTAGAAAATCACAGTCCAGTCAATTCCCAACTTAGCTAACTGTTCATTGCAGTTGAAGAAGCAGCAGGCTTGTTTTCTGTGTACACTTATTGAGGTGCACCAGTACCAACAATAAAGTTTTATGTCACTGACTGCAGATTTATATCTTGAAGTTGGTGTGCGAGAATACCCTGGCTCTAGCTAAGATGCCACGGTTCAATCCCAATATAAGCCCCCAAGGGTCGTGCACGTTTTTAATTACGCGAGTACAAAAAGGTGTCTCAATAAACAACCACTTTTGAGCGCCAAAAAAGGTGTCGATGAACAACTTATAATTTCATTTTTTTCTTATTAGTTTTTACCATGATATTTCATTCTTTTCATTCTTATTATTTAAAATGTATTATCGAATTTATTTAATTATTTAAAATGGTATTGTATAGTTATTTATTTAATTAAAATTGGTATTCTGCAGTTATAGAACGGCTGATGTTCTGATGTTCTTGTACGTCTCCTTGTCTCCTCCTCCTCCTCCTCCTCCTCCTCCGTTGTCTGTCCTTTACGCTCCCTCCACATGAATTCATCTATATAGGATGGTAGCTGGTGAAGATGGACACCCTTCATCAATTTCATCTTTATCTTTGCCTGTAAAGAATGTAGAATGTTATTCAAGTTATGTATTATTAAGCACCAGTTATATATATGTTTACCCTATTCCAATACGATTCTATGTGCTGAGTGTGCACCCCCTTTGTAGATTGAGTGGTTGACCGTAGCATGGCTAGCCACACCAGGCACAGCTGCCACCCTCCTGTATGCGGCCCACTGGTCAGAGTGCACAATCGGTCCTTGTGCAACATGCGCTTGTATTATTGGCAGGAGTGTTGGTGCATCCCGTTGGGCCACAATCTGCATGAAACCTTGGAAAATATTGCAATAATAATTGACTATCGTGGCAAACACAAGCGGTCATGATTACCAAGAGCTGGTGTGTGGTTAGTATCCACCATCCCAAACACCCAAACTTCTTGTGCTGGAGGGCGTCCTCTGTGATGCTATTCATTGACAAAGAACAAACGTTTATCTCTTGTTCAATATGATATACGACTGCCTTGAAATACCTTTGGTTTATGTGTGAACTGGGACTCATCGATTTGCACAACCACGCCAGACCCACCTAACACAATAGGTTGTGCACACAGCTCTGTGGAGCATACCTCCCGCAGCCACTGGTATACATTGACTGCAGTATCTTTGTTACAACCACACTCACATGCAGCATCTGTTACCCGGTATTCCCTGGACCACAAATAAATAAGGATGATCCAGCTTCGCAGCGGAAGCCGTGATTTAGAAGGATCCCTGTTAATATAATAGTCAATGATATGATTCAGTTTAATCAACACAACTGCATTCAATCTGTATACCATGGCGAATTGATATTTGCATGTTGGACATGCCCAAGTCCAACCATCCTTCAATGAAGCCTTTCTTCTCATAGTCATATTTATACTGCATCTAATACAGGTATAACATCAGTGAATCACCAAATCCCCAAATCCCCAATTATGCCTGTCCCAACTATTTGTTTTACCTTCTATATATATACATGTGACAGAATTTGTCTAAACCCTGGGTCTTCAGATAATCTATAACCTCCTCATTTGTGGCAATGCATCTTAATGTTCCTGAAGCAGCCATGGACAGTTCACCAGCAAAATTGTGGAAACTTGGGCAGAAAATGTGCAGTTCAGCAGCAACGTGCACAGTAAGAACGTGCACAGTTCAGTGAGTTTATGTTGTTCATTATAAGTTTCATTAACAATTGAACCCCATTCAACACCTTTTTGTCTCGCGTAATTAAAAACGTGCATGAAGCCACAAATAACTATTTTAGAGTGTACATACCTTCTCATGTTTTCCAGCTGGAGGCTGATTTTCATCATTTTCCTGAACCATTTTCTCAGCTGGAGGCTGATTTTCATCATTTTCCTGAACCGTTTTCTTCACTGAAGATTTAGTACCAAATGAACTGAGCGTTTTACTTCTGTGGGCTTCCAGGACCCATCTAAATCATCTACCACCCCTCCATAATAGTGAGCAGCAACAGACTTCAGGCTTTTCCACCACTTGCACTCAGAACTCTTAGCTGGCTATGCTAAGTGTGGCAGTGTGCTTTTCATGAAAATCGCACCCCTGTACTGGTGGAAATATCACATGACTGGAACCACCCCTCTTCGTGTAAACCACAACCCCGTACCTCAGATCGAGTGAATTTAGTGATTTTGTCCTTTATAAATATGAAGGGAAAAAAATTAATCAGATAGCCACAATGATACAATTAGCATAGTCTATCCAGTTCATGCAAAACAGAGTCCATAGTGCCGACGGTGACACCATTGGGTTCAACAAATCCATAGTAAATAGTTTCATCTCTGCTACGGTCAACTCTTCGTTTCCTCGGTTTTTCAGACTCAAACTCGTTTTTTGGTTTAGCGACACTTTCTGGACTTAAAAATAGGTACATGACCGTCTTGACTTCCTGGTCACAAATACTTTTATAGTATGCCAGGATTGTTGAGTCACGGTGCTCTAATTTCTGTACCTTACATTTCAGTACATAAGCCTTCGAGGGATGCTGCTGGTAACTCACAAGAGATACTTGAATGAAGATAAGGACTTTTTCACGGCTGTTTTCTTCTGAACATAAACACACAGCGTCAATTCCGTGGTGGCCAATCCTCAAATGATAGATTTGGTTTTCGTTAATCTTACACAAGGCGTCGTCCAGTTGTTTCAAAGAAGGCTTAACCTTGAACATAAAGCTTTTGGTAGTTTCAGCATCCAAGGTCAAAGCAGAAACTTGCAATTTTTTAATTCTTTTAAGAAGTAGATCTTTAAACATGAATCCTCTCACAGTGCCAATATGCATGAAATCTTTTGGTCCTACTGTTGATACAGTGCGCACAAACATTCTGTATTGCTCCAACAGAATGGTGGCCTTCTCTGGATCATAAAACATGACCTTCACACCTTCACTAGAGTTGGTCAGGTAGGTTAACCGCATATTGTGAATATAGGACTTGTTGTATCTTCCCCGAATGTCATGAGGCAGCACACGATTTTCCAATGCAGTGCAAACTAATGGCAACGATGAACCGATAAAATCCGCTGTTTTCCGATTTTCAAGTTTACCGTCTAAATTAGTTCGAAAAATATGCCTCATGCCGTTGACACTCTCCCAGCCGTTATCAACCATTTCTACGTTGACTGACGACATTTCAAAACAGCTGAGATAGGCGACATTGTAAGATACTTCTGCAGCTAAAGCTGGTAATATGTGGTATTCCGTACAAAAGTCGTTTGCTTCTTCTTCGCTTAAGTTCCTGGACACCAGAGAAACTAATTTTTTCGTAATATTCAAATACCTTCTAAAGACGGAACTTCCACTACCATTGTGTGAGTTGATGGACCAATAGCCGCCACTAGACTCAGCAAAGATGATGTACCAACCACGATGTATTGCCAAAGAAATGAAATCTACAAATTGAAGGTATTTAGCGGAATCCATTTTTGAACTTTGTCCATTTTCGACAAATACGATTTTCTGACAAACATCTTTACTCTGTTCCAATATATCGAAAAATGAACGCACGTCCTTCTTGATGTTGTGAGCTGCAGAAGAATGACAAACACAATAATGGATGTTGTTCAACCCCAAAACATGAAGTGTTGGATTTAGAATCATACCTCCCTTGAAGTATTCCAAGTAGGAGATGGGGACATCCTTCAAGTCACCACCAATCAGGAGCATAGGTTTTGGGAGAGACTGCTGTACGACGAAGAAGGACATTGTCTTGCCCGTACCACTTCCACCATTTAAAAGTATCCCATGCATGTTTCTTGCAGTCAAATGTTTGCATATATCCTCCGTTAAATGTGTGCGCATCAATGAGACAGGGATGCAACCAGGCTTTCTGGTAATGCACTTCACAACGTTCGTCTACGTCGACCTGCAGGTAGGTACAAGATATAGTGAACACAAAGTTGTACAGTGAAACCCCTCTTATCGGGACTCCCAAGTTACTTCAAACAGGCAGCTTCTTAGGGCATTAAATTCATTAATGTGGGTGTGGTTAACATACCATTAACATCAACAAAATACAAGAATCACCCTCCTCCCATCTGTTACATATGATACCTTCATGAATCTTGGTGTGGTATCCAACCTTTGTGTAGTATCCAATCCTTGTGTGGTACTTTGTGTGGTATCCAAACTTGCCATAATAGCAGGCTTCTTCTTTGGAGGAGAGTAAATAGGATCGTTGCTAGTGAAGCACGGAGAAATCCTAACCCAGGGTTCTAGCTAGACCAAAAAAGAGGGGGAAATGTGTGGCATAATTACATTCCCAACATTCTCTGGGTAAGGGAAGGGGAAAGAAAAGGCAGTTAGGTGGAGAAAGGGAAGGGGATCTAATCTATTTAGCAAAGTTAACAAAAAATAGTTTGTAAAATATATTATTTGAACAATCTTCACATAATAAACCCCACCTATTACTGAAGCCATTACTACGACCATACAAATTAAATTGTCATTCAGAGCTTCTGCCATAGCCCTAGCTCAACAATATAAGACTGAGTCTACTTAACTCCTGAGGTCAGCTCCCTTTAATTAGATTCGCTTCTCTCAAAGGGAGATGACCATATAGTAAATATCAATACACACAAATGAACTAACCACATAGGTAATTGCAAGTACATATCTGTGTGCATGTGATACTTCCTATTCAGTCACTAATAATTCAAGTCAAACATGTGATGTGTGTTGATTAATTAGTTTCGATTTTACCAGAAGTAGTCCAACATTGATTGACCAGAACTGAAATGGTGCAGGACTCACCGTCTTGCCCCACCACTGCCCAGTGTCAAGTGTGTTTGGTTTAGCAGGTGTTTTGTTAGCAGGTCATCCATAGTCATGTGCATTTGTGCTGATTATTGTGGTGTGGTGTTCAGCAGTGCTGCTGCTGATGATAATACAGAAACTTGTTTTTAAGGGGGGGGGGGGGCTCTATGGAAGACTGGCTAAAAACGTTGTAGACTTTTGACTGCACATAACTTTTTTATAATTGTTTTGTGTAGGTAATTTGATGCTCAATTGTTGCTTGTTCTATGTGCTTTCCAATGATATATAAAATATCTCTAGAGGCGTGTTTTGTCAGAAGATGCATGCAGAAACATTCAAGGCAGGACCCTCCTCGTTTGGCAGCCCCCACAACTCATTTTAAGGTCTGTAGCTTGTCAAAGCTAATAGCTGTTGATTGGAGTGAAACAATATTGCAATAACTAAAGTGGGTGCTGAATGGCAACATGGGTGCTGTTGATTGGAGTGAAACAATATTGCAATAACTAAAGTGGGTGCTGAATGGCAACATGGGTATTTGATTAGCAACTAAAAATGTGTTGAGCTACAAACCAATTTACAGCTTTTGATTTTTAAAGATGAGTTGTGGGGGGCTGCCAACCAGGAAGGTCCTGCATTGGATGTTTCTGCATGTATCTTCTGACAAAACACACCTCTAGAGATATTTTATATATCATTAGATAGCACATAGAACAAGCAATAATTTGAGCATAAAATTATCTACACTCTACAAAAAAAAAAGTTATGGGCAGTCAAAAGTCAACAACGTTTTTAGCCAGTCTTCCATAGAGCCCCCCCTTAAGGGAGGCTTTTACCATTTTTTTTTATGATTTAATTTTTTTTATTGCTCTATTCTATACCTTGATGCATGTAGTTGTTATGTTTCAAGTTTCAGAGTATTTCAATGCTCCATTATGAAGTTATGCACCTTTTTGTGCATTCTATTTCACATTATCAAGCTAAATACAAAATACCGTTTGAATCTTGAAGACGGCACTCCTGCCAAAGGTAAGCGTATCTCCCTAACCGTTCATGATAGAAGTCTGGAAAAGGACTCTAAATGAACCTCTCAGTAAGCTTCCAATTACCATAGTTACCACGCAGCCCTGTGCTGTCATCACATGATCTGCGCATCCTGTCAGGCAACCGTCATCATTTCGATTTTTATCAAAAAAATACCCCCCCAAAACACACCCACTTTTCATGGCTTCTCCTGGAAATCACTGTTTCCGAATCTGGAAATATTCTAACTTGCTCATTTTTTAATGTATACAAGATTTTAATATATCATTTGAAAGTCCTTTCCCTGCTCTAAAAAGTGAATGATTAAAACATGTTTAAGTCCATCCATGGTGAAGGTATGCATATGGATATACATACCATGTTTAGAACTTCAGGTTGACCTCTCTTAAAATTCAGTTGTTGTGCTAATGATATTTTTAGCCATTCACTTTTCACTTCTATGATCACTCTAAGCACTTCCTAAGTGGGAAGTGGTTAGGACTAAGTGGCCATGAGTTAGAATATTTGCCCCTGATACTGAGGTGGGATCCATAACTTCACCTAGGTAGTAGATATGCAAAATCTGAGCATATCAAAAGAAAGCACATTCAATACACTGCATCTTGATAAAATTTCACCTGCATTGAGAAATAAATCAAAAAGTTATGACAAGTTGTGTCGACCACCCCAGAAATGGTAAAAGCCTCCCTTAATATTATTTTGCTGCTCACGGTGAATAAATAAAAGGTATCAGCTCCCTCCTGCTAGCAGTTGTAGCTAGAAGCCATTGGCCACAACTTGTAAAAAGTACTCAACAGTCACTGATAGTCACAGCAGCAGCACACCAATGGTTGCCTGAAAGTAAAAGAATGTTTTTGCTACAGTTTGTATTCCCCTCACAAAACTAGACTGTTTGGGGGAAACAGCAAGCAAGCCCTAGGCTCTTCCTCCCTTTCCCCCTTCCTTTTTCACTGTTGCTATTGAGCACACGCAAAAAGTGTCCACAAGCAAGACTAGCAAACTGTTATAACTAAAAGCTAAAACACTTTGACAGTCTGTTGAACATGAGGGTTCATCCACCCTGGTTGCAGAAGCAGGAGACTGGACTAGATAGAGGATGCCTGGGAGGCTCCCTAGACAACAATTGAATGACTAACAAACTGTATTTCTAATAATTGTGAACTGCCATAGAGCTCGCCCTCTATTTGTCCATGCCCTCGTATAGCACACATAGCTTCTCTAGACATCGCATGCTTTGAAAGTTCTTGCTGGTCTAGATTTTAGCATTTTTGGATGGTACTGATGGCAGATAGAATAACCCACATACAGGCTAATAGTTTGGGGATAAATGGTTAGCACTTACAGACTGTGTGACTGTGTGAGGGAGAGAGATAGAGAGATGATTGCTGAGAATGAGTGGTTCCTGGGAGAAGAAAATAATACATAGAACACAACACAACCAAGCAATGGTAAGAAAAGATAACTTACTTTTTTTTTTACGACAGGCCACTCGCGGAACACCAAGGGCGAGAGAAACCAGAACACCAGAGAGCACTCTCCAAGGGTTTTATTTGTTGAATAGTAATGAATTTGCCTGAAAAAGTAAGAGTTGTATGCCCAGACCCCGCTATCGCGCGTAGGGTCTTGGGCGCTTTCGAGTGGCACGCGCTAGCGGTTTGGTAACGGTCGGTCTTGGATAGTTGAAGCCAGACCCTTTAACGGCTTAGTTTTAGTTGAAGCCATGCCGAAAAAAGCGAAGGGCCAGACATACTTACATTATTATATATCCACCACCCAATGAGAGTACATTGGTTTGTATCCACACCAATGAGGGTACATTGGTGTGTACTATTATATCCAATGACCAAGTCTGCAGGTGGTACCACTATGTAAACTACACAGCCTCCATTCATTCACTCTCTCTGGAGGAGTGCATCTTAGGTGTAACTGTGAAAGCTGCATAAGCATCAGGGGGGGGGGGAAAGAACTGGTCCGGCAAAGTTTCAGAGAAACTTACAAATCATAGCTGTCAGACTTTTCTGCAGCCAGCTCTTCTCTCCATAATTATTAAATATTGAAATCTAAATCCCCCCTGCACATGTGCACTCATGATGGCTATGTAGATAGATATGTCATCATGGCTATTCTCCCTGTCACATTTTGTAGATTTAACTGGACAATCAGACGTGGGAGAGCTGTGTTCAAAGTTAGTTTGTTGTTGTTTTCTAAAGTGTGAAGCGTGTTGGAGATATATATTAATTTCTAGATATGCATCTATATATCTGCACATCTTCTAAATCTATATATTTAAAAATTCCCGAGTGTGAAGAGGGGTGGAGTGAAGCGTGCTACAATTATTGTCACTCGAAAGAAGTAAGATTTCACTTTGCTATATATGGATATATCATCACTGGTAAATAATGTGTTATGAGAATAAGTTCGATCCCCTCAGCTATATAATTATTCACAGATCCTGACAATCTAATAAAACACTTAGCATTACCATTTTACAAACTTGTTATTTTATTTTATTTTTGTGTACTTCACCCTAATTTTACGCCACACTTGTAGATGTAGTTATTTTTGCCATTTTTCAACAGCAGAAATTCACTTATTTGCAAACTTTTACTCAATAACTCATACATACTTTTATTCATTTTCTTGGAATTTATTCCTTATCTCCAAGTCATTTTTACTTCTATTCCCATTTTGGGCAAACCTGTGTGCGACACCAATGAGAGTACATTTGTGTGTACCTTATATATGCACCACACCAATGAGAATACATTGGTGTGTGTTATAACTATCGTGGGGAAGCAGTCTGGTTCAACTCTTGGAAAACTTCACTGATACCTTTCTTCGCCAAAATGTCATTCGCATCTTTGTACTCTCGCCGTGGTAGACAACCTATGTCTTCTATCACCTCCTCTGCTATGTCACCGCTGAAAACACACCAAGACCATCACCATTATATGGCATAAGGATGCAGAGCAGGTGATGAAGAAGCCCCATCAAGTCAAGTAGCTCCATACAATCCACACGTCCCCCTGTTGGGGGGCACAACAACCAAATTGACAATAATTATAATCACACTCCTCAATCACAGTTATGGGGTAGATAATCTCATGAGAAAACAATCCTAGTCCTTTCCCTAATCCAAGCGTGTGGATTTGTATGGAGCTACGTGAGCAGTTTCAGGACGAGAGCTGGATTCCAATCGCCTTTTTCTCTCGCAAGCTATCCAACGCAGAAATAAAATATACTGCCTTTGATCGTGAACTTCTAGCCATCTACTTCACCATCAAGCACTTCCACCACTTTGTTGAAGGGCGGGCTTTCACGATCTACACAGATCATAAGCCATTGACATTCGCCTTTGCTAGTGCTGCTGAGAGGTCACCGAGACAGACCCGCCATCTCTCCTTTATAGCTGAGTTCTCCACAGATGTGCGTCACATCACGGGCAAGGAAAACGTTGTCGCCGACACTCTGTCCCGTGCCGGTCTCTCTGCCATAGCCCTACCTACGATCGACTACCGTCGCCTTGCCACTGATCAGGTGAATTCCAAGGAGATCGCTGCCTACAGGACTTCCATCACCAGTCTCGAATTCGCTGATGTCCCTTTCGGGGATTTCACTGTCCTCTGCGACGTCTCCACAGGAAAAGACAGACCAGTAATCCCATCTGAGTGGACTAGGCGCATTTTTGAAGCCATTCACGGACTCTCTCATCCTGGATGCAAGCCAACACAACGAGCTGTCTCCTCTCGCTTCGTCTGGCATGGCCTCAAGCGTGACGTCCGCCGCTGGTGCCGGGAGTGTCATGCCTGCCAGTCCTCGAAGATTCAGTGCCACACACATGCTCCTCTTGTCAAGAGAGACCCTCCTGACAGACGCTTCGGCAGCATCCATGTTGATATCGTTGGCCCCCTTCCAACCTCAGAGAACAAGACCTACCTCTTCACAATCATTGACCGGTTTAACCGCTGGCCCGAAGTCATACCAATGGAGGATTCTACCACAGAGTCGTGTGCCAAAGCCCTCATCTGCCATTGGATTGCACGGTTTGGTGTCCCTGAGAACCTCACCTCGGACCGTGGACCGCAGTTTACTTCCCACCTCTGGGCGGCACTTAACAAGCTGCTCGGAATCTCTGCATCCACCACCACAGCTTACTACCCTCAGGCCAACGGGATGGTGGAGCGCCTTCATCGGCAACTCAAGGCATCGCTGAAGGCCCGCCTGTCTGGACCAAACTGGATGGACGAGCTTCCCCTAGTTCTCCTTGGCATCAGAACGGCTTGGAAGGAAGACGTTGGGTGTTCTTCAGCCGACCTTGTCTATGGCATGGGGTTGCATGTACCTGGAGAATTTTTTCCTGGACCACTGAGCTTTCCCCCTGCAACTGAGTTCCTCTGCAATCTTCAGGACACGATGCGTTCTGCCCTGCCCCCACCTCACAAATTCCATGGTGAATGCCCGACCTACATACCACACAACTTAGCTGCAACAGGATTCGTCTATGTCCGTCAGGATGCCCATTGTGGTCCATTGCAACGTCCCTACAATGGCCCTTTTCAGATCCTCGAGACAGCTGGGAAGCACTTCATCCTTGATGTGAACGGGCGCCGGGATGCTGTGTCCATTGATCGTCTAAAGGTCGCCTATGGTCGCAGGACCTCACCAGCTCCATCAACACTGCCTCAAACACACCCTGTTCCACCTACACCACCTACTACTTCTCCTCCCTCAACGGATGTCAGGACGTCACTGCCTACCTCAAGCTTTTGCAGGCCCATCAAGGTCCCACTTCGTTTTCGCTAGGCCTCTAACATTCCTTCTCTTCCACTGGGGGAGGTTCTGTGGCGTCCTGGATTCGGGCATGCGTAGCAGCTGCCTTGTTCATCGTGACTCATATAATATAGATTAGGTATTCGATATGATGCTGACTCTGTCTGTTAAATTATTATTGTTTTAGTGTTCTGAATAAAAGATTCTATTTGCTAGTTCAGTGACACTAAAATATAATCTCCATCGATTCTTGTTCGACTTATGTATCGACTTATGTACTTTATAAATATGAAGGGAAAAACATTAATCAGATATATAGCTATGACATATAATAGCTACAATGATATTTATATCAACGTATATTTATATCAACAGTGCCAACAATTAGCATAGTCTATCCAGTTCATCCAATACATGATGTACCAACCCCGATGTATTGCTAACGAAATGAAATCTACAAATTGAAGGTATTTAGCGGAATCCATTTTCGAACTCTGTCCATTTTCGACAAATACGATTTTCTGACAATATATCGAAAAATGAAGGCACATCCTCCTTGATGCTGTGAGCTGCAGAAGAATGACAAACACAATAATGGATTTTGTTCAAACCCAAAATTAGAATCATACCTCCCTAACGCCTAATGAAAACACTCATTGCATAGAGTAGGGCTTCCTCTAGCCACGCGTGCTAATTTTAAATTTTTAGCACTTAGCAATCTTGAGTTATTTATGTGGAGGTTGCAGGCATTCAGATCCCTCCACTTGTAGCTCCCTTAACTTGGCTATAGTTATACTTGTGAAAAATATTTTATTATCAACAGAGAGCACATAGAGAGACCTATCTTTTGAGCTATATATCAAGTCCATACCATGAAGTTTACGGAATCTATGGAGTTATAAAGTGGTAATCACAACACAATAAAAGCACGTGGGTCATCCCCCCCCCCCCCCCCCCCCCAAATGCAACTGTCTCCCCTTCAAAGCTGTAATTATGAGTATTATGAAAAAGGTGTGTTTTTGGACTTTCAAAAAATCTCTCTCGGGGAATATATATCAATTCCAAATATATATCAATTCCATAATATACGCTCTTTCTATGCTCTAAAGTTTGATAAATCCTTTTTCTTATTTAGTGTACTGGTCTTGAGTTATGCATTGATGTTCGACACAGATTTCATGCTTTTTCATTACGAATTTTCATTGACCTCCCAAATCACTTCCAAGTACATTGTGGCAAAACTGTCTCTATGATACTTTATACTATTTTACACAAACTGTGAATGGGAAGTGGTCACTGACAATCTGTGATTTTTAAGATTTTTGTCGAGTGACAAGGGTAAGGTTCTAAGGGTGTCTATCTGTGGCAAATCTACAAACATGAAAATTCATTAGTAGCCTTCATGTAATATGTCATTTTAAAGCTATTGAACCAGTCTTTCTTTTGATCTAAAAAGTATCTGTAAAGGATGAAAAACAAAAAAGTTATGAACGATACAAATTTGGAACACAGATCTTCAGAAAAATGGTTTACTACCCCCTTAAAGGTACTATCCAAGACCAACCCTTACCAAACCGCTCTTGTCCTCACTCCGAAAACTGTTTTCCGCTAATTCTTGAATCTGGATTAGCGCGTGCCAGCTAGCGCGCGTTGGCGATTCGGTAAAGGGTTTGGGGGCATGCGCATACATACTTTTTCAGGTACTACCACTACAAACAAAACCCTTGGAGACTGCTCTCTTGGTGTTCTGGTTTCTCTCGCCCTTGGTGTTCCGCGAGTGGCTTGTCGTACTAAAAAAGAAGAAGTAAGTTTCTTTTCTTACCATTGCTTGGTTGTGTTGTGTTCTATGGCTAAAAACTTATTATTTTCTTTTTCTCTTTTTCTCCCAGGAACCACTCGTTCTCAGAAATTATCTCTCTATCTCTTTCCCTCACACAGTCTGTAAGTGCTAACCATTTATCCCCCAACTATTAGCCTAAATGTGGGTTATTCTATCTGCCATCGGGTACCATCCAAAAATGCTAAAATCTAGACCAGCAAGAACTTTCAAAGCATGTGATGTCTAGCGAAGCTATGTGTGCTATACGAGGGCGTGGACAAATAGAGGGCGAGCTCTATGGCAGTTCACAATTAGAAATACAGTTTGTTAGTCATTCAATTGTTGTCTAGGGAGCTTCCCAGGCATCCTCTATCTAGTCCAGTCCCCTGCTTCTGCAACCAGGGTGGATGAACCCTCATGTTCAACAGACTGTCAAAGTGTTTGCTAGTCTTTTGGCTTGTGGACACTTTTTGCGTGTGCTCAATAGCAAGAGTGAAAAAGGAAGGGGGAAAGGGAGGAAGAGTCTAGGGCTTGCTTGCCGTTTCCCCAAAACAGTCTAGTTTTGTGAGGGGAATACAAACTGTAGCAAAAACATTCTTTTACTTTCAGGCAACCATTGGTGTACTGCTGCTGTGACTATCAGTGACTCTTGAGTACTTTTTACAAGTTGTGGCCAATGGATTCTAGCTAGCAGGAGGGAGCTGATACCTTTTATTTATTCACCATGAGCAGCAAAATGATACAAGCAACTCAAGGCAAACGAGTTTCTGTATTATCATCATCATCAGCAGCACTGCTGAACACCACACCACAATAATACATGCACATGCAACTCAAGGCAAACAAGTTTCTGTATTATCATCATCATCAGCAAACACTGCTGAACACCAACCACAACCACAATAATCAGCACACATGCATGACAAGTTGGTGGTTTGCTGATTAGATGTGGTTGACCTGCTAACAAAACACCCTGCTAAACCAAACCCATGTGACACTGGGCAGTGGTGTGGGGCAAGACAGTGAGTCCTGTACCATTTTAATCAATGTTGGACTACTTCTGGTAAAATCAATTAACACACATCGCATATAATTATTAAGGCCCATCCACACTGCACAATAACTGGATGCGCATTGAGACACACTAGCTACCAAGAGAGTCTCAATGCGCGTCCAGTCACGACGTTGCGTCCACACTGACATGACAATAAACCAAACGCGCATAAAAACCACTCCCCCTCCAAGAAAACTGCACCACGTCACAATGCACAATGGATTTCTTCTGTTATGGACGAGATACCTACAGACGCGAAGGAAGCATATGCTGCAGAGGAGAAGGATTTATAAATAGAAAAAGGCAATACAGTAGACGGATGGTGCTCCATGAACTCCATAAAAGAAGGCTGCGGCGGTAAAATTTTCGAAGTCTATTTTAGCTATAATAGTATTTAGCTTGATCTTTGCCTGCTATAGGTCCTTTGATTGTGGCAATGATGGCTGACTACCAGCATCCATCTGTGCGCCAGGTTTGGTGCAAGCCACGCAGTAAGCACTGGTGGGAATCAGCTACAACTTCATAAATGATTCTGTTCTACAACTTCATAAATTATTCTGTTTATCTTTTAACGCGCACCCGCGTAATTAATTTTACGCTTGGATTTGTTGCTCTGGCTCGACTCAAACCACCTATCGAGGTGGACTGAACCTAATGTGCGTTAGGTCCAAGAAATCTAATTATTCGCATTCAGTGTGGACGCAACGAACGCGCATTCGTTGAGATCTAACGCGCATTCAGTGTGCAGTGTGGACAGGCCTTTAGTGACTGAATAGGGATCACATGCACATAGATTACTTGCAATAATTACCTATGTGGTTAGCTAATTATCATTTGTGTGTATTGATATTTACTAAAATAATGGTCATCTCCCTTTGAGAGAAGCGAATCTAATTAAAGGGAGCTGACCTCAGGAGTTAAGTAGACTCAGTCTTATATTGTTGAGCGAGGGCTATGGCGGAAGCTCTGAATGACAATTTAATTTGTATGGTCGTAGTAATGGCTTCAGTAATAGGTGGGGTGATTGTTCAAATAATATATTTTACAAACTATTTTTTGTTAACTTTGCAAAAAGTTCTAAATAGATTAGATCCCCTTCCCTTTCTCCACCTAACTGCCTTTTCTTTCCCCTTCCCTTACCCAGAGAATGTTGGGAACGTAATTATGCCACACATTTCCCCCTCTTTTTTTGGTCTAGCTAGAACCCTGGGTTAGGATTTCTCCGTGCTTCACTAGGAACTACATGGAAGATCCTATTCACTCTCCTCCAAAGAAGAAGCCTGCTATTATGGCAAGTTTGGATACCACACAAAGTACCACACAAGGATTGGATACTACACAAAGGTTGGATACCACACCAAGATTCATGAAGGTATCATATGTAACAGATGGGAGGAGGGTGATTCTTGTATTTTGTTGATGTTAATGGTATGTTAACCACACCCACATTAATGAATTTAATGCCCTAAGAAGCTGCCTGTTTGAAGTAACTTGGGAGTCCCGATAAGAGGGGTTTCACTGTACAACTTTGTGTTCACTATATCTTGTACCTACCTGCAGGTCGACGTAGACGAACGTTGTGATGTGCATTACCAGAAAGTCTTGGGTTGCATCCCTGTCTCATTGATGCGCACACATTTAACGGAGGACATAAGCAAACATTTGACTGCAAGAAACATGCACGGGATACTTTTAAATGGTGGAAGTGGTACGGGCAAGAAAATGTCCTTCTTCGTCGTACAGCAGTCTCTCCCAAAACCTATGCTCCTGATTGGTGGTAACTTGAAGGATGTCCCCGTCTCCTACTTGGAATACTTCAAGGGAGGTATGATTCTAAATCCAACACTTGCATGTTTTGGGGTTGAACAACATCCATTATTGTGTTTGTCATTCTTCTGCAGCTCACAGCATCAAGAAGGACGTGCGTTCATTTTTCGATATATTGGAACAGAGTAAAGATGTTTGTCAGAAAATCGTATTTGTCGAAAATGGACAAAGTTTGAAAATGGATTCCGCTAAATACCTTCAATTTGTAGATTTCATTTCTTTGGCAACACATCGTGGTTGGTACATCATCTTTGCTGAGTCCAGTGGCGGCTATTGGTCCATCAACTCACACAATGGTAGTGGAAGTTCCGTCTTTAAAAGGTATTTGAATATTACGAAAAAATTAGTTTCTCTGGTGTCCAGGAACTTGAGTGAAGAAGAAGCAAACGACTTTTGTACGGAATACCACATATTACCAGCTTTAGCTGCAGAAGTATCTTACAATGTCGCCTATCTCAGGTGTTTTGAAATGTCGTCAGTCAACGTAGAAATGGTTGATAAAGGCTGGGGGAGTGTCAACGGCATGAGGGATATTTTTCGAACTAATTTAGACGGTAAACTTGAAAATCGGAAAACAGCGGATTTTATCGGTTCATCGTTGCCATTAGTTTGCACTGCATTGGAAAATCGTGTGCTGCCTCATGACATTCGGGGCAGATACAACAAGTCTTATATTCACAATATGCGGTTAACCTACCTGACCAACTCTAGTGAAGGTGTGAAGGTCATGTTTTATGATCCAGAGAAGGCCACCATTCTGTTGGAGCAATACAGAATGTTTGTGCGCACTGTATCAACAGTAGGACCAAAATATTTCATGCATATTGGCACTGTGAGGGGATTCATGTTTGAAGATCTACTTCTTAAAAGAATAAAAAAATTGCAAGTTTCTGCTTTGACCTTGGATGCTGAAACTACCAAAAGCTTTATGTTCAAGGTTAAGCCTTCTTTGAAACAACTGGACGACGCCTTGTGTAAGATTAACGAAAACCAAATCTATCATTTGAGGATTGGCCACCACGGAATTGACGCTGTGTGTTTATGTTCAGAAGAAAACAGCCGTGAAAAAGTCCTTATCTTCATTCAAGTATCTCTTGTGAGTTACCAGCAGCATCCCTCGAAGGCTTATGTACTGAAATGTAAGGTACAGAAATTAGAGCACCGTGACTCAACAATCCTGGCATACTATAAAAGTATTTGTGACCAGGAAGTCAAGACGGTCATGTACCTATTTTTAAGTCCAGAAGGTGTCGCTAAACCAAAAAACGAGTTTGAGTCTGAAAAACCGAGGAAACGAAGAGTTGACCGTAGCAGAGATGAAACTATTTACTATGGATTCGTTGAACCCAATGGTGTCACCGTCGGCACTATGGACTCTGTTTTGGATGAACTGGATAGACTATGCTAATTGTATCATTGTGGCTATCTGATTATTTTTTTCCCCTTCATATTTATAAAGGACAAAATCACTAAATTCACTCGATCTGAGGTATGGGTGTGTGGTTTACACGAAAAGGGGTGATTCCAGTCATGTGATATTTCCGCCAGGTACAGGGGTGCGATTTTCACGAAAAGCACACTGCCACACTTAGCATAGCCAGCTAGGAGTTCTGAGTGCAAGTGGTGGAAAAGCCTGAAATCTGTTGCTGCTCACTATTATGGAGGGGTGGTAGATGATTTAGATGGGTCCTGGAAGCCCACAGAAGTAAAACGCTCAGTTCATTTGGTACTAAATCTTCAGTGAAGAAAACGGTTCAGGAAAAGGATGAAAATCAGCCTCCAGCTGAGAAAATGGTTCAGGAAAATGATGAAAATCAGCCTCCAGCTGGAAAACATGAGAAGGTATGTACACTCTAAAATAGTTATTTGTGGCTGCACGCGTTTTTAATTACGCGAGACAAAAAGGTGTCGAATGGGGTTCAATTGTTTATGAAACTTATAATGAACAACATAAACTCACTGAACTGTGCACGTTCTTACTGTGCACGTTGCTGGTGAACTGCACGTTCTTACTGTGTGCACATTTTCTGTCCAAGTTTCCAAATTTTGCTGGTGAACTGTCCATGGCTGCTTCAGGAACATTAAGATGCATTGCTTCTGATGCTTTTGGCACAAATGAGGAGGTTATAGATTATCTGAAGACCCAGGTTTTATTGACAAATTCTGTCACATGTGGAAGGTAAAACAGATAGTTGGGACAGGCATAATTGGGGATTTGGTGATTCACTGATGTTATATATACCTGTATTAGATGCAGTATAAATATGACTATGAGAAGAAAGGCTTCATTGAAGGATGGTTGGACTTGGGCATGTCCAACATGCAAATATCAATTCGCCATGGTATACAGATTGAATGCAGTTGTGTTGATTAAACTGAATCATATCATTGACTATTATATTAACAGGGATCCTTCTAAATCACGGCTTCCGCTGCGAAGCTGGATCATCCTTATTTATTGGTGGTCCAGGGAATACCGGGTAACAGATGCTGCACGTGAGTGTGGTTGTAACAAAGATACTGCAGTCAATAATGTATACCAGTGGCTGTGGGAGGTATGCTCCACAGAGCTGTGTGCACAACCTATTGTGTTAGGTGGGTCTGGCGTGGTTGTGCAAATCGATGAGTCCCAGTTCACACATAAACCAAAGGTATTTCAAGGCAGTCGTATATCATATTGAACAAGAGATAATCTTTCTTTCTTTCTTTCCTTTCTTTTTTTCTTTCTCATTTTAGATTTCTTTTTTTCTTTTTTTTTACTTTCTTTTTTCTTCTTCTTTTATTTGTTTTTCTCTCTTTTTCATCTCTTTTTTCTTTCATATTTCTCAAACGTTTGTTCTTTGTCAATGAATAGCATCACAGAGGACGCCCTCCAGCACAAGAAGTTTGGGTGTTTGGGACTTTCTTTTTTCTTCTTCTTTTATTTGTTTTTCTCTCTTTTTCATCTCTTTTTTCTTTCATATTTCTCAAACGTTTGTTCTTTGTCAATGAATAGCATCACAGAGGACGCCCTCCAGCACAAGAAGTTTGGGTGTTTGGGATGGTGGATACTAACCACACACCAGCTCTTGGTAATCATGACCGCTTGTGTTTGCCACGATAGTCAATTATTATTGCAATATTTTCCAAGGTTTATGCAGATTGTGGCCCAACGGGATGCAGCAACACTCCTGCCAATAATACAAGCGCATGTTGCACAAGGAACGATTGTGCACTCTGACCAGTGGGCCGCATACAGGAGGGTGGCAGCTGTGCCTAGCCATGCTACGGTCAACCACTCAATCTACAATGGGGGTGCACACTCAGCACATAGAATCATATTGGAATAGGGTAAATATATATATATGGAATATATATAACTGGTGCTTAATAATACATACCTTAATAATACATACCTTGAATAACATTCTACATTCTTTACAGGCAAAAATAAAAATGAAATTGATGAAGGGTGTCCATCTCACCAGCTACCATCCTATATAGATGAATTCATGTGGAGGGAGGTAAAGGACAGACAACGGAGGAGGAGGCTACAAGAACATCAGCCATTCTATAACTGCAGAAAATACCAATTTTAAATAACTAACTATACAATACCATTTTAAATAATTAAATAAATTCGAATAAATTCGATAATACATTTTAAATAATAAGAATGAAATATCATGGTAAAAAATGAAATTATAAGTTGTTCATCGACACTTTTTGGCGCTCAAAAGTGGTTGTTTATTGAACCCAATTCGACACCTTTTTGTACTCGCGTAATTAAAAACGTGCATGACCCTTGTGGGCTTATATTGGGAGTGATCCGTGGCATCTTAGCTAGAGCCACGCACACCAACTTCAAGATATAAATCTGCAGTCGGTGACATAAAACTTTATTGTTGGTACTGGTGCACCTCAATAAGTTTGCACAGAAAACAAGCCTGCTGCTTCAACTGTTATAGTACTTGCCACTCTAGTTGGCCAATTATTGAAAAAATAATAACTTTCTTATTATACAGTCAATTTTAAAATTACTTAGCGCATAATGCACGCGCAAAAATAATTGTAGGAAGTTTTGAAAAGTGACCAATGGTCTAGGCATGCAAACGGATCGTCAATATTGAAAAATATGCAAGCGAACGAATCTATTGCGAGTGAATAAGCAAGTCGTTTGTTGAGTTTCTTTTAATCTCCAGGATACTTTGTCGAGTTTCTTCAATCTCCATTGGATAACTAGTCGCTGAGTCACGGACCTGCAGGATGTCTGACTGATGGCAGAAACGTCGAAGAATAGTGGACAGGACCCAGGGGATGAGATCCAAGTGCTCAAAGATATTGTGGTACTCCTTACTTATTGTTGTCCCGCTCGCGAAAAATAAAAAACGCTAAATGATGATTTGATGTGCATTAAATTAAACACTTGGGTTACGAAAGTATGATGGCAGCCACACTGACAGAGGATGCAGCATTGGCCTTCCTGCGCCAAAATAAAACTATACGACGAACTGCACCTAATTGTTCTATCTGTCAGTGTAGCATGACCTGGGTGCGAACTGGCCGTGGAGACACCAGACAATGGCGCTGCCCCACACACAAGTCCGAGACCATCACCATGCGTCATGGATCTTACTGGGCCAAATCCAAGCTACCCTTATCCATGCTCATCCGTTTGGTATTCCATTGGAGCCACAAGATGCCCGTTCACACAACTGTGGAAATGACGGGGGTATCGGAAAAGACCATCATCCAATGGTTTGAGTTTTTCCGATCCATATGCTCAGAATGGTTGGTGATGAATCCCTACCAGATTGGTGGTGAAGGAGTTGATGTGGAGATTGATGAGTCCGTTATATCCAGAAGAAAGAACCATATGGGGCGCATCATCCCTGCAAGATGGGTGTTCGGTGGATACTGCCCTGCTACTAAAACGGGCTTCATAAATCTGGTGCCCAACAGGACTGCTGCAACACTCCTGCCGCTGATACAGACCAACATTGCCCCCGGTTCACACGTAAGATCTGACTGTTGGGCAGCATACAACGGCATTGCCCAACTAAATGTTGTGCCTCCTTACCAACACTCCACTGTGAACCACAGTCATAATTTTGTGGATCCGGTGACAGGAACTTGCACTAACCGGGTGGAAGTCTATTGGAAGAACTGCAAAAGAAAATTCAAGGCTATGGCTGGTGTGCCAAATACCACCCTTGCAGGCCACATCGATGAATTCTTGTGGCGTGAAATTCATGGGGATAATGGCACGGATGCCTTCAACAATATTTTCCTCCATCTGTCACAGTGGCCTCTCTATGTGACTCCCTGATCAAATGAAATGATGTAAACATATTAAAAATATACACATATTATAAAATACACATATTATAAAATAAACATTATTACATGCTAATGACACGACATTATATTTGAACCACGATAAGCTGTGAACGTTTCAGGTCACCTTAGATCGTTGGCGACGCACAACGACATCAAATCATCATTTAGCGTTTTTTATTTTTCGCGAGCGGGACAACAATAAGTAAGGAGTACCGATATTGTCAGCAGCTGTGGATGTACTTGAAAACGGCTTGAATACGACTTCCACGATCGCTCAGGAGCAGAGCGGCAGTTCACCAGAGATGCCTCAGACATTTGAGGATGCAGTAGAGCAGCTTGGATACTCCCAGGTTGGAGCAGCAGAACTTCAGAGATCATCAGAACAGCTTGAAGCAGCAGAAGTTCAACGAAAGATGCTATCTGTAGTTTTGTTTGAGAGTTTTTTTAAGCGCCAGAAGATGGGAAAGATGCATGCGAATCTTCTTCTATCACAGGTTTGTTTGATTTATATTTTTATATATATCTATATAATTATAGCTGCTATATTACATAAAATTGTTGTATTTTCAGGGTGTGGTGAGAGATCAATTCGCCGCTACCGCAAATAATTCTTTAGTAACAACCTGAACTTCAAAGAAAGTTGGCAGGTAAAATGGGAGCGATGTATGGTCTTGCAGGATGAAGAACTACGTGAACGATCAGCAGAGTGGGTGCATGAGAATGCCTTCAAGAAGGGAGCTCCGAATATGACTGCGGCAATGTTCTGTGAATATGTCAACTCAGTTCTTCTTCCCAGCCATCATCTTCCGCCACACTTCCCACGTTCTATTTCTCTTCGAACAGCCATTCGATGGCTGCATCGACTTGGATTTAAACCAATGATTCACAAGAAAGGTATCTACATAGATGGTCATGAGCGTAGGGATGTGGTGAAGTACCGGAGTGAGTTTTTGTCTACCATCAAGATGCTGCAGGGTACTCACCAAGCTCCTCCTCTATGTATAGTGACGAGATACCTCTACTCCCAACTGAAGCTTCCCAACCAGCAATACAACCTCCAGCAGAAGAGCAAAATGACAAGAAGTTGGTGACCATTTTCCATGACGAGTCAATCTTCTGTATAAATGAAGCACAGACATGGATGTGGCGAACAGACGATAAGCCTGCGATTCTACTCTACCCAAGACCAAAGGTATCATGGCGAGTGATTTTGTGGATGAATATGGATGGTCCTGAGATTATCTGAGGAAGAACTTATTGAGGCTACAAAGTCAGACCCTGATTTTCCAGCAGAAGCCAGGGAATTCCTCGAGTATGGTGGACAAAAGGAGGGTTATTGGACAAGTGCTAGATTCATGGCGCAGGTGGAGAAGGCTGCTAAGATCGCAGAGTGGAAGTTCAATCCAGCCATGCATACACTACTTTGGATATTTGACCAGAGCAGTTGCCACAAGCATTTGCTTCAGATGCCCTTAATGCCAATAGAATGACCAATAGAATGAATGTACGGCCAGGTGGAGTTCAGCCTTTGATGCGTGACACACAGTGGGCAGGAAGAACACAGACCATGCTGGAGAAGGGTATTGCAAAAGGGCTGAGGAAATTGTTGGAGGAACGAGGAATCAACACTGATACCATGACTGGTCCTGACATGAAAATTGTTTTATCGAATCATGAGGACTTCCATATGGAAAAGACAATTGTAGAACATTTTCTCCTCGAGAGGGGCCATCGTGTTCTCTTCTTGCCTAAATTCCACTGTGAATTGAACCCGATAGAGCGAGTTTGGGGAGAGGCTAAGCGTTACACCAGAGCGTATACAAATTTTACATTGCCTGGGTTGAAAAAAACAATCAAACCTGCTCTTGATTCAGTCTCTGTAGACACCATATGCAAGTACTTCCGGAAGGCCAGGGACTACAAGAGAGCGCATACAGAGAGAATTATAAGGCTGGAATAGAGATTGAGCAAGCTGTCAAAACATTCAAGTCTCACCGTCGTATTTTATTTGAAACCTGATAATGATTGCTTCATAACTTTTGAACTAAACATGTATTCAAAATTCTGCTCTTACAGTTTTAAAGTATATTACTTACTAATAATTATGAACTTAACAACAACAAAAATCCGTTAAACATTGAAATTTTCATAGGTTTTAGATCGAAAATTAATAAATAATTAAATTACAAATGTTAAGAACAAAATTTAAAAAATCTGTCTTACAGAAACTTATATAGAAACATCATGATGTAGTTCTAAAAGTTTGAAGGTGATCGTTTAGTTTTCTGATTTTTCATAGGCTCATAAAGCAAAATGTATGACCTTTGTCCTTTGAGAAAGCCACATCTTTGGCTTTTTGGTTTCCATGGTAACAGTATTCACACATAATGTAGAGAACATGTTGAACTATGAACATATACCAAATTTCATAAGATTCTAAACAACTATAAACACAGTACAAAAGTTTGCTTTTGCAATTATAATGTTTGAATTGAATTAGCCAACTAAAGTGGCAAGACTATAGCTAAGTTGGCATGCTGGATTGCACCTGATACAAATCTAATGTATGGAATTGACTGGACTGTGATTTTCTAGAGAGTTATTGTACGAGGCTACATGCATCTAGGGCATATATGATCCTTTTTCATGCAATGGTAATATGTGCTTTTCGAACTTTCTGGAGCCACACAATTGAGGGGCAGAATATCACTTTCAACAATGTATATACCTTTTGTTGTGACAAGGACTGTCAATTTGGGAAGCATTACTATATATAAGGGAAAAAGAGCTACTTCAAATCGTATGAAACTCCAAGGCACCCGTAAAATTGGCACATCCATGATTAAGCTATTTCCAGAATTTGTAATTACAGCTGAGGATGTAGCCAGGATGGGGTCTCGGAAGCTGGAAAAAAATAAGGAAGTAATAATGAAGCCAAGATCACTGATTGTGAACAGAAACAACCTAAAAACACTTACATTGTCCTTTTGCCTACACAAGATGCTCATCATCCATACCACAAGACTAGTGGTGAAATAGAATTTTCCCAAAAGATCCATCCAAAGTTAGTATGTAAAATTAATGAATTGGTTTGGGAAGGTGCAACTACTACACAAGAAGTAAAGAGGGCTCTAAAGAGGTATGTACACCACATGCTATGCCCAGATCAACAGATATATAGCAACAACCAATAGGACCTACTTCCCAACTGAAACAGATATTCGTAACCACATATACTTGGCTCAAAAGGCATTGGAGATGTCCAAATTTGATCAGGATAATTTAAAGCTCAAGATTAATCAATGGATAAAAGATAATCCAGCTTCAAAGTTTCATTTTCGTGAATACAAAGACCCTGAAGCAACATTGAATGAAGAAGACATTAAATTAGGGACACCTCAACCTCTTCTTTATGTCCACCAGGAACAGTGGCAGCAACAGCTATATACTAAAAATGTATGGCAATTCTATAACTCTCATGGGTGCAACATATACAAAATATGAGCTCCCAATGTTTTTTTGTTTCCGTCAAGACAAATGTAGGGTATTCAATGGTTGCTGACTTTATTATACAGTCAGAAACGACTGAACAAATTGCCGAAGCTCTGAAGATCTTAAGCATGTGAAATCCTGAGTGGACACCAAGATTCTTCATGGTAGATTATTCTGAAGCAGAAATGAGCGCTATCAAGAATGTCTTCCCAGAATGCAAAACTTACCTCTGTGATTTTCATAGGGAGCAGTGCTGGGAATGCTGGGTGAAAGAGAGAAAGCATGGCCTATCTTCATCAGACGCTGAAGTGCTTCTTGCTCTGCTTCGAAGCTGTGGGGCTTGGGCTCCTTTACCTACAGAGACAGGATGCTCATTGGCTATCAGGAGGAAGTCAAGCTGTGGGGCTTGGGCTCCTTTACCTACAGAGACAGGATGCTCATTGGCTATCAGGAGGAAGTCAACAAGTTGAAGAAATCAGCAATCTGGACAAAGAATCAGTGAGTCCAAGAGTGGTTAGAATCCAAGCGGTTCTCAATTCCTCAGGTAAAATATCTGTGGACATCTTTGAGCCCCTACATAGTTGCACATGCATGTATATATATCTATGAATTGTATTTTGTTGACGCATACATGCGTCCATGCTGAGTGAATCCTGTGTGCATATCTGTGCATGTATAAATAATTATGACACTATTAAAAATGGGGTATTCACATACATGTTTAAATATGATACCCTAATGGGGTTATTCCCATTGCCATGGCAACTTTTGAAGAGACCCTGTGAAAATTAAAGGTTTATAACATGCCTAGACAGCCTTAATTAAGTGATTTTAATGCACACAGGGATGGTAAATAATACTCGACCGAATTAAGATGAGTGCATTACATTGATCATCGGAGTGTACGTACTAAAACCATGAAGCGCCAGCTAGGTATGTTGTAAATGTTTCAACTGGCATAACCTATAATAATTATCATTCTGCATTTAATTTTATAGATGTGGACACATGCTTTCCTTAGTCAAGAATACCATGCTGCTGTCAACACCAATAATGGAGTTGAATCTTTAAATAAAGTTCTGAAGTACAGTTTTCTCCCACGTAAAAAAAACATGAATATGACCTCTTTAGTTACACTCTTGGGAATCATTTCTCCCAGAAACTCACCAAAAGTCTGTATCATAACTACTCACAGTCAGGACCGTACAGTGGAGTGTAGAGTAATCACTAGTATATGAGGGGGTTATCTAATGCCATGCCTGGAGTGTAGAGTAATCACTAGTACAATGAGGAGGTTATCTAATGCCATGCCTGGCGTGTAGAGTAATCACTAGTACAATGAGGGGGTTATCTAATGCCATGCCTGGAGTGTAGAGTAATCACTAGTACAATGAGTAGGTTATCTAATGCCATGCCTGGAGTGTAGAGTAATCACTAGTACAATGAGGGGGTTATCTAATGCCATGCCTGGAGTGTAGAGTAATCACTAGTACAATGAGGAGGTTATCTAATGCCATGCCTGGAGTGTAGAGTAATCACTAGTACAATGAGGGGGTTATCTAATGCCATGCCTGGAGTGTAGGGTAATCACTAGTACAATGAGGGGGTTATCTAATGCCATGCCTGGAGTGTAGAGTAATCACTAGTACAATGAGGGGGTTATCTAATGCCATGCCTGGAGTGTAGAGTAATCACTAGTACAATGAGAGGGTTATCTAATGCCATGCCTGGAGTGTAGAGTAATCACTAGTACAATGAGGAGGTTATCTAATGCCATGCCTGGAGTGTAGAGTAATCACTAGTACAATGAGGAGGTTATCTAATGCCATGCCTGGAGTGTAGAGTAATCACTAGTACAATGAGGGGGTTATCTAATGCCATGCCTGGAGTGTAGAGTAATCACTAGTACAATGAGGGAGTTATCTAATGCCATGCCTGGAGTGTAGAGTAATCACTAGTACAATGAGAGGGTTATCTAATGCCATGCCTGGAGTGTAGAGTAATCACTAGTACAATGAGAGGGTTATCTAATGCCATTCCTGGAGTGTAGAGTAATCACTAGTACAATGAGGGAGTTATCTAATGCCATGCCTGGAGTGTAGAGTAATCACTAGTACAATGAGAGGGTTATCTAATGCCATGCCTGGAGTGTAGAGTAATCACTAGTACAATGAGAGGGTTATCTAATGCCATGCCTGGAGTGTAGAGTAATCACTAGTACAATGAGGGGGTTATCTAATGCCATGCCTGGAGTGTAGAGTAGTCACTAGTATAGAGCATTGTGAGGTCTGAGGTGAATTAGGGATGGTCAACAACAGTCTAAGAATCTCAATCAATTATTGCAATAGAAACCAGGTTGTTATGGTGATGTGGGTGTGGTCATTGCATGCACAGCACCCACACAACAACAGCTGTGGATGTCGTCTTTGGCGGTGGCAGAGGTCATTAGTCCCCTTCCTTTGGGGTTGGCGCAAGAAGTTAGCAGCAAGCAAATGGGGGTGGAGCTTCCTGGCCTTGAGGAAGTTAGCAGCAAGTGAATGGGGGCGGAGCTTCCTGGCCTTGAGGAAGTTAGCAGTAAGTGAATGGGGGCGGAGCTTCCTGGCCTTGAGGAAGTTAGCAGTAAGTGAATGGGGGCGGAGCTTCCTAGCCTTGAGGAAGTTAACAGCAACTGAGGTTATAGCTAGAGGTGCAGTTCCTGGCAGAAGGTGTATAGTAATCAAATGGCCACACCACAAGGAACATTCCTCAGTCCACGCCAGGTTCCAACATGTGGGTAAAGGACGAGATGTTAGCCATGCACTCTGTTACAGACACACCTACTTATTGAGGTGGAGTCCGGGTTAATCCTAATAATGATCGAGCTCCCGACTTAATTAATTTGGGCTTTACTTTGTAATATGCAATCAGCACTACAATAAGCTTGAGTTCAGTCCTTACAGTTGACTCCGTTGAGGCAAGCCACAGAAGCTGTGCATCGCTACGTCCGCTCGTTGTCTGCACTTCAGCAAGGAAACTCGGTGAACCTGTTTTCTTCAGAGCAAAGGAATTTCGAGTGGTTTGCCGGAAGATAAGAACTGCCTCATCAGCACAAGAACTGCCTTCATCAGCAGAAGAACTGCCCGAGGCAAGTGAAGACCTGCAAGAAAATCTCCATGGTTGAAGTTGCGATGATCAGCTTTCTTCTGCAGCATGGTAGTCTTTCCAGTTTGATGGGTGCACCTGTCTGGATGCTATTCTCTGCTGGAGTGCAGACATGGAGCGATGTGCAGCTTCATTTTCTTACACTAATTATTTACTTATTAATTAGATCATATATTATATATTTATTATTAATATATATATTTCACGTGTTCAATATACAGGAGGAAAAATACAGGAAAAATACAGGAAAAATAAATTAAATTAATGTGTATATATTTTTAAACAAGAAAAATGAAAAATAAAATCCAGTCTTCAGAGTATTTTTTTTGCTTGACCTCTGACCTCGTTTGTTGCTGTGAGTGCTATGCAGTCAATCGGTTTAAGTTCGCAGGTGGTGGAGGTGGTGATGGTGGTCTTTCAGTGCAGTTAGTTTTATTATCTGGCCTGGCATGTTTTTGTGCTTGACAATAAGGCACTTAGATTCCGTGGAGTTTCACTCACAAGCCACTCCCATTAGATTACGTGGAGTTTCACTTAAAGCCACTCCCATATATTAAAGCCACTCCCATATATTACAAGTAATTTCACTCCCGGTAGACATTCAAATTACCCGCCACACCTCATGTTCTATACAGAGCTCACGCCCAAGGATTACCACACCATAACGTACACGGAGCCAGCGTACTGGTGCGTGGTCAGCTACTACGAGATGAAAAACAGAGTTGGCGAGGTCTTCCAGGCCACCAAACCTAGCCTGACTGTGGACGGCTTCACGGACCCAAGCTCTGATGATCGCTTCTGCCTAGGCTTGCTGTCAAATATTCACCGAGACCAGCAGATTGAGAACACCAGAAGACACATCGGAAAAGGCGTACACTTGTTCTACGTGGGAGGGGAGGTGTATGCCGAGTGTCAGAGCGAGACGAGCATATTCGTGCAGAGTCCGAACTCCAACATGCGATACAGCTGGCACCCAGCGACCGTGTGCAAAATCCCACCTGGTAAGGGATATCATTTTAATGAGGTCTATTGAGGCTTAACTCGCATATGTACATGTGCATACATTTGCCATGTATATCTCCGACATCAGCTACCCCTTAAAAGAATCTAAAATAAAATTACGCAAATAAAATGGGGGGGGGGGGGGTGTTAACTAAGTTAAGGCGGGACTAATCCATTTCTGGGCCTTTTTGTTTTTGTTCTATATACTATGATGTTGAAATTAGTACCAAAATGCTGCTCATTCAGAGAGCTTTCTAATGGTATATTTAGTTTTGACCTAGCGCCATCCTGGTCAGAGTTGTGGACACCAAGGTGATTTCACTTTATTGCACTTTACTCAACACCTGTGTCACATAACCACTTACAATTTTGACAGCACTTAGAGAACGACATGCATTTTGAATGGATGAAAACATCATAACTTTTAAAATGGATTTTTAAGAAAGGTCAGTGTTTTGCTCATGATTAGCAACATTCCAGGGCTAATATCTCCCCCATAGATTTTTTTTAGTGGATTCTTTCTATTCAAATGAAAGAGTATGAAAAGAGCTTTCAAATGATATATTAAAAGTTGATATAGGACAAAGCATGGCCCAGTTATGTGCACACAAACTTGAAATAACTCGTTTTGAGATAACGGCTCTTGAAAAAAGTACATTATTATGTTCTCTATATTCCTTTCAGGTTCGTAACTTCGAATTTATGTAGTCAATAGCATGGACAAAAGTGTGTATAACTTTGCAGTAAAGCATTCAAATGCTCTGAAACTTGAAATAGAAATACTACATGAACTATACTATAGAATGAATAAATAACTTTTAAAAATGTTTTTTTCCCGAACGAATGGATTAGTCCCGCCTTAACCATTTTGATTTTATTTGCAGTTAATTCTGGGACATTTCAAGAGCTTTCCAATGATACATATACTTGATGTAGGCTTGTCTGTATAAGGGGGGCCCGATGGTATTTTTTTACTTTTTTTACTTGTGGTTACAACTTTAGAGCTCCTGTAGGTTGTCTGTATAAGGGGGGCCGATGGTATTTTTTTACTTTTTTAACTTGTGGTTACAACTTTAGAGCTCCGTAGATTCTGCAAACTTCGTGGTATGATTTGATATGTAGCTCAAAAGATAGGTCTCTCTGTGTGCTCTATTTTGGTACTAAAATATGTTTCATAGGTATAACTATAGGCAGACCCTAAAGTAGGGACCTCAAAAACCTGCATCCCAAAATCGCCGTTCAAAATAACTCCAGATTGCTAAGTGCAAAAAAAAATTGAAATTGGTACGAGTGGCTAGAGGAAGCCCTAGAGCATGCAATCGCCTTTTTCATTAGGCGTTACAATTTTAGTACGTGGTCAAGCGTGCGGGTGGAAAATTGAGGGCGTTGAGCAAATGGACGATGCACTTGATGTACTACATAGGCTTGCAAGTCTGTATAGTGAGTGGAGTAGATTGGAATAGGCTCTTCTTCCCATTCACAGGTTATTTAATAGAACCACATAAGCATGCTATGTGCGGGAAATGACCCCCTCCCCCCCCCCCCCCCCCCCCCCCCCCAGAATGGAAATGGGAGGAAATATTAAAAATCTGGAAAGAAAGCATCGGTGGTAGCCATTGGCAAGAGAACAAACCAAAAGTTCGTTACACATCATGAGGGTCTGTTGCACATCCCGTGAATGGGGGGAAGTGTACAGGATTGTTGAGGTGATGAGGGTGCAGTGTTTTAAATGGAGTATTCTAGTCACCACTGTACAGACTTACTAGCCTTCATAAAGTCCACCATTGGAAAGCTCTTGAAGCAAGCTATATCCTGGTACTAAGGGAGTATACTAGTCACCACTATACAGACTTACTAGCTGACATAAAGTCCACCATTGGATAGCCCCTGAAGCAAGCTATCTTCTGGTGCTAAATTTAATTGTTAAAAGCTATATATTTCTGGTTTCCAAGGTCCCTTCCCTCTCCCATAATCTTCCCTCTCAACAAAACTTCCCCCCAAACCCATTAAACAAAACCTCCCCATAAATATAATCTCCCCCTAAACAAAACCTTCCCTGTAATTATAATAAATATATAATCTTCCCCCTAACAAAAATAAATGTCCCAATTCCTCTCTGCCCCATTCATTCATCCCCACAGACAACAGTTGAGCCACTAGAGCTGTGCAGGCTTCTGTTGTGTGTGAGTGTGACTGTGTGTGTGTGTGTGTGTGTGCATGTTTGGGTGGGCGTGTGAGCACGTCTATGGGTGGTGTGAATGTGTGTGTGCCTGGCTGTGTGTGTGTTGAGTGTTTGAACATGAATTCAGTCCTTAGAAATAATTTGCACCTCCACTCTCAAGCATCTATTAGGATGCCCAAGAGTAACTGATCCAATATGAGTCCTGATAATGCCACCCTCACAGGCTGCCACATGGCCATCTTCAACAACCAGGACTTTGCTCAACAACTGGCCCAGTCCGTCAACAACGGCTTTGAAGCCGTCTATCAGCTGACACGCATGTGCACTATTCGTATCAGCTTTGTGAAAGGTTGGGGGGTGGAGTATCGCCGACAGGCCATCACCGACACCCCTTGCTGGGTGGAGATCAACCTGAACGGACCCCTACAGTGGCTGGACAAGGTCCTTACTCAGATGGGTTGCCCAGATGGAAACATCCGCTCAAATTCTTGAATCTTCTGATATTTTTTTCTTCACAAATTATTTTGAGTTTCGCCATATATATTATGTGTGTATAATATATATATATATATATATGACACCCATTGGCCCGTTTTGCATAGTCTAGTATATGAAACTTCGAGCTTCTCTACTGAACCTACAAGTATATTAACAGGAGACACTACTGGTGTGCTATGCACATTTATATGTTGGCACACAATTCAATGTTCTTTGCCATCCATCACCTTGCACCTGATTGATGATGATTTTGATAATAAATAAAGTATTAAGTTGATGCAATGTGTGTTTTACATATATGTATGCATGTGTTAATTATATCAAGATTTCTTTAGAAGGGGGGGGGGGGCATATGCCCTCCCTGGAAACTCCCCTCCCTCTCTCCACACGCACACACACACCTATTTTTACATTGCTCACATATGGGCATGAAAAATAGTTTTGTCAACATTTGGTCAGTATTTGGACTGGAAGACCATCGTACGGCACGGCAGTTGGCGTTGTCAGCGTTTTAATATTCCTGCGCATGCGTTTACATGTAGCGACGAGGTACGGTTTACACGAAAAGGGGTGGTTCCAGTCATGTGATATTTCCGCCAGGTACAGGGATACGGTTTTCACGTAGGGTTGTTATCGGTGGTGCTAGAAACTGCTGGTACTGCTTGCTAAAAGCTGTGATGGACTGTAGCTATGCTGCTCTATCGTGTGCAGCGATAGTATAAACATTGCTGCTTGAACACAATAGCTTGCTAATGCTGAAGACTGTATCACCTCCAAAAGCCCTCCTGAAGGCTCTCACTGACAATCCAGCAACTCCAGCTTGATATCATGGAAAAACAGGACTAGATGATGGCAGAGAGTTTTTATGAATCTCACACTTGCCCCCACTCAACTATTTTATGTCGAAACGTAACTCAATCCTGGTTTGCTTCCCTGGATGCCCACAAGTCTGTCTGTGCAGACACCAAGAAAGCTTTCGACTCTGTGCCGCATAGACCACTCTAAAACACTCTGTCCTCACTTCTCACGGCTCACTTCCTATCTTACGGCCCAGTCACAGAGTGTCACTATCTCTGGTGCTCTCTTTTCTTCATGTCATGCATCCTCTGGAGTACCTTAAGGATCTATTCTTGGTCCTCTTCTCTTTGTTCTTTACATAAACGACATTGCAAAGCTCTCACTCTCGACATCTTCTACACTTGCTCTCTACGCAGACGACATCCTCCTCTCCCATCCATTCTCTTCAACCTCTTCCTTAGATTCAGTGCAATCAGACATTGACATTATATCCATGGCTATCTTCCCGCTATCTTCCCGTCTCCTAATAATTAACCCTAATAAGAGCAAGTACATGATCTCTCGTAAACCCCTCGCATCCTCATACTCCACTGTATTAGTCCTCAATAGTACTCCCCTTGATCTCGTCACTTCATTTACATACTTGGGAGTAACTTTCACCTGTAACCTCTCCTGGAACCTGCACATTAGCAAAGTACGCACTAAATCAAGGAAAATAATAGGATTAATTTATTGCAACTTTTACCATCACTTATCCTCTCATATGCTAATTAAACTTTACACAACATTAGTTCTCCCTCATCTAAGTTACTGTTCCTCTGTGTGGTCATCTCCCTCTTCTTGTAATTCAAAATCCTTAATACATTCAGCACTCTGCACTCGGACTCTGTACTCATCAATGGACTTCTGACTATGCATCCCTCCTCTCCACCTTTAAACTTCCTACACTCTCAAATAGACGTGCTCGGGCCAAGCTCCTTCTAATTTACAAAATAATAAACGATTACATCCATTTTCCTCCAGACTCGATCCAATTAGCTCCTACTCCGCTCATATCTTCTTGCCAATACAGTGTATATACCACCCATCGGACATCATAATCCCATTCTTCCGCACTGCATCCATGCCGTCTTCCTTTGTTCCCTCCGCCACAGCTCTCTGGAACTCACTCCCAACATCCATTAGATCCTCGTCCTCACTCTCTTCCTTCAAACGATTTATTAAACAATTCTCCAACTTGAATCATTTTTCAACCGATATTGTTATCATGTATGTAAAGCTCTAAATAGCTTTTGCTACTGAGCTCATTTTTCAAAAAATAATAATAATGTCAGATTATGCTTCCAACAAAGTAACTCTCTCATATATAGCCTCCAACTTTTTCAAAATACCTTCAGGGATAAAAACACTTATACAAATATTTGCATGCCTATTTTAAATTAGCAGCACTCGCTTTCACAATCATAAAATAGTAGAATAGTGCTAGCACAACCGACCTTTTTCCTTGGTATATATATATATTCCTATACAGTGACATTATAGCCCTCCAAACAATTTTGGGCAGAGTTCTCTGAGGTGAAGAAGCCAGCTGAACTAGCAAACTGATGTAAAAGCCTATAGGACATTGCAGTGGCTTCCAGAGACTCAGCATGTTATCTATGACACCTCACCCTCACAATAATTTTGCCTGGCCGGCAACAGTTAGTCTTGTCCCCAGCTATATAGTACAGGACAATAAACCTTCCTCCTAGCTATAATATTGGCCATCACTCACTGCATCTTAGCAACATTTCCCCCACCAACCTGTACATTCATCTATTTCTCAATTACTATAACATAAAAATATCAAAGGTTACATTTGAGAACAGTTAGATCTTAAGTTGTTTCGAAAGTGCCCTGTATTGGCAATCACCATCTGCTTGCATAGGATCCAATTGTGCGTCCATGTAGAACCAGAAAGCTCGCCATAGCACTCCCCTATTAGAGAATATACATAACAGTATTAGACCATTCAAAGTTAATTCCTGTCAAACTGGATCTGTCAAACTGGATGTGGAATTTTACCATGGGTGCATGGACACATGTGCATGGACACATGTGCATGGACACATGTGCATGGACACATGTGCATGGACACATGGGTGCATGGACACATGTGCATGGACAGTCATAAATATTTTAGTGGCAACTCTAACACGTCACTGTAGTTGCTAGGGATCCAAATGAAGCTGCTATTCTAAGATGGTTGCAGTGGTCTGGTCTAAGGTGTGTATTACCTATGTGCATGCACTGGAAGACTATAGCTTTGTGGGGTGACTTAACCTTGGATTTGTTTACTAGGGGGAAGGTGTCCACGAACTCATTAATTATTCATGAGCTGTATTTTTAGGACTATAACTTTGTCTCCTAACCTAGAGTTTGTTACCAAAAGATTGCTTGCTTGGAGTGCTCTCCAATGATATACTCCATAAGTATTTTTGAGCAAGTAGAGGGGGGAGACCCCCTAAAATTCTGAATGTCACTGTGCATTCCCCCCCCCCTACTAAGGAGTACACCCAAAACACATCAGAATTGTGGCTTGTTCAAACACACAATTGTGTGATAAACACCCGGCTGCCCTTACGAAATCCCACCCAAAGGATTGGGTTTTGTGCTAAAGGACCTATTTCAGAGAACTACTGTTTACCTCATATACTGGGAAGGTCTCTATATTAGTTAAGAAAGGGAAGTAAAAATCGGACAAGCAATTAAGTCACAAAGTGTCCAATATAATGTCATGGAAGTTCCACTGTGGGTACTGTACTGTAAGTGCATGAGGTCTCATGGTTGTTTTTGACTACAGACACAATGCAAGACAAAAAACCTTGGGGTTATCTCCACAATCAGCACTCCCCTTGGTATGAACACTTGGCAACAAAGCATGCTTGGCCTGGCAATATATAATCGGTATACATGGTAGATGATTCACAGGATTTAGCAAGTATAGTAAAACCTTGTCTATTGCGGCTACCTGCAGGTCAGGAAAAAGTGGCCTTAATGGGGATTCCCTGCTTTGATTATAGACAAGACCAAAGTTTTCTTTTGGGGGGGGGGCATAAAATTCAACCAAATCTACTCCACCATTTTTTTAGCAAATATAAAGCTTTAGCTGTGGTTACTCACTCTGCACAATGCTGTGACATTTTCGTTGCTTGCAAAAACATTGCTTCTTCCTGCCCGGTCCTCCAAACTTGCACATGTCCTTGCAATTTTCACACACACCACAGTCCTGTCCAGCACATCCAGTACATGTGTGGCATCTTTTGCACCTCTTGCCTTTCAAAATAGCAATTCCTGCAGAATTGAGAACCACTTGGATTCTAACCACTCTCGGACTCGCTGATTCTTTGTCCAGATTGCTGATTTCTTCAACTTGTTGACTTCCTCCTGATAGTGATAATCCAATGAGCATCCTGTCTCTGTAGGTAAAGGAGCCCAAGCCCCACAGCTTTGAAGCAGAGCAAGAAGCACTTCAGCATCTGATGAAGATAGGCCATGCTTTCTCTCTTTCACCCAGCGTTCCCAGCTATGAAAATCACAGAGGTAAGTTTTGCATTCTGGGAAGACATTCTTGATAGCGCTCATTTCTGCTCCAGAATAATCTACCATGAAGAATCTTGGTGTCCACCCAGGATTCCACATGCTTAAGATCTTCAGAGCTTCGGCAATTTGTTCAGTCGTTTCTGACTGCATAATAAAGTCAGCAACCATTGAATACCCTACATTTGTCTTGACGGAAACAAAAAACATTGGGAGCTCATATTTTGTAGTTTTATATGTTGCATCCATGAGAGTTATAGAATTGCCATACATTTTTAGTAGCTGTTGCTGCCACTGTTCCTGGTGGACATAAAGAAGAGGTTGAGGTGTCCCTAATTTAATGTCTTCTTCATTCGATGTTGCTTCAGGGTCTTTGTATTCATGAAAATGAAACTTTGAAGCTGGATTATCTTTTATCCATTGATTAATTTTGAGCTTTAAATTATCCTGATCAAATTTGGACATCTCCAATGCCTTTTGAGCTAAGTATATGTGGTTATGAATATCTGTTTCAGTTGGGAAGTATGTCCTATTGGTTGTTGCTATATATCTGTTGATCTGGGCATAGCATGTGGTGTACATACCTCTTTAAAGCCCTCTTTACTTCTTCTTGTGTAGTAGTTGCACCTTCCCAAACCAATTCATTAATTTTACATACTAACTTTGGATGGATCTTTGGGGAAAATCCTATTTCACCACTAGTCTTGTGGTATGGATGATGAGCATCTTGTGCAGGCAAAAGGACAAAGTATTTTGTAAGTGTTTTTAGGTTGTTTCTGTTCACAATCAGTGATCTTAGCTTCATTATTACTTCCTTCTTCTTTTTTTCCAGCTTCCGAGACCCCATCCTGGCTACATCCTCAGCTGTAATTACAAATTCTGGAAATAGCTTAATCATCCAATTTTACGGGTGCCTTGGAGTTTCATACGATTTGAAGTAGCTCTTTTTTACTTATAGTAATGCTTCCCAAATTGACAGTGCAACTTCCTTGTCACAACAAAAGGTACATTGTTGAAAGTGATATTCTGCCCCTCAATTGTGTGGCTCCAGAAAGTTCGAAAAGCACATATTACCATTGCATGAAAAAGGATCATATATGCCCTAGATGCATGTAGCCATGTAGCCTCGTACAACAACTCTCTAGAAAATCACAGTCCAGTCAATTCCATATATTAGATTTGTATCAGTTGCAATGGTGCAATCCAGCATGCCAACTTAGCTAACTGTTCATTGCAGTTGAAGAAGCAGCAGGCTTGTTTTCTGTGTACACTTATTGAGGTGCACCAGTATACCAACAATAAAGTTTTATGTCACTGACTGCAGATTTATATCTTGAAGTTGGTGTGCGAGAATACCCTGGCTCTAGCTAAGATGCCACGGTTCAATCCCAATATAAGCCCCCAAGGGTCGTGCACGTTTTAATTACGCGAGTACAAAAAGGTGTCGAATTGGGTTCAATAAACAACCACTTTTGAGCGCCAAAAAAGGTGTCGATGAACAACTTATAATTTCATTTTTTTAAATTAGTTTTTACCATGATATTTCATTCTATTCATTCTTATTATTTAAAATGTATTATCGAATTTATTTAATTATTTAAAATGGTATTGTATAGTTATTTATTTAATTAAAATTGGTATTCTGCAGTTATAGAACAGGCTGATGTTCTTGTAGGCCTCCTCCTCCTCCTCCTCCTCCTCCGTTGTCTGTCCTTTACTTTGTCTGTCCTTTACGCTCCCTCCACATGAATTCATCTATATAGGATGGTAGCTGGTGAAGATGGACACCCTTCATCAATTTCATCTTTATCTTTGCCTGTAAAGAATGTAGAATGTTATTCAAGTTATGTATTATTAAGCACCAGTTATATATATGTTTACCCTATTCCAATACGATTCTATGTGCTGAGTGTGCACCCCCTTTGTAGATTGAGTGGTTGACCGTAGCATGGCTAGCCACACCAGGCACAGCTGCCACCCTCCTGTATGCGGCCCACTGGTCAGAGTGCACAATCGGTCCTTGTGCAACATGCGCTTGTATTATTGGCAGGAGTGTTGCTGCATCCCGTTGGGCCACAATCTGCATGAAACCTTGGAAAATATTGCAATAATAATTGACTATCGTGGCAAACACAAGCGGTCATGATTATCAAGAGCTGGTGTGTGGTTAGTATCCACCATCCCAAACACCCAAACTTCTTGTGCTGGAGGGCGTCCTCTGTGATGCTATTCATTGACAAAGAACAAACGTTTATCTCTTGTTCAATATGATATACGACTGCCTTGAAATACCTTTGGTTTATGTGTGAACTGGGACTCATCGATTTGCACAACCACGCCAGACCCACTTAACACAATAGGTTGTGCACACAGCTCTGTGGAGCATACCTCCCGCAGCCACTGGTATACATTGACTGCAGTATCTTCGCACTCACGTGCAGCATCTGTTACCCGGTATTCCCTGGACCACCAATAAATAACGATGATCCATCTTCGCAGCGGAAGCCGTGATTTAGAAGGAAAAAAATCCCTGTTAATAAATAGTCAATGATATGATTCAGTTTAATCAACACAACTGCATTCAATCTGTATACCATAGCGAATTGATATTTGCATGTTGGACATGCCCAAGTCCAACCATCCTTCAATGAAGCCTTTCTTCTCGTAGTCATATTTATACGGCATCTAATACACAGGTATAACATCAGTGAATCACCAAATCCCCAATTATGCCTGTCCCAACTATCTGTTTTACCTTCCACATGTGACAGAATTTGTCAATAAACCCTGGGTCTTCAGATAATCTATAACCTCCTCATTTGTGCCAAAAGCAGCAGAAGCAATGCATCTTAATGTTCCTGAAGCAGCCATGGACAGTTCACCAGCAAAATTGTGGAAACTTGGGCAAAAAATGTGCAGTTCACCAGCAATGTGCACAGTAAGAACGTGCACATTTCAGTGAGTTTTTCATTATAACAATTGAACCCCATTCGACACCTTTTTGTCTCGCGTAATTAAAAACGCGCATGATGACTATTTTACAGCACATACCTTGGATCAATCCCAATATTATAAGCCTCCAAGGGTCGAAAAAATCGTGCGCGTTTTTAATTATGCGAGCGGTCAAAAGGTGTCGAATGTGTTAATGAAACTTATAATGAACTGATGGCTGCTTCAGGAACATTAAGATACCCTAGCCGTAGCCCTATCCCTATCCCTAGCCCTTTTGACCGCTCGCATAATTAAAAACGCGCACGATTTTTTCGACCCTTGGAGGCTTATATTGGGATTGATCCCATAACCTTCTCATGTTTTCCAGCTGGAGGCTGATTTTCATCATTTTCCTGAACCGTTTTCTTCACTGAAGATCTAGTACCAAATGAACTGAGCGTTTTACTTCTGTGGGCTTCCAGGACCCCATCTAAATCATCTACCACCCCTCCATATAATAGTGAGCAGCAACATACTTCAGGCTTTTCCACCACTTGCACTCAGAACTCCTAGCTGGCTATGGCAGTGTGCTTTTCGTGAAAATCGCACCCCTGTACTTGGCGGAAATATCACATGACTGGAATCACCCCTTTTCGTGTAAACCACACACCCATACCTCAGATCCTTTATAAATATGAAGGGGAAAAAATTAATCAGATAGCCACAATAATACAATTAGCATAGTCTATCCAGTTCATCCAAAACAGAGTCCATAGTGCCAACGGTGACACCATTGGGTTCAACGAATCCATAGTAAATAGTTTCATCTCTGCTATGGTCAACTCTTCATTTCAACTCTTCATTTCCTCGGACTCAAACTCTTTTTTGGTTTAGCGACACTTTCTGGACTTAAGTTCCTGGACACCAGAGAAACTAATTTTTTCGTAATATTCAAATACCTTCTAAAGACAGAACTTCCACTACCATCGCGTAAGTTGATGGACCGATAGCCGCCACTGGACTCAGCAAAGATGATGTACCAACCCCGATGTATTGCCAAAGAAATGAAATCTACAAATTGAAGGTATTTAGCGGAATCCATTTTCGACGCCATTTTCGACAAATACGATTTTCTGACAAACATCTTTACTCTGTTCCAATATATCGAAAAATGAACGCACGCCCTTCTTGATGCTGTGAGCTGCAGAAGAATGACAGGATCATGTAAAGAGTAAGACTCCGGAAGTCAAAAAATTAGTGCGCGTCAATTATTTTTCACGGATATATTTTAAAACGCACTTTTCTCTACTTATCTTAAACGCGCGCGCTACAACTCGCGCGCTAAAATGGAGGGTTCAGAAGGAGGCATATACAGGGTTGCCAAAAACTCAGATTACAAATATTTGTATTTTTCTAACCTTGTACAGTATCTTTGGATGTATTTTAATAATCTTTGTATTTAGTCACACTAAAGACCTGAGAAAACATTAACAGACTGCTGTGCATAGTTCAGCAAGTAAAAGTGTGGAATCTGCAAGCTCTCTTACCTCATACATTCGAAACAGAGATGGACCAAAGAGAGAAGAAGCTGTCATAGCAACAGAGGTTAAGTTTGCTTCAAAGATGCAAGAATGCAAGTTCTGAACTCCGTTATCTTATTACTCTAACATTCTTAAATATCAGTATTCCAACTTTGGATATAATTATTTGGAGTTTTAACTGGTATAAAATTCGTAGTGGAATAACATGTATTAGTATTAATGAGACAAGGGAGTTGGCAGCCCTGCATATATACCTCAGGACAGAACAATATTCAGTAACACAACTGCAAATTAAACAAAACAATACATCAGAGGACAAAATTATACAGGGTATATACTGTGTTTTGATTGCTTGTATGATGCTGGCAAAAGCTTCAGCAGTTGTGCGGGCATTCCTCTCCCTCCACATAAACTCATCGAGGTATGAAGGAAGTTGATCACGGTGGACCCCCTTCATCCTTTTCAACTTTATCTTCACCTGCATAAAATCAAATTATCGACATACTGTGTATATCTTGTGGTATCACTCACTCTATTCCAGTAAGATTCCACATTTTGTGTGTGCACACCTGTGATACTGTGTTTTGATTGCTTGTATGATGCTGGCAAAAGCTTCAGCAGTTGTGCGGGCATTCCTCTCCCTCCACATAAACTCATCGAGGTATGAAGGAAGTTGATCACGGTGGACCCCCTTCATCCTTTTCAACTTTATCTTCACCTGCATAAAATCAAATTATCGACATACTGTGTATATCTTGTGGTATCACTCACTCTATTCCAGTAAGATTCCACATTTTGTGTGTGCACACCTGTGACTGGATTTAAAAACTCTACTGAATGGTTAACAGTCTGATGAGCACCCACTTCAGGCAGAGTAGCAACCTGTCTGTACGCAGCCCACTGATCCGAATGGATGATTGTTCCATTTGCAACATGCGACCGTATGATGGGGAGTAGTGTTGCGGGGAACTATTTGCATGTAACCTGAAAATTTGTGTTGAACAACTACATAGAATGGAGTGGAATTGTGATTGTTTCCAGCATACCCAGTGCAGGAGTATGACTGGTGTCCACCAATCCAAACACCCATATGTCAGAGGTTGGTGGCCGGCCCCTATGATGCTGTATCCACAATAATTATAATAATGATGTTATTCTGATAACAAGAATGTAGTGTTGATTGACAATTAGAATGTGACAATTGACAACACACCTGGCTTGTGACTGAATTGGGACTCATCAATTTGGATGATGACTCCAGGCCCACCTAAGATTATTGGATAACTACAAAGGGCTGTTGAGCATACTTCCCGCAACCACTGGAACACATTAATGGCAGTTGGTCGACTGCACCCGGCTTCACTTGCAGCGGCAGTAACTGGATACTCTCTGGCCCACCAATATATCATAAGAAGCCAAGTTTGTAGAGTAAGCATTGACTTCGAAAAGAAGCTCCCTTCAATAATAATAAATATATATAATATAATAATTATCTCTACTATTATATCTAAAAATATCGACATAGACATACAAACCATGCCGAATCGTCTTTACGGTTTTACACGCAGGACACCCCCATGCAAATCCATCTTTCAGGCTGGACTTCTTACGTCCAACCATAGTTACATTGCAACTGTACACCAAGATACAACACCAAACATGCAAACATGTTTATCATAATAATTATTATTATCCTATTATTATTACTTTTTAGATATTTTTTCCCTTACATTCCACAAGTAACATACTTGCAAAAAGAGATTTGCTCCTCAAGTAGTCAATGACTTCCTTGTTTTCCCAAAATGCAGCAGGAGCAATCGACCTGATCGTTGTTGAAGCCATCTCGCTCTGCTTTGTACATAGCGCGAGCGTTTAAGATAAGTAGAGAAAAGTGTGTTTTAAAATATATAAGCGAAAATTAATTGACGCGCACTAATTTTTCGACTTCCGGAGTCTTACTCTTTACATGATCCGAATGACAAACACAATAATGGATGTTGTTCAAACCCAAAACATGAAGTGTTGGATTTAGAATCATACCTCCCTTGAAGTATTCCAAGTAGGAGACGGGGACATCCTTCAAGTCACCACCAATCAGGAGCACAGGTTTTGGGAGAGACTGCTGTACGACGAAGAAGGACATTGTCTTGCCCGTACCACTACCACCATTTAAAAGTATCCCGTGCATGTTTCTTGCAGTCAAATGTTTGCATATGTCCTCCGTTAAATGTGTGCGCATCAATGAGACAGGGATGCAACCCAAGACTTTCTGGTAATGCACATCACAATGTTCGTCTACGTCGACGTACAAGATATAGTGAACACAAAGTTGTACAGTGAAACCCCTCTTATTCGGACTCCCAAGTTACTTCAAACAGGCAGCTTCATAGGGCATTAAATTCATTAATGTGGGTGTGGTTGACATACCATTAACATCAACAAAATACAAGAATCACCCTCCTATCTGTTACATATGATACCTTCATGAATCTTGGTGTGGTATCCGAAGTTTGTGTGGTATCCAATCCTTGTGTGGTACTTTGTGTGGTATCCAAACTTGCAGACTTCTTCTTTGGAGGAGAGTGAATAGGATCTTCCATGTAGTTGCTAGTGAAGCGCGGAGAAATCCTAACCCAGGGTTCTAGCTAGACCAAAAAAGAGGGGGAAATATGTGGCATAATTACATTCCCAACATTCTCTGGGTAAGGGAAGGGGAAAGAAAAGGCAGTTAGGTGGAGAAAGGGAAGGGGATCTAATCTATTTAGAACTTTTTGCAAAGTTAACAAAAAATAGTTTGTAAAATATATTATTTGAACAATCTTCACATAATAAACCCCACCTATTACTAAAGCCATTACTACGACCATACAAATTAAATTGTCATTCAGAGCTTCTGCCATAGCCTTAGCTCAACAATATAAGACTGAGTCTACTTAACTCCTGAGGTCAGCTCCCTTTAATTAGATTCGCTTCTCTCAAAGGGAGGTGACCATATAGTAAATATCAATACACACAAATGAACTAACCACATAGGTAATTGCAAGTACATATCTGTGTGCATGTGATACTTCCTATTCAGTCACTAATAATTCAAGTCAAACATGTGATGTGTGTTGATTAATTAGTTTCGATTTTACCAGAAGTAGTCCAACATTGATTGACCAGAACTGAAATGGTGCAGGACTCACTGTCTTGGCCCACCACTGCCCAGTGTCAAGTGTGTTTGGTTTAGCAGGTGTTTCTTTAGCAGGTCAACCACATCTAATCAGCAAACCACCAACTTGTCATGTGCATTTGTGCAGATTATTGTGGTGTGGTGTTCATGCTGCTGATGATGATAATACAGAAACTTGTTTTTAAGGGGGGGGGCTCTATGGAAGACAGGCTAAAAACGTTGTTGACTTTCGACTGCACATAACTTTTTTATAATTTTGTGTAGATAATTTGATGCTCAATTGTTGCTTGTTCTATGTGCTTTCCAATGATATATAAAATATCTCTAGAGGCGTATTTTGTCAGAAGATGCATGCAGAAACATTCAAGGCAGGACCCTCCTCGTTTGGCAGCCCCCCACAACTCATTTGGCAGCCCCCCACAACTCATTTTAAGGTTTGTAGCTTGTCAAAGCTAATAGCTGTTGATTGGAATGAAACAATATTGCAATAACTAAAGTGGGTGCTGAATGGCAACATGGGTATTTGATTAGCAACTAAAAATGTGTCAAGCTACAAACCAATTTACAGCTTTTGATTTTTAAAAATGAGTTGGGGGGGAGGGCTGCCAGGGTCCTGCATTGGATGTTTCTGCATGCATCTTCTGACAAAATATGCCTCTAGAGATATTTTATATATCATTAGATAGCACATAGAACAAGCAACAATTTGAGCATAAAATTATCTACACAACAAAATTCTACAAAAAAAAACAATTATAAAAAAAGTTATGAGCAGTCAAAAGTCAACAACGTTTTTAGCCAGTCTTCCATAGAGCCCCCCCTTAATATTATTTTGCTGCTCATGGTGAATAAATAAAAGGGATCAGCTCCCTCCTTCTAACAGTTGTAGCTAGAAGCCATTGGCCACAACTTGTAAAAAGTACTCAACAGTCACTGCTAGTCACAGCAGCAGCACACCAATGGTTGCCTGAAAGTAAAAGAATGTTTTTGCTACAGTTTGTATTCCCCTCACAAAATTAGACTGTTTTGGGGAAACAGCAAGCAAGCCCTAGACTCTTCCTCCCTTTTTCACTGTTGCTATTGAGCACACGCAAAAAGTGTCCACAAGCCAAAAGACTAGCAAACACTTTGACAGTCTGTTGAACATGAGGGTTCATCCACCCTGGTTGCAGAAGCAGGAGACTGGACTAGATAGAGGATGCCTGGGAGGCTCCCTAGACAACAATTGAATGACTAACAAACTGTATTTCTAATAATTGTGAACTGCCATAGAGCTCGCCCTCTATTTGTCCATGCCCTCGTATAGCACACATAGCTTCTCTAGACATCGCATGCTTTGAAAGTTCTTGCTGGTCTAGATTTTAGCATTTTTGGATGGTACTGATGGCAGATAGAATAACCCACATACAGGCTAATAGTTGGGGGATAAATGGTTAGTACAGACTGTGTGACTGTGTGAGGGAGAGAGATAGAGAGATGATTGCTGAGAATGAGTGGTTCCTGGGAGAAAAAGAGAAAAAGAAAATAAACATAGAACACAACACAACCAAGCAATGGTAAGAAAAGATAACTTACTTCTTTTTTTTAACGACAGGCCACTCGCGGAACACCAAGGGCGAGAGAAACCAGAACACCAGAGAGCACTCTCCAAGTGTTTTGTTTGTTGAATAGTAATGAATTTGCCTGAAAAAGTATGAGTTGTATGTAGACGGGCCCAGACCCCACTATCGCGCGTAGGGTCTTGGGCGCTTTCGAGTGGCACGCGCTAGCGGTTTAGTAAGGGTCGGTCTTGGATAGTTGAAGCCAGACCGTTTAATGGCTTAGTTTTAGTTGAAGCCATGCCGAAAAAAGCGAAGGGCCAGACATACTTACATTATTATATATCCACCACCCAATGAGAGTACATTGGTTTGTATCCACACCAATGAGGGTACATTGGTGTGTACTATTATATCCAATGACCAAGTCTGCAGGTGGTACCACTATGTAAACTACACAGCCTCCATTCATTCACTCTTTCTGGAGGAGTGCAGCTGGGGTGTAACTGTGAAAGCTGCATAAGCATCAGGGGGGGGGGGTAGGAACTGGTCCGGCAAAGTTTCAGAGAAACTTACAAATCATAGCTGTCAGACTTTTCTGCACCCAGCTCTTCTCTCCATAATTATTAAATATTGAAATCTAAATCCCCCTGCACATGTGCACTCATGATGGCTATGTAGATAGATATGTCATCATGGCTATTCTCCCTGTAACATTTTGTAGATTAACTGGACAATCAGACGTGGGAGAGCTGTGTTCAAAGTTATTGTTGTTGTTTTCTAAAGTGTGAAGCGTGTTGGAGATATATATTAATTTCTAGATATGCATCTATATATCTGCACATCTTCTAAATCTATATATTTAAAAATTCCCGAGTGTGAAGAATGGTGGAGTGAAGCGTGCTACAATTATTGTCACTCGAAAGAAGTAAGATTTCACTTTGCTATATATGGATATATCATCACTGGTAAATAATGTGTTATGAGAATAAGTTCAATCCCCTCAGCTATATAATTATTCACAGATCTCCTGACAATCTAATAAAACTCTTAGCATTACCATTTTACAAACTTGTTCTTTTATTTTATTTTTGTGCACTTCACACAATTTTACCTAATTTTACGCTACACTTGTAGATGTAGTTATTTTTGCCATTTTTCAACGGCAGAAATTCACTTATTTGCAAACTTTTACTCAATAACTCATACATACTTTTATTCATTTTCTTGGAATTTATTCTTTATCTCCAAGTCATTTTTACTTCTATTCCCATTTTGGGCAAACCTGTGTGCAACACCAATGAGAGTACATTTGTGTGTACCTTATATATGCACCACACCAATGACAATACATTGGTGTGTAATGTTATAACTGTCATGGGGAAGCAGTCTGGTTCAACTCTTGGAAAACTTCACGATACCTTTCTTCGCCAAAATGTCGTTGTATCTGCTGAGCCCCAGGTGAGTCAGCCAGGTCTCAATACTGTCAAAAGACGACGCGCGAGCAGTACTTGCATGTGGCTTGCTGGGAGGACAAGTCTCTTCTAAGGGCTTCTCCATCATGCGCACACACACTTGCAATTATGGAAACACTCTGGATAAGTCATTAAAGGTGAATTTACTCTTTGGTCCGGTCTCTTGATCGCCACCATTACACACCAAGCACTGTCATACGCATGTTTCTACTCTCGACGTGGTCGACAACCTATGTGTTCCTCTGCTATGTCACCGCTGAAATACACCAAGAACATCACCATAAGGATGCAGAGCAGGTGATGAAGAAGCCCCATCGAGTCAAGTAGCTCCATACAATCCACACGTCCCCCTGTTGGGGGGCACAACATCCAAATTGACAATATAATCGCACTCCTCAATCACAGCTATGGGGTAGATAATCTCATGAGAAAACAATCCTAATCCAAGCGTGTGGATTTGTATGGAGCTACGTGACTCGATGGTCTTCTTCATCACCTCCTCTGTTATTCCCTTGGTGATGGTCTTGGTGCATTTCAGCGGTGATAGCAGAGGTGATAGAAGATAATATTGTCAATTTTGTTTGTTGTGCCACCCAACAAGGGGGCGTCTGGATTTGCATGGAGTTACTTGACTCGATATGGCTTCGTCATCACCTCTCAGTCTTGTATGGTGATGGTCTTGGTGTATTTCAGTGGTGACATAGCAGAGGAGGTAAAATAATACATAGGTTGTCTTTGTCTTCCATGGCGAGAGTACTCAGCAGTGCTCATCTGTAATGTGTGGCAATCCGGGTATGACCGGACTAAAGAGGAAATTTACCATTATGACTTATCCAGAGTGTGTTTTTCCATAATAAGTATGTGCACAGAATGATGGTGAAGTTATATAGCTTACCTCTGGTGGGACTTCGAGGAGCCTAGCTCTTCCCAGCAAGCTACTTGCAAGTACTGCTGCACGACGTCCTTTGAATCACCCCACGAGTGTGACATGGACTGCTAGCACCTGCCACTATGCGGGAGGGGTGGAATCATATACAGCCAGGGAGGAGAGAAGGTAAGGTATACTGAAGTGACTCGTGTTGATGATTCGTTTCGGTTGTCACTTCGTCTCCAATTTTCCCCCTACAACTGACGTGTTCAGTTGCAGGATAACTGAACACTTCAGTATAACTGAACACCTCAGTATACACACCCTTTACCTTCTCTCCTCCCAGGCAGTATATGGTGAGGGGACCCCTTACCTTCTATAGGAGTGCAGCACTACAGTCAATCCCACCTAATTAATCCAGTCAACCCTCCTACTTAATCTAGCCAGCCCTCCTATACATCCACCTCTAATATATTAATTTCTAGATATGCATCTATATATCTGCACATCTTCTAAATCCATGTATATAGATGCATATATCAAAGTTGCAGATATAGGAGTGTATATATAGCAGTACAAATATAAGGGTTGAAGTACGAGCCCTCCTAATCAGCTCTCCAATGTCGCTATATGATAGGTACACATCAATGTACACCAATGTACCGCCCATTCATTGGTGTCGCTATATGATAGGTACACACCAATGTACTCCTCCCCATTTATTGCGCTATATGATAGATACACACCAATATATTGAGATATAGTAGTGTATATATAGTAGTACAGATATAGGGCTTGAAGTATGAGCCCTCCTAAATTAGCTCTCCGATGTCACTATATCTATATATATATGCATTCATTGGTGTCGCTATATGATAGGTAAACACCAATGTACCCATCCCCATTAATGAATTTGCCTGAAAAAGTATGTATGTGCATGCCGTTGTATGTAGAAGTGCCGAGACCTTTACCAAATCGCTAACGCGCTAGTGTCTTTGGCACTTTCGAGTGGCACGCGCTAGAGGTTTGGTAAGGGTCCGTCTTGGATAGTTGAAGCCAGACCCTTTAACGCTTAGTTTTAGTTGAAGCCATGCCGAAAAAAGCAAAGGGCCACAGATACTTACATTATTATATATCCACCACCCAATGAGAGTACATTGGTGTGTACTATTATATATCAACGCCAATGAGAGTATATTGGTGTGTACCATTATATATCAACACCAATGAGAGTATATTGGTGTGTACTATTATATATCAACACCAATGAGGGTACATTGGTGTGGGGACTATTATATATCAACACCAATGAGAGTACATTGGTGTATACTATTATATATCAACACCAATGAGGGTACATTGGTGTGGGACTATTATATATCAACACCAATGAGAGTACATTGGTGTATACTACTATTATATATCAACACCAATGAGGGTACATTGGTGTGTACTATTATATATCCACACCAATGAGAGTACATTGGTGTGTACTATTATATATCAACACCAATGAGGGTACATTGGTGTGTACTATTATATATCAACACCAATGAGGGTACATTGGTGTGTACTATTATATATCAACACCAATGAGGGTACATTGGTGTGTACTATTATATATCAACACCAATGAGAGTACATTGGTGTGCACTATTATATATCAACACCAATGAGAGTACATTGGTGTGCACTATTATATATCAACACCAATGAGGGTACATCGGTGTGTACTATTATATATCAACACCAATGAGAGTACATTGGTGTTACTATTATATATCAACACCAATGAGAGTACATTGGTATGCACTATATATCCAATGAGAGTACATTGGTGTTTCACAATGATGCCTTCTATGGTGCCAGGCAAATTGACATGGTCCAGCACCTCGATGACCTTCTCACAATCCTCTCTACTCTCCATCCTGCAAAATCCAACACCTTTGAACTTTCCAGAGTTGTTTCGGAACACTCTTGAGTGGCCATAGGCCTGCCACCAAGCTATCAAGCTTACTCTCGTCATAGTCCTGGGGCTGCCCAGAGTTATAGTTGGTTGTGTCAGCTTGAGATAGGTTAGCAAACTAGGCCTGCACACTCCCATCAGACTGTATAGGGACATTCCCAGTTCCCCATTCCCAGGTTCCCCATTTGCAGTTCCCCATTCCCGATTCCCCATTCCTGGCTCCCCATTCCTACTCCCCATTCCTAGTATATCTACACATATTATAACTGCACATATTTTAAATCCATGTATAGAGATACAAAGGTGCAGATGTGTGCACCTTGACCCCAGTTCTAATATAGATCACCTACACCCCAGTTCCAATAGTAGGCACCTCGATTCTGCACGTGTATTATCTCCATAGAGGGGCTGGAGAGTTTGATTCTGTGGCGCCCTGGATTCGGGCATGCGTAGTACATCGTGACTCAGACTATAATATAGATTAGGTATTCGATATGATGCTGACTCTTGTCTGTTAAATTATTATTCTTTAGTGTTCTGAATAAAAGATTCTATTTGCTAGTTCAGTGACACTAAAGTGGTGACCCTGACGTTTTTTGAACATGCAACCTTAATGCCTCTTGCCATCGAAGACGTTCAGGCTATTGCCCAAGCCCTCCAGAGGCTTGAGAGCAAACCAGCTGTCAATGCTGTGGCACTCAAGCTGCCCGCGTTCTGGGTGGCTCGCCTGGCTGTGTGGTTCTCGCAGGTTGAAGCTCAGTTTGCCACTCGTCAGCCCCCGATAGTGACCGACCTCACCAAGTACAACTACGTTGTGGCAGCCCTCGACAATGCCACAGCAGGTGAAGTTGAGGCCCTCATCCTATCTCCTCGAGCCGACGACCGTTACCTTGCCATCAAAACAGCACTCATCAAGGCCTTTGGCAAAACACAAGCCCAGAAAGACAAAGAGCTCCTCTCCCTCTCAGGCCTTGGTGACAGAAAGCCCTCTGGCCTCCTTCGACACATCCGTTCTCTCAATGCTGACCCAGAGACTCTACTGCGTGCTCTTTTCTTGGCCCAGCTCCCCATTGAAGTCCGACAGGTCCTCGCTGGTTCCTCCAATACAGACCTTGATGAGATGGCCACCGATGCTGACCGCATCATGGAGGCTTGCCAGACTACTTTGGGCCTCTCTGGTGTCTCTGGCCTCAAGAAAGCCAAGCATCCTACCTCTGGACCATCCACGATTGCGGCACTGTGCTTTTACCACACAAAGTTTGGTGAGGCAGCTCGAAAGTGTAATAGCTGTTCACTCAGCCATCTGATTCCTTCCACTACAGCCTCGGGAAACGACCAGGCCGACCGCAAAAAATCTCCGCGGTCGGCCACATGGAGAAAAATACCATGACAGTTTGGGACCGCCACTCAGGCCGCACCTACCTAGTCAACTGTGGTGCCGATTTCTCTGTTTTCCTAGCCTCAACTGCCGATAAGAAGTCCCTCTCTCCAAGCGACCCACTTGTGGGCTCCCTTATTAGAACGTGGGGGAAAAGGAACATTTCTCTCCTCTTGGGACACGGTCGTTCCTTTGCACAGGAGTTCCACATTGCCGACGTCACCGAGCCCATTCTTGGAGCAGAATTTTTCATTGCCAATGACCTCGCCATTGGTATGGCCAGACGCCGACTCATTGACATGGCCAATTGTACAGCGATCCCTACCAAGATCGCCTGCCAACAACTGTCCGTCTCCGGTATCCATGCACCCTCGGTCAATGCCTTTGACCGCATCATTAATGATTTCCCAGAGCTCCTCATACCCCGCTTCAAGTCTACAGATGGGAACAAGCACGGGGTGGAGCATCACATCATTACAAATGGACCCCCACTCCATGCACGTGCCCGACGCCTCGATACGGACAAGCTGGCCGTGGCCAAGTCTGAGTTCACCAAGATGGAGGAGCTTGGCATCATTCGTCGCTCAAGCTCACCTTGGGCCTCTCCATTACACATAGTTCCAAAGCCTGGTGGAGGTTGGCGGCCGTGTGGTGATTTCCGTCGCCTCAATGATGCTACAGTGGACGACCGCTACGCCCTTCCTCACATCCAGGACTTCAATGCCAGTCTGGCCGGCACGACAATATTTTCAAAAGTTGACCTCATTCGAGGATACCACCAGATCCCAACCATAATGGCACCTGGAGATGTCCCTAAGACGGCAATCATCACACCTTTCGGCCTGTGGGAGTTCCTGCGAATGCCATTTGGCCTCAAGAATGCTGCCCAGGCCTTCCAGAGGTTGATGGACGGCATCCTTCGTGGTATCACATCTGTTTTCATCTACCTCGAAGATATCCTAGTAGCCAGTGCCAACTTGGTGGACCATGCCAACTGCATGCACCAGGTCTTCCAACTCAATGGCTTGGTAGTCAACTGGGCTAAGAGCGTTTTGGGGGTATCGGAGCTGACCTATCTCGGCCACTGTGTCAATGCCACCGGCATATCACCACTGCCTTGAAGGGTTGACGCCGTGCGTGAGTTCCCTGTCCCGGACTCTAAAGCCAGCCTTCAGCGTTTCCTCGGTATGATTAATTTCTACCATCGCTTCATGCCGCAAGTGGCTAAGAAGCTCTACCCCCTGCATGAGGCAACAAAAGAAAAGGGTCAAAATATCACTTGGACTCCCGAATTCCAGCTCGCATTTGAATCTGCCAAGTCTGCCCTTGCTTCTGCCAGGCTTCTTCATCATCCCCACCCCACAGCTCCAACCAGCATCACTGTGGATGCTTCAGATAGGGCTGTGAGTGGCCGGCTGGAGCAGTTTCAGGACGGTAGCTGGATTCCAATCGCCTTTTTCTCTCGCAAGCTATCCAACGCAGAAATAAAATATAGTGCCTTTGATCGTGAACTTCTAGCCATCTACCTCACCATCAAGCACTTCCACCACTTTGTTGAAGGGCGGGCCTTCACGATCGACACAGATCATAAGCCATTGACATTCGCCTTTGCTAGTGCTGTTGAGAGGTCACCGAGACAGACCCGCCATCTCTCCTTTATAGCTGAGTTCTCCACAGATGTGCGTCACATCACGAGCAAGGAAAACGTTGTCACTGACACTCTGTCCCGTGCCGGTCTCTCTGCCATAGCCCTACCTACGATCGACTACCGTCGCCTTGCCACTGATCAGGTGAATTCCAAGGAGATCGCTGCCTACAGGACTTCCATCACCAGTCTCAAATTCGCTGATGTCCCTTTCGGGGATTTCACTGTCCTCTGCGACGTCTCCACAGGAAAAGACAGACCAGTAATCCCATCTGAGTGGACTAGGCGCATTTTTGAAGCCATTCACGGACTCTCTCATCCTGGATGCAAGCCAACACAACGAGCTGTCTCCTCTCGCTTCGTCTGGCATGGCCTCAAGCGTGACGTCCGCCGCTGGTGCCGGGAGTGTCATGCCTGCCAGTCCTCGAAGATTCAGCGCCACGCACATGCTCCTCTTGTCAAGAGAGACCCTCCTGACAGACGCTTCGGCAGCATCCATGTTGATATCGTTGGCCCCCTTCCAACCTCAGAGAACAAGACCTACCTCTTCACAATCATTGACCAGTTTACCCGCTGGCCCGAAGTCATACCAATGGAGGATTCTACCACAGAGTCGTGTGCCAAAGCCCTCATCCGCCATTGGATTGCACGGTTTGGTGTCACTGAGAACCTCACCTCGGACCGTGGACCGCAGTTTACTTCCCACCTCTGGGCGGCTCTTAACAAGCTGCTCGGAATCTCTGCATCCACCACCACAGCTCACTACCCTCAGGCCAACGGGATGGTGGAGCACCTTCATCGGCAACTCAAGGCATCGCTGAAGGCCCACCTCTCTGGACCAAACTGGATGGACCAGCTTCGCCTAGTTCTCCTTGGCATCAGAACGGCTTGGAAGGAAGACGTTGGGTGTTCTTCAGCCGACCTTGTCTATGGCATGGGGTTGCATGTACCTGGAGAATTTTTCCCTGGACCACTGAGCTTTCCCCCTGCAACTGAGTTCCTCTGCAATCTTCAGGACACGATGCGTTCTGCCCTGCCCCAACCTCACAAATTCCATGGTGAATGCCCGACCTACATACCACACAACTTAGCTGCAACAGGATTCGTCTATGTCCGTCAGGATGCCCATTGTGGTCCATTGCAACGTCCCTACAATGGCCCTTTCAAGATCCTCGAGACAGCTGGGAAGCACTTCATCCTTGATGTGAACGGGCGCCGGGATGCTGTGTCCATTGATCGTCTAAAGGTCGCCTAGAGTCGCAGGACCTCACCAGCTCCATCAACACTGCCTCAAACACACCCTGTTCCACCTACACCACCTACTACTTCTCCTCCCTCAACAGATGTCAGGACGCCACTGCCTACCTCAAGCTTTGGCAGGCCCATCAAGGTCCCACTTAGTTTTCGCTAGGCCTCTAACATTCCATTCTCTTCCACTGGGGGAGGTTCTGTGGCGCCCTGGATTCGGGCATGCGTAGCAGCTGCCTTGTTCATCGTGACTCAGACTATAATATAGATTAGGTATTCGATATGATGCTGACTCTGTCTGTTAAATTATTATTGTTTCAGTGTTCTGAATAAAATATTCTATTTGCTAGTTCAGTGACACTAAAATATAATCTTCATCGATTCTTGTTCGACTTATGTATCGACTTATGTAGATTTTGTCCTTTATAAATATGAAGGGAAAAACATTAATCAGATATATAGCTATGACATATAATAGCTACAATGATATTTATATCAACATATATTTATATCAACAGTGCCAACAATTAGCATAGTCTATCCAGTTCATCCAATACATGATGTACCAACCCCGATGTATTGCTAAAGAAATGAAATCTACAAATTGAAGGGATTTAGCGGAATCCATTTTCGAACTCTGTCCATTTTCGACAAATACGATTTTCTGACAATATATCGAAAAATGAAGGCACGTCCTTCTTGATGCTGTGAGCTGCAGAAGAATGACAAACACAATAATGGATGTTGTTCAAACCCAAAACATGAAGTGTTGGATTTAGAATCATACCTCCCTAACGCCTAATGAAAACACTCATTGCATAGAGTAGGGCTTCCTCTAGCCACGCGTGCTAATTTTAAATTTTTAGCACTTAGCAATCTGGAGTTATTTATGTGGAAGTTGCAGGCATTCAGATCCCTCCACTTGTAGCTCCCTTAACTTGGCTATAGTTATACTTGTGAAAAATATTTTATTATCAACAGAGAGCACATAGAGAGACCTATCTTTTGAGCTATATATCAAGTCCATACCATGAAGTCTACGGAATCTATGGAGTTATAAAGTGGTAATCACAACACAAAAAAAGCACGTTGGTCATCCCCCCCCATCCCCCCAAATGCAACTGTCTCCCCTTCAAAGCTGTAATTATGAGTATTATGAAAAAGGTGTGTTTTTGGACTTTCAAAAAATCTCTCTCGGTGAATATCAATTCCATAATATACGCTCTTTCTATGCTCTAAAGTTTGATAAATCCTTTTTCTTATTTTGTGTACTGGTCTTGAGTTATGCATTGATGTTCGACACAGATTTCATGCTTTTTCATTACGAATTTTCATTGACCTCCCAAATCACTTCCAAGTACATTGTGACAAAACTGTCTCTATGATACTTTACGTATGTGGCTATGTTACACTAACTGTGAATGGGAAGTGGTCACTGACAATCTGTGATTTTTAAGATTTTTGTCGAGTGACAAGGGTAAGGTTCTAAGGGTGTCTATCTGTGGCAAATGTACAAACATGAAAATTCATTAGTAGCCTTCATTTAATATGTCATTTTAAAGCTATTGAAACAGTCTTTCTTTTGATCTAAAAAGTATCTGTAAAGGATGAAAAACAAAAACGTTATGAACGATACAAATTTGGAACACAGATCTTCAGAAAAATGGTTTACTACCCCCTTAAAGGTACTATCCAAGACCAACCCTTACCAAACCGCTAGAGTCCAAACTGTTTTCCGCTAATTCTTGAATCTGGATTAGCGCGTGCCAGCTAGCGCGCGTTGGCGATTCGGTAAAGGGTTTGGGGGCATGCGCATACATACTTTTTCAGGTACTATACACTACACAAACAAAACCCTTGAGACTGCTCTCTGGTGTTCTGGTTTCTCTCGACCTTGGTGTTCCGCGAGTGGCTTGTCGTACTAAAAAAAAAAAAAGTAAGTTTCTTTTCTTACCATTGCTTGGTTGTGTTGTGTTCTAGGCTAAAAACTTATTATTTTCTTTTTCTCTTTTTCTCCCAGGAACCACTCGCTCTCAGAAATCATCTCTCTATCTCTCTCCCTCACACAGTCTGTAAGTGCTAACCATTTATCCCCCAACTATTAGCCTGTATGTGGGTTATTCTATCTGCCATCGAGTACCATCCAAAAATGCTAAAATCTAGACCAGCAAGAACTTTCGAAGCATGTGATGTCTAGAGAAGCTATGTGTGCTATACGAGGGCGTGGACAAATAGAGGGCGAGCTCTATGGCAGTTCACAATTAGAAATACAGTTTGTTAGTCATTCAATTGTTGTCTAGGGAGCTTCCCAGGCATCCTCCATCTAGTCCAGTCTCCTGCTTCTGCAACCAGGGTCGATGAACCCTCATGTTCAACAGACTGTCAAAGTGTTTGCTAGTCTTTTGGCTTGTGGACACTTTTTGCGTGTGCTCAATAGCAACAGTGAAAAAGGAAGGGGGAAAGGGAGGAAGAGTCTAGGGCTTGCTTGCTGTTTCCCCAAAACAGTCTAGTTTTGTGAGGAGAATACAAACTGTAGCAAAAACATTCTTTTACTTTCAGGCAACCATTGGTGTGCTGCTGCTGTGACTATCAGTGACTGTTGAGTACTTTTTACAAGTTGTGGCCAATGGCTTCTAGCTACAACTGTTAGCAGGAGGGAGCTGATACCTTTTATTTATTCAGCAAAATGAAACAAGCAACTCAAGGCAAACAAGTTTCTGTATTATCATCATCATCAGCAGCAATGCTGAACACCAACCACAATAATCAGCACACATGCGCATGACAAGTTGGTGGTTTGCTGATTAGATGTGGTGCTAACAAAACACCTGCTAAACCAAACCCATGTAACACTGGGCAGTGGTGGGGTCTCCCTTTGAGAGAAGCGAATCTAATTAAAGGGAGCTGACCTCAGGAGTTAAGTAGACTCAGTCTTATATTGTTGAGCTAGGGCTATGGCAGAAGCTCTGAATGATAATTTAATTTGTATGGTCGTAGTAATGGCTTCAGTAATAGGTGGGGTTTATTATGTGAAGATTGTTCAAATAATATATTTTACAAACTATTTTTTGTTAACTTTGCAAAAAGTTCTAAATAGATTAGATCCCCTTCCCTTTCTCCACCTAACTGCCTTTTCTTTCCCCTTCCCTTACCCAGAGAATGTTGGGAATGTAATTATGCCACACATTTCCCCCTCTTTTTTGGTCTAGCTAGAACCCTGGGTTAGGATTCCGTGCTTCACTAGGAACTACATGGAAGATCCTATTCACTCTCCTCCAAAGCAGAAGCCTGCTATTATGGCAAGTTTGGATACCACACAAAGTACCACACAAGGATTGGATACCATGGATACCACACCAAGATTCATGAAGGTATCATATGTAACAGATAGGAGGAGGATGATTCTTGTATTTTGTTGGTGTTAATGGTATGTCAACCACACCCACATTAATGAATTTAATGCCCTATGAAGCTGCCTGTTTGAAGTAACTTGGGGGTCCCGATAAGAGGTGTTTCACTGTACAACTTTGTGTTCACTATATCTTGTACCTACCTGCAGGTCGACGTAGACGAACGTTGTGATGTGCATTACCAGAAAGTCTTGGGTTGCATCCCTGTCTCATTGATGCGCACACATTTAACGGAGGACATAAGCAAACATTTGACTGCAAGAAACATGCACGGGATACTTTTAAATGGTGGAAGTGGTACGGGCAAGAAAATGTCCTTCTTCGTCGTACAGCAGTCTCTCCCAAAACCTATGCTCCTGATTGGTGGTGACTTGAAGGATGTCCCCGTCTCCTACTTGGAATACTTCAAGGGAGGTATGATTCTAAATCCAACACTTCATGTTTTGGGTTTGAACAACATCCATTATTGTGTTTGTCATTCTTCTGCAGCTCACAGCATCAAGAAGGACGTGCGTTCATTTTTCGATATATTGGAACAGAGTAAAGATGTTTGTCAGAAAATCGTATTTGTCGAAAATGGACAAAGTTTGAAAATGGATTCTGCTAAATACCTTAAATTTGTAGATTTCATTTCTTTGGCAATACATCGTGGTTGGTACATCATCTTTGCTGAGTCCAGTGGCAGCTATTGGTCCATCAAATCACACAATGGTAGTGGAAGTTCCGTCTTTAAAAGGTATTTGAATATTACGAAAAAATTATTTTCTCTGGAGTCCAGGAACTTAAGTGAAGAAGAAGCAAACGACTTTTGTACGGAATACCACATATTACCAGCTTTAGCTGCAGAAGTATCTTACAATGTCGCCTATCTCAGGTGTTTTGAAATGTCGTCAGTCAACGTAGAAATGGTTGATAAAGGCTGGGGGAGTGTCAACGGCATGAGGGATATTTTTCGAACTAATTTAGACGGTAAACTTGAAAATCGGAAAACAGCAGATTTTATCGGTTCATCGTTGCCATTAGTTTGCACTGCATTGGAAAATCGTGTGCTGCCTCATGACATTCGGGGCAGATACAACAAGTCTTATATTCACAATATGCGGTTAACCTACCTGACCAACTCTAGTGAAGGTTTGAAGGTCATGTTTTATGATCCAGAGAAGGCCACCATTCTGTTGGAGCAATACAGAATGTTTGTGCGCACTGTATCAACAGTAGGACCAAAAGATTTCATGCATATTGGCACTGTGAGGGGATTCATGTTTGAAGATCTACTTCTTAAAAGAAGAAAACAGTTGTGAAAAAGTCCTTATCTTCATTCAAGTATCTCTTGTGCGTTACCAGCAGTATCCCTCGAAGGCTTATGTACTGAAATGTAAGGTACAGAAATTAGAGCACCGTGACTCAACAATCCTGGCATACTATAGAAGTATTTGTGACCAGGAAGTCAAGACGGTCATGTACCTATTTTTAAGTCCAGAAAGTGTCGCTAAACCAAAAAACGAGTTTGAGTCTGAAAAACCGAGGAAACGAAGAGTTGACCTTAGCAGAGATGAAACCATTTACTATGGATTCGTTGAACCCAATGGTGTCACCGTTGGCACTATGGACTCTGTTTTGGATGAACTGGATAGACTATGCTAATTGTATCATTGTGGCTATCTGATTAATTTTTTCCCCTTCATATTTATACTATGGACTCTGTTTTGCTATGCTAATTGTATCATTGTGGCTATCTGATTAATTTTTTCCCCTTCATATTTATAAAGGACAAAATCACTAAATTCACTCGATCTGAGGTACGGGTGTGTGGTTTACACGAAGAGGGGTGGTTCCAGTCACGTGATATTTCCGCCAGGTATATACAGGGGTGCGATTTTCACGAAAAGCACACTGCCACACTTAGCATAGCCAGCTAGGAGTTCTGAGTGCAAGTGGTGGAAAAGCCTGAAGTCTGTTGCTGCTCACTATTATGGAGGGGTGGTATATAGATGATTTAGATGGGGTCCTGGAAGCCCACAGAAGTAAAACGCTCAGTTCATTTGGTACTAAATCTTCAGTGAAGAAAACGGTTCAGGAAAATGATGAAAATCAGCCTCCAGCTGAGAAGGTATATATGTGCTCTAAAATAGTTATTTGTGGCTTCACGTGTTTTTAATTACGCGAGACAAAAAGGTGTCGAATGGGGTTCAATTGTTTATGAAACTTATAATGAACAACATAAACTCACTGAAATGTTCACGTTCTTACTGTGCACGTTGCTGGTGAACTGCACGTTCTTACTGTGCACATTGCTGGTGAACGCACATTTTCTGTCCAAGTTTCCACAATTTTGCTGGTGAACTGTCCATGGCTGCTTCAGGAACATTAAGATGCATTGCTTCTGCTGCTTTTGGCACAAATGAGGAGGTTATAGATTATCTGAAGACCCAGGGTTTATTGACAGATTCTGTCACATGTGGAAGGTAAAACAGATAGTTGGGACAGGCATAATTGGGGATTTGGTGATTCACTGATGTTATACCTGTATTAGATGCAGTATAAATATGACTATGAGAAGAAAGGCTTCATTGAAGGATGGTTGGACTTGGCCAACATGCAAATATCAATTCGCCATGGTAAATGCAGTTGTGTTGATTAAACTGAATCATATCATTGACAATTATATTAACAGGGATTTTTTTCCTTCTAAATCACGGCTTCCGCTGCGAAGATGGATCATCGTTATTTATTGGTGGTCCAGGGAATACTGGGTAACAGATGCTGCACGTGAGTGCGGTTGTAACAAAGATACTGCAGTCAATGTATACCAGTGGCTGTGGGAGGTATGCTCCACAGAGCTGTGTGCACAACCTATTGTGTTAGGTGGGTCTGGCGTGGTTGTGCAAATCGATGAGTCCCAGTTCACACATAAACCAAAGGTATTTCAAGGCAGTCGTATATCATATTGAACAAGAGATAAACGTTTGTTCTTCGTCAATGAATAGCATCACAGAGGATGCCCTCCAGCACAAGAAGTTTGGGTGTTTGGGATGGTGGATACTAACCACACAACAGCTCTTGGTAATCATGACCGCTTGTGTTTGCCACGATAGTCAATTATTATTGCAATATTTTCCAAGGTTTCATGCAGATTGTGCCCAACGGGATGCAGCAACACTCCTGCCAATAATACAAGTGCATGTTGCACAAGGAACGATTGTGCACTCTAACCAGTGGGCCGCATACAGGAGGGTGGCAGCTGTGCCTGGTGGTCAACCACTCAATCTACAACGGGGTGCACACTCGGCACATAGAATCGTATTGGAATAGGGTAAATATATATATAACTGGTGCTTAATAATACATAACTATAACATTCTACATTCTTTACAGGCAAAGATAAAGATGAAATTGATGAAGGGTGTCCATCTTCACCAGCTACCATCCTATATAGATGAATTCATGTGGACGGAGGTAAAGGACAGACAACGGAGGAGGAGGCACCACGAGGAGGAGGCACCACGTACAAGAACATCAGCCGTTCTATAACCGCATAATACCAATTTTAAATAAATAACTATACAATACCATTTTAAATAATTAAATAAATTCTATAATACATTTTAAATAATAAGAATGAAAAGAATGAAATATCATGGTAAAAATTATGACATAAAACTTTATTGTTGGTATTGGTGCACCTCAATAAGTGTGCACAGAAAACAAGCCTGCTGCTTCTCAACTGCAATAGTTATAGTGCTTGCCACTCTAGTTGGCCAATTATTGAAAAAATAATAACTTTCTTATTATACAGTCAATTTTAAAATTACTTAGCGCCTAGACTAGCAGCAAAAATAATTGTACGAGTGTTTTGAAAAGTGACAAATGAGAGGGCTGGTCTAGGTATCGTTTCCATGCAAACGAATCGTCAATATTGAAAAATATGCAAGCGAACGAATCTATTGCGAGTGAATAAGCAAGTCGTTTGTTTAATCTCCAGGATACTTTGTTGAGTTTCTTCAATCTCCATTGGATAACTAGTCGCTGAGTCACGGACCTGCAGGATGTCTGACAGATGGCAGAAACGTCGAAGAATAGTGGACAGGACCCAGGGGATGAGATCCAAGTGCTCAAAGATATTGTCAGCAGCTGTGGATGTACTTGAAAACGGCTTGAGTACGACTTCCACGATCGCTCAGGAGCAGAGCGGCAGTTCACCAGAGATGCCTCAGACATTTGAGGATGCTGATTTTGCAGTAGAGCAGCTTGGATACTCCCAGGTTGGAGCAGCAGAACTTCAGAGATCATCAGAACAGCTTGAAGTAGCAGAAGTCCAGAGATCTCCAGATGAAGAGTTGGGAGAGGAGCAGGAGTACAACTCAGACACTGAAGGTGAAAGCAATGCTCAAGAGGTCTTTGATGACTGGATGCTTACTCTCACAAGAGACCAACGAAAGATGCTATCTGTAGTTTTGTTTGAGAGTTTTTTTTAAGCGCCAGAAGATGGGGAAGATGGATGCTGCACGCGAATCTTCTTCTATCACAGGTTTGTTTGATTTATATTTATATATATATCTATATATAGCTGCTATATTACATAAAATTGTTGTATTTTCAGGGTGTGGTGAGAGATCAATTCGCCGCTACCGCAAATAATTCTTTAGTAACAACCTGAACTTCAAAGAAAGTTGGCAGGGAAAATGGGAGCGACGTATGGTCTTGCAGAATGAAGAACTCCGTGAACGATCAGCAGAGTGGGTACGTGAGAATGCCTTCAAGAAGGGAGCTCCGAATATGACTGCGGCAATGTTCTGTGAATGTCAACTCAGTTCTTCTTCCCAGCCATCATCTTCCGCCACACTTACCACGTTCTATTTCTCTTCGAACAGCCATTCGATGGCTGCATCGACTTGGATTTAAACCAATGATTCACAAGAAAGGAATCTACATAGATGGTCATGAGCGTAGAGATGTGGTGAAGTACCGGAGTGAGTTTTTGTCTACCATCAAGATGCTGCAGGGTACTCCTCTATGTAGTGACGAGATACCTCTACTCCCAACTGAAGCTTCCCAACCAGCAGTACAACCTCCAGCAGAAGAGCAAAATGACAAGAAGTTGGTGACCATTTTCTATGACGAGTCAATCTTCTGTATAAATGAAGCGCACAGACATGGATGTGGGGAACAGACGATAAGCCTGCGATTCTACCCAAGACCAAAGGTATCATGGCGAGTGATTTTGTGGATGAATATGGTGGGTTCCTGAGATTATCTGAGGAAGAACTTATTGAGGCTACAAAGTCAGACCCTGATTTTCCAGCAGAAGCCAGGGAATTTCTCGAGTATGGTGGACAAAAGGAGGGTTATTGGACAAGTGCTAGATTCATGGCGCAGGTGGAGAAGGCTGCTAAGATCGTAGAGTGGAAGTTCAATCCAGCCATGCATACACTACTTTGGATATTTGACCAGAGCAGTTGCCACAAAGCATTTGCTTCAGATGCCCTTAATGCCAATAGAATGAATGTACGGCCAGGTGGAGCTCAGCCTTTGATGTGTGACACACAGTGGGCAGGAAGAACACAGACCATGCTGGAGAAGGGTATTGCAAAAGGGCTGAGGAAAGTGTTGGAGGAACGAGGAGTCAACACTGATACCATGACTGGTCCTGACATGAAAATTGTTTTATCGAATCATGAGGACTTCCATATGGAAAAGACAATTGTAGAACATTTTCTCCTCGAGAGGGGCCATCGTGTTCTCTTCTTGCCTAAATTCCACTGTGAATTGAACCTGATAGAGCGAGTTTGGGGAGAGGCTAAGCGTTACACCAGAGCGTACACAAATTTTACATTGCCTGGGTTGAAAAAAATAATCAAACCTGCTCTTGATTCAGTCTCTGTAGACACCATATGCAAGTACTTCCGGAAGGCCAGGGACTACGAGAGAGCACATACAGAGAGAATTATAAGGCTGGAATAGAGATTGAGCAAGCTGTCAAAACATTCAAGTCTCACCGTCGTATTTTTTTTGAAACCTGATAATGATTGCTTCATAACTTTTGAACTAAACATGTATTCAAAATTCTGCTCTTACAGTTTTAAAGTATATTACTTACTAATAATTATGAACTTAACAAAAAAATCCGTTAAACATTGAAATTTTCATAGGTTTTAGATCGAAAATTAATAAATAATTAAATTACAAATGTTAAGAACAAAATTTAAAAAATCTGTCTTACAGAAACTTATATAGAAACATCATGATGTAGTTCTAAAAGTTTGAAGGTGATTGATTAGTTTTCTGATTTTTCATAGGCTCATAAAGCAAAATGTATGACCTTTGTCCTTTGAGAAAGCCACATCTTTGGCTTTTTGGTTTCCATGGTAACAGTATTCACACATAATGTAGAGAACATGTTGAACTATGAACATACCAAATTTCATAAGATTCTAAACAACTATAAACACAGTACAAAAGTTTGCTTTTGCAATTATAATGTTTGAATTGAATTAGCCAACTAAAGTGGCAAGCACTATATATAGCTAAGTTGGCATGCTGGATTGCACCATTGCAACTGATACAAATCTAATGTATGGAATTGACTGGACTGTGATTTTCTAGAGAGTTGTTGTACGAGGCTACATGCATCTAGGGCATATATGATCCTTTTTCATGCAATGATAATAGCTCATTTGTGTGCTTTTCGAACTTTCTGGAGCCACACAATTGAGGGGCAGAATATCACTTTCAACAATGTACCGTGACAAGGAAGTTGCACTGTCAATTTGGGAAGCATTACTATATATAAGGGAAAAAGAGCTACTTCAAATCGTATGAAACTCCAAGGCACCCGTAAAATTGGCACATCCATGATTAAGCTATTTCCAGAATTTGTAATTACAGCTGAGGATGTATATAGCCAGGATGGGGTCTCGGAAGCTGGAAAAAAAGAAGGAAGTAATAATGAAGCTAAGATCACTGATTGTGAACAGAAACAACCTAAAAATACTTACATTGTCCTTTTGCCTACACAAGATGCTCATCATCCATACCACAAGACTAGTGGTGAAATAGGATTTTCCCAAAAGATCCATCCAAAGTTAGTATGTAAAATTAATGAATTGGTTTGGGAAGGTGCAACTACTACACAAGAAGAAGTAAAGAGGGCTTTAAAGAGGTATGTACACCACATGCTATGCCCATATCAACAGATAGCAACAACCAACAGGACATACTTCCCAACTGAAACAGATATTCATAACCACATATACTTAGCTCAAAAGGCATTGAAGATGTCCAAATTTGATCAGGATAATTTAAAGCTCAAGATTAATCAATGGATAATCCAGCTTCAAAGTTTCATTTTCATGAATACAAAGACCCTGAAGCAACATCGAATGAAGAAGACATTAAATTAGGGCCACCTCAACCTCTTCTTTATGTCCACCAGGAACAGTGGCAGCAACAGCTTCTAAAAATGTATGGCAATTCTATAACTCTCATGGATGCAACATATAAAACTACAAAATATGAGCTCCCAATGTTTTTTGTTTCCGCCAAGACAAATGTAGGGTATTCAGTGGTTGCTGACTTTATTATACAGTCAGAAACGACTGAACAAATTGCCGAAGCTCTGAAGATCTTAAGCATGTGGAATCCTGAGTAAACACCAAGATTCTTCATGGTAGATTATTCTGAAGCAGAAATGAGTGCTATCAAGAATGTCTTCCCAGAATGCAAAACTTACCTCTGTGATTTTCATAGGGAGCAGTGCTGGGAATGCTGGGTGAAAGAGAGAAAGCATGGCCTATCTTCATCAGATGCTGAAGTGCTTCTTGCTCTGCTTCGAAGCTGTGGGGCTTGGGCTCCTTTACCTACAGAGACCGGATGCTCATTGGCTATCAGGAGGAAGTCAACAAGTTGAAGAAATCAGCAATCTGGACAAAGAATCAGCGAGTCCGAGAGTGGTTAGAATCCAAGCGGTTCTCAATTCCTCAGGTAAAATATCTGTGGACATCTTTGAGCCCCTACATAGTTGCACATGCATGTATATATATCTATGAATTGTATTTTGTTGACGCATACATGCGTCCATGCTGAGTGAATCCTGTGTGCATATCTGTGCATGTATAAATAATTATGACACTATTAAAAATGGGGTATTCACATACATGTTTAAATATGATACCCTAATGGGGTTATTCCCATTGCCATGGCAACTTTTGAAGAGACCCTGTGAAAATTAAAGGTTTATAACATGCCTGGACAGCCTTAAGTGATTTTAATGCACACAGGGATGGTAAATAATACTCGACCGAATTAAGATGAGTGCATTACATTGATCATCGGAGTGTGCGTACTAAAACCATGAAGCGCCAGCTAGGTATGTTGTAAATGTTTTTCAACTGGCATAACCTATAATAATTATCTTTCTGCATTTAATTTTATAGATGTGGACACATGCTTTCCGTAGTCAAGAATACCATGCTGCTGTCAACACCAATAATGGAGCTGAATCTTTAAATAAAGTTCTGAAGTACAGTTTTCTCCCACGTAAAAAGACCATGAATATGACCTCACTCTTGTGAATCATTTCTCCCAGAAACTCACCAAAAGTCTGTATCATAACTACTCACAGTCAGGACCGTACAGAACGTACAATTCATTTGTTCCAGACTATCTGAGAGGCAGACCCCATTCTACTATTTTACACTGCTTGGACAGGAAAGCAAAGGCCTTAAAGTATTCTTCAGATGATGTCATTATGATGGACGAGCAAATGGGTTTTTTTTAAGTCAAGGGTTCTAAAGACAAGACACACACTGTAGAATTTGGCATACAAGCAAAGGATCATATGCCTCAGTGCACATGTTTAGACTGGAAACAATGGAATTTACCGTGCAAGCATTTTTTTGTTGCAATTTTTCGAATCCACTCTCAGTGGAACATACTTCCACAAGAATATCTTCACAGCCCCTATCTTAAGATTGACAGTGAATCCCTTGGCAACCATTTTAGAGATGAAAGTCTAAGTGACCAGAATGTGAATACCACTGACAGTGTTCTTGCAGATGGGGAGGAGGAGCTGCAGGGAGATTCTGCGACGTGTGATATCCCAAAGTACAAGGTATAATTATTATACTATTTATGTTGACTTGAACTTTCTGGTTAATTCATGCATGCAGACATTTGAGAAGGCGATGCACCAGGCTGGTGAAAGTGCAAGAATTAGCTTGAAAATTCTCGAGACACTGACGTATTCATGCACGGAACCTAAGGACCTATGGGAATTGCATACTAGCATTGAGAAGTTACTCTGAATTTCGGACCAAGCTACCAAAACAGGATAGCAGACAACAAACTCGTACTGCTGTCTGGAGGAGAGCGAAAGCAATTCGCCACAAGTACCGAGCTTTACCACTGAGGACCAGGAGAGGGCGTGTGAGGGATGACTGGAGATGCAGGAACAGAGTTGGCCAAAAAGCAGATGTTCTCAGAAAGGTGTCACAGCACAATGATACAATCATATTTTTTATATTCATGTGTGTTGATCCTATAGGCTGCACAAGTAAAGAAGGAAGAGTCACAGCCACTTCAATCGGAGGAACAACTTTCAATCAACAAAACTGAGAGAAGCCACCAAGGTATCATTATCTGCTATTTTGCAAATACGTATATATGTACAGTGGACTCCATCCAATCTGAAATGCAGCCACCGGCTCCTGTATTAAGGACACTGGAAGAAGTCTCTTTTGTCCGTATTTCTATTGCAACCTAACCCCTGAAATATGGCCACCCCACTAATCAGGCCACCTTTATTATTGTCCCGAGGGTGCATGGCCGGATTAGATGGAGTTCACTGTACACTACATATTCAGTTACTAGTGGTACTATGGAAGATGAGGGACTGTATGTAGACAATGATGTCTCAGAGAAAGTTACTCTTTTGAAAGGCAAGATGTGCAAAAGATGCCACACATGTACTGGATGTGCTAGACAGGACTGTGGTGTGTGTGAAAATTGCAAGGACATGTGCAAGTTTGGAGGACCGGGCAGGAAGAAGCAATGTTGCAAGCAACAAAAATGTCACAGCATTGTGCAGAGTGAGTAACCACAGCTAAAGCTTTATATTTGATAAAAAATGGTGGAGTAGATTTGGTTGAATTTTATGCCCCCCCCCCCCCCCCCCAAAAAAGAAAACTTTGGTCTTGTCTATAATCAAAGCAGGGAATCCCCATTAAGGCCACTTTTTCCTGGCCTGCAGGTAGCCGCAATAGAAAAATTACTATACTTGCTAAATCCTGTGAATCATCTACCATGTATACCGATTATATATTGCCAGGCCAAGACAATCATGCTTTGTTGCCAAGTGTTCATACCAAGGGGAGTGCTGATTGTGGAGATAACCCCAAGGTAAAGGATAATTTTTTTGTCTTGCATTGTGTCTGATGAGACCTCATGCACTTACAGTACAGTACCCACAGTGGAACTTCCATGACATTATATTGGACACTTTGTGACTTAATTGCTTGTCCGATTTTTACTTCCCTTTCTTAACTAATATAGAGACCTTCCCAGTATATGAGGTAAAGTAGTAGTTCGCTGAAATAGGTCCTTTAGCTACACTAGCACAAAACCCAACCCTTTGGGTGGGATTTCGTAAGGGCAGCCGGGTGTTTATCACACAATTGTGTGTTTGAACAAGCCACAATTCTGATGTGTTTTGGGTGTACTCCTTAGGGGGGGAAATGCACAGTGACATTCAGACTTTTAGGGGGTCTCCCCCCTCTACTTGCTCAAAAATACTTATGGAGTATATCATTGGAGAGCACTCCAAGCAAGCAATCTTTTGGTAACAAACTCTAGGTTAGGAGACAAAGTTATAGTCCTAAAAATACAGCTCATGAATAATTAATGAGTTCGTGGACACCTTCCCCTTAAACAAATCCAAGGTTAAGTCACCCCACAAAGCTGTAGTCTTCCAGTGCATGCACATATGTAATACACACCTTAGACCAGACCACTGCAACCATCTTAGAATAGCAGCATTTGGATCCCTAGCAACTACAGTGACGTGTTAGAGTTGCCTAGAAACCCACTAAAATATTTATGACTGTCCATGCACATGTGTCCATGCACCCATGGTAAAATTCCACATCCAGTTTGACAGATCCAGTTTGACAGGAATTAACTTTGAATGGTCTAATACTGTTATGTAATAGGGGAGTGCTATGGCGAGCTTTCTGGTTCTACATGGACGCAAATTGGATCCTATGCAAGCAACAGGGCACTTTCGAAACAACTTAAGATCTAACTGTTCTCAAATGTAACCTTTGATATTTTTATGTTATAGTAATTGAGAAATAGATGAATGTACAGGGTTGGTGGGGAGAATGTTGCTAAGATGCAGTGAGTGATGGCCAATATTAGCTAGGAGGAAGGTTTCTTGTCCTGTACTAGCTGGGGACAAGACTAACTGTTGCCGGCCAGGCAAAATTATTGTGAGGGTGAGGTGTCATAGATAACATGCTGAGTCTCTGGAAGCCACTGCAATGTCCTATAGGCTTTTACATCAGTTTGCTATTTCAGCTGGCTTCTTCACCTCAGAGACCTCTGCCCAAAATTGTTTGGAGGGCTATAATGTCACTGTATAGGAATATATATACCAAGGAAAAAGGTCGGTTGTGCTAGCACTATTCTACTATTTCATGATTGTTAAAGCAAGTGCTGCTAATTTAAAATAGGCATGCAAATATTTGTATAAGTGTATTTATCCCTGAAGGTATTTTGAAAAAGTTGGAGGCAGATAGTTACTTTGTTGGAAGCATAATCTGACATTATTATTATTTTTTGAAAAATGAGCTCAGTAGCAAAAGCTATTTAGAGCCTTACATACATGATAACAATATAGGTTGAAAAAATGATTCGAGTTGGAGAATTGTTTAATAAATCATTTGAAGGAAGAGAGTGAGGAGGTTGGGAGTGAGTTCCAGAGAGCTGTGGCGGAGGGAACAAAGGAAGACGGCATGGATGCAGTGTGGAAGAATGGGATTATGATGTCCGATGGGTGGTATATACACTGTATTGGCAAGAAGATATATATGAGCAGAGTAGGAGCTAATTGGATTGAGTCTGGAGGAAAAGGGATGTAATCGTTTATTATTTTGTAAATTAGAAGGAGCTTGGCTCGAGCACGTCTATTTGAGAGTGTAGGAAGTTTAAAGGTGGAGAGGAGGGATGCATAGTCAGAAGTCCATTGATGAGTACAGAGTCTGAGTGCAAAGTGCTGAATGTATTCTAAGGATTTTGAACTACAAGAAGAGGGAGGAGGTGACCACACAGAGGAACAGTAACTTAGATGAGGGAGAACTAATGTTGTGTAAAGTTTAATTAGCATATGAGAGGATAAGTGATGGTAAAAGTTGCGATAAATTAATCCTATTATTTTCCTTGATTTAGTGCGTACTTTGCTAATGTGAAGGTTCCAGGAGAGGTTACAGGTGAAAGTTACTCCCAAGTATGTAAATGAAGTGACGAGATCAAGGGGAGTACTATTGAGGACTAATACAGTGGAGTATGAGGATGCGAGGGGTTTACGAGAGATCATGTACTTGCTCTTATTAGGGTTAATTATTAGGAGATGGGAAGATAGCGGGAAGATAGCCATGATGATATAATGTCAATGTCTGATTGCACTGAATCTAAGGAAGAGGTTGAAGAGAATGGATGCGAGAGGAGGATGTCGTCTGCGTAGAGAGCAAGTGTAGAAGATGTCGAGAGTGGGAGCTTTGCAATGTCGTTAATGTAAAGAACAAAGAGAAGAGGACCAAGAATAGATCCTTAAGGTACTCCAGAGGATGCATGACACGAAGAAAAGAGAGCACCAGAGATAGTGACACTCTGTGACTGGGCCGTAAGATAGGAAGTGAGCCAACAGAGGAGGTGAGAAGGAATATTAAGTGAGGACAGAGTGTTTAAGAGTGGTCTATGTGGCACAGAGTCGAAAGCTTTCTTGATGTCTAGAAAGACTGCACAGACAGACTTGTGGGCATCCAGGGAAGCAAACGTTTCGACACATAAAATAGTTGAGTGGGGGCAAGTGCCAGTCCCATGAGATTCATAAAAACCCTCTGCCATCATCTAGTCCTGTTTTTCCATGATATCAAGCTGGATTGTCAGTGAGAGCCTGAGGGCTTTTGGAGGTGATACATTCTTCAGCATTAGCAAGCTATTGTGTTCAAATCGCTGCACACGATAGCTACAGTCCATCACAGTTCTTAGCAAGCAGTACCATTCCAAGCAGCAGTTTCTAGCAACCATACGTGCCCCTGTACCTGGCGCATGACTGGCTTTTCGTGTAAACCACACACCCATACCTCAGATCCAATAGTCCCAACGTTAGCCGCCTAAAACAAACGTTTGCTAGCGAGGCTGCTGGCTTCTAGCGCTACTCTAAAAAAAAACACATGAAGTGTAGTACTTATTTTTGTTAAGTAGTAAAAAAATATATTTTAAAGCATAACAAAAATATTGTTAATGCAAAAATATTGTCAAAAATATTGTTAATGTAATGAAAAATGAAAAGAAAAAGAGAATGTGAATTTACCAATACAGATCACCAACATTTATGGGACCCTTTACCTATTCATATAATGGCTTAAGGTTTGTTATATTGTTAGGTAAAATTTTATTGTCATATAGTTTTTAAATAAATTCCTGGTATATATATAATTATGTATTATAGTAAAAGGCTGTAAAGTCCTGTGGATTGATGACAGTGTTAGCTATATACTCAGAACACAATTTCACCCTTTTTTTTTTATTGCCGCGAAAAACCCCTGAAATGCGCTCTAATTTTTAATTTTTTATATTTTTTATATATATTATATGTATATATATTTAAAGAAACCTTAATTAAGAAACCTTCATAATGAAGAAACCCTCATAATGAGGAAAATGGTACAACTAAAATAAATGAGTAATGTATAAAACCTCACATACTGTCCACAGACCTAAATAAAGTCTGTCAAACTTTCCAGAGGAGAGCGTGCTCCACAAGTCATGACATGATATTTTTCAGGTACACTGGCAGTCATTGCCCACCTCATTAACAGTTCGTATGTATACACAATTTATGATGAAACCCATGGATGGTCGCTCCTGTGTAAAGATGTCTCGTCTTTTGTCCTCGTCTTCTCCATTCATCAAAATGAAAAGTCGGTCCATTCGTGAAATTTGCAATGCAAAACTTCATGCCCCTCTCCTGTCTTCCATAATTAAAGTGTTAGCTATATACTCAGAACACAATTTCACTTTTTTTTTTATTGCCGCGAAAAACCCCTGAAATGCGCTCTAATTTTTAATTTTTTATATTTTTTATATATAATATTATATGTATATATATTTAAAGAAACCTTAATTAAGAAACCTTCATAATGAAGAAACCCTCATAATGAGGAAAATGGTACAACTAAAATAAATGAGTAATGTATAAAACCTCACATACTGTCCACAGACCTAAATAAAGTCTGTCAAACTTTCCAGAGGAGAGCGTGCTCCACAAGTCATGACATGATATTTTTCAGGTACACTGGCAGTCATTGCCCACCTCATTAACAGTTCGTATGTATACACAATTTATGATGAAACCCATGGATGGTCGCTCCTGTGTAAAGATGTCTCGTCTTTTGTCCTCGTCTTCTCCATTCATCAAAATGAAAAGTCGGTCCATTCGTGAAATTTGCAATGCAAAACTTCATGCCCCTCTCCTGTCTTCCATAAATCATAAACAGAGGCCTCAATGCGCTCTAATGAGCATGCGCAAAAACGTTGGACGAGCACGCGCACGTTGGTTTTCAGAGAAGAAATCCGATTCTGAAGTGGTAGCTCTCTACTATTGCAGAGCAAGTAATTGATTAACCCTTTCACTGGCAGATTTACGGAGGACTTTTTACAAAAATTGACACAATTAAAAAAAAATTTTTTTTATAGAGGACCACATGAAGACAAGAAGACAAGTACCCAACAACTATATATCAGGTGATAGCTGAGGACGTTATGGTAAATTTTAGTTGCTTAGCAACAAACCACAGAAATGTGAATATTGTTATAAGAGACAGGAAGTAAAATAAAAGGGTTTATATCATCTCAATTTCATAACCAGCAATGTTAGCCGGTCAACTTTTGGTCAACAACAATTTTTTGGTTGATTATAACAAACCACAGAGATGTGAATATCATTATAAGTTGAAAAAGGCTATTTCAGCTCGGTTTCATACACATGAAATCAGCAATGTTAGCTAGTCAACGTTTGATCAACAACAACTATTTGTCAACAACATTTTTATAACAAACCACAAAGATGTGAATAGCATAACAAAGAGGAAGTAAGGGCTAGGGTCCATAGTACTGAAAAATAAATAAAAGTATGTGCAAAGTGTGCATAACATAATTATAAATAAATATAGATAAAAAATAAAAGGGCAATGCTTGGCACTGTGAAGGTCTGCATGTTCAGCATAACTCAGACAAACACATAATGCTACATTATATAAAAAAATATATATAGATAAATAATAACTTCTCCAACCCTGTCTTCTCCTCAGCTGCTTCCTCATCCTCCTCCAGGTCCATGAGTGAAACTACCTTCCAAGGAGAAATAGTTCTTATTATTATGCTAGTTACTAGGCTTTACTAGGCTTTACTATACAACTCTTATCTATTCTTACCTTGGGGGAAGTCTTCATGATCATCGCTATCGTCTGAAGCTTCGCTTGGCAGAGTAGGGCGACCTATACTTTGCTTCGTGGTCGGTGCCAACAGCTTCTGTTATAGCTGCCATAGCATCACCGTCAACTACGCCACTTCCCAGGTAAGCACAGGCTCCGATCAATTCACATATACGGCCAGTAGCCGCGTGAAATTCGTGCGCGTGTAATTAACTTAAAATAAATAATTAACTAAAAGCATACGTGTTAATGGAACCTAATTAATGGCCCATCTATTTTTTCCAATTGTTATTTTATACATACATTTTGTTATCATAATTATCATTCATACAGGGTATTGCTGACTTATATTTAACATTATATTATTAAATGCAATGTGTTTTGACTGTCCATGCCGCTCTCGCCACATAAATTCATCCAGGTAGCTTCCAGTCTGATGTGCATGGCATCCTTTCATCCTCTTCAGTTTGGTCTTTACCCTATTCCAATACGACTCAATGTTTTGTGTATGGGTACCCGACCCAGGGTCTACAAAATGCAGGGAATGGTTGACAGTTTGGTGGCTAGAGACACCAGCAAGCGATTGAACTTGGTTATAAGCCCTCCACTGGTCTGAGTGGATGACTGTGTTGGGTGCAATATGGGCTTGTATGATGGGCAGTAGGGTGGCCGCATCTCTTTTCGCCACTTCCTGCATGTATCCCAAGGCTGGTGAGGTCGAGATGTCGACCATTCCGAACACCCAGACTTCTTGGGCTGGAGGTCTGCCTCTGTGGTGCTGTATGTTAGATTAGGTAAAGTAAGATAATGGGATCCAGATAAGGTAAGATAAGATAAGGTAAAGTAGATAAGGTAAAGTAAGTAGGTTTCTAAATATACTATATCTGTCTAGTTTGTGTCGGAAGAGCGATTCATCGATTTGCACTACCCCTCCAAGCACAATTGGCGCTTGCAATAGCTTAGTCGAACAGACTTCCCTCAGCCACTGGTAGATATCCACCCCTCTTTGTGGACTGATGCCAGCATCTCGGCTTGCCTCGCATACAGGATCCTCCCGAGACCACAGATACATTAGCAGGACCCATTGCCTGAGCTTTAATCTATGTAGAACCAAGAAACATATATGCATCTTGAGGACTAATGCCAAGTGTATATTCAGCAATACTCTCATTAATGTCTTCAAAGGATGATAGTCCAGAGTATATATTCAGTAATACTCTCATTAATGTCTTCAAAGGATGATAGTCCATTAACACCAGTTTATGCTATGCTTTTAGTTAATTATTTATTTTAAGTTAATTACACGCGCACGAATTTCACGCGGCTACTGGCCGTATATGTGAATTGATCCCAGGCTCCTTCTCCCTCTTCCTCACTAACGTCAATCTCGGACAGGCCGAAGTCATCCTCAAATAGGAAGTCTTAACGCTTCGTCTCTACAAAAGCGGGTCGCCATTTCTTCTTCGAGACCGGGAATGAACCGGAAGTGATGTTTGCTGGCACGTTTACTTCATTCCGGATATTCAGGGGTATATTAGTTAGGCATACTCGTGCAGTTTATACCGCGAACGGTTAATTTTTTACGAATTTTTTCGTCGCGACTAAGCGCTTATGCCAGTGAGAGGGTTAAGAGTGTAGAACTACTTGAAGTTTTTCCTTCTCCCAAACTTATTGTATTCTATGATTTAATGTTGCTATTGCTGAGCCTGTTAAGGCCATCACATATATAATACAGCACAGTGTGAAACTATTTAGTAACTAACCTAATAACAATCTATATTTTAAAAAGAATTTTTTAAATGTAGATTTTATAGATTTTATAGATTTTGCGTATTAACATGCGATATTTATACCTATTAAATTAATTCCTGAAAATTCAAGGTAAAGTACGACAAATCATAATGTCCAGCTAGTTCCTCCCCCTGGGCGGGTTCATGTCATGTGAATACAATAATATCTGATAAACAGTATTTGGTCGTTGGGTAACATCACCTGCACCATTGCAGTATCCACTGGTATGTTGGAGCCTTGGAGGGATGACCATTCGCAGACTATTCTAGCTGTCAGTGGGCATAGACCAAAGAAGCCGGTTACTGGACACTGCCAAAAGATTCCCAGTATTAAAATCAAGAAGACAAGAAGACAATGCAAGGGGATCGTAGTGGACGCGCGTTTTGGGAGGGGGTTCATTTCAGGTTCATTTCATGATGCATGGGAAATACCGCGTTTATACAAGAGAAGCATCATTGCATCATTATGGCAACAGCAGCAAGGGTCTACTAGCTATTGCTTTTTCATGTTCTAGGGTAAGAATTAAAAAAATTCATTATGGGAAAGAAAAAAAAAGGGAAAAAAGGTAAGAATCAGCAAGGGTCTACTAGGTCTTTCTTTTTCATGTTCCAGATAAGACATCACATAATTATTATACTATGTTATAAGACATCACATAATTATTATACTATGTTATATATACCCAGGTGTAGTTCTTCAATGGTGCTAAGAAAAAAAGGAGACCTGAAGCTTATAGGCAGGTGGCTACTCTGCCGGGGATTGTGGCACATGAGACTGTGAACCACTCTATTGAGTTTGTGAATCAGAGTACAGGTGTGCACACCCAACATATTGAATCCTATTGGAACAGGGTATGGTTTGTGGAAGATTTTTAATTTTAATTTTAACAACAATTATTATATTGTGCAGGTGAAGGTGAAGCTAAAGAGGATGAAAGGAGTTCATCACCACCAGCTCCCATCCTACCTGGATGAATTTATGTGGTGGGAGAGAAATGGAACAACTGTAGCTTTAACTTATAATAACATATTAATACCCTGTTTGATTGTATTATTATTTATTTGATATTTTTATTTGGATGATATTTCATGAAATTTGGATTGTTTATGTGGATGATATTTCATGAAATTGGATTGTTTGAAATGAGAAGACACAATTAAAAAGATTACCCCCTCCAAATTAGCATCACTCGAGCGTATGCAATGCGATTCAATTCTTGCATCATGAAATGAACCTGAAATGAACCCCCTCCCAAAATGCGCGTGTGTAAAATTAAAAAAACGCGCACGGATTTGTTGATGGTAAACGCCACTTGATCCAAAGTTTCCACGGGTCTCCAGGCTCAACCTTACTTGCATGCATTGAGGGTGGATGAAGCCTTTTTATTTTACTCCAATGATTTGAGTTGGATCGCTTCAACTGCAGCTTGTCATGGAGACCCCATGAATATTTACATGGAATATTTGAATATTTTATTAGTTAACTATATACTTGAAGATATCTTTAGACATGTCGTTGGCACATGACCCTATATACCATTCAAAATTGTGTGCAATACAGTTTTTATAAAACCAGAATGATTTGTGTGTACGTGATTTAAGAGGGGACGATTGTCTTTTTTACTTTTTAAAATTATTTTTACTTGTGTTACAACTTTAGAGCTCCGTAGATTCTGCAAACTTCATGGTGTGGACTTGATATATAGCTCAAAAGATAGGTCTCTCTGTGTGCTCTCTTTTGATACTAAAATATGTTTCATAGGTATATATAAACTATAGGCAAGTTACTAGACCCTAAAGTGGAGGGACCTCAAAAACCTAAATCCCTGCAACCTCCGCTAAAATAACTCCAGATTGCTAAGTGCCAAAATTGGTACGAGTGGCTAGATCAACGCAATCAATTTTCCACCCACGTGCTGTCCACGTACTAAAATTTTAACGCCTAGTGAAAAAGGTCGTTGCATGCTCTAGGCTCCTCTAGCAACTCGTATCAATTTCAGCACTTTTGAGCTATATATCAAGTCCATACCATGAAGTTTGCAGAATCTACGGAGCTCTAAAGTTGTAACCACAAGTTTAAAATCTTTATCGCCCCCTTAAACGGTAAAGGGTCACCAAACAAAATTGAACCTGTTTTTGTATTACTACTAGAAACTCAAGAGAAGCACCGAACAAAGATACATTGTTGTTATAGCTAGATGCCATATCAGCTTGGAAGCAATGGTTACGCAGTGGATCTTTCAGCTGCACCCAGTAGCTGTGCTCTCCATGAGCAGGCCCACTGGTGTATATATTTCCTTGCATATTTATGTATGACATCTATAATTAAATTTTGTGATGTAAAAATGCTAAGAATGTCTAGTAGGATATTTTCAAGGGGTTAAATATTTATAATTTACTAATAGAAGATTTGTGGTACATGTATATAGAAATATTCATGGATTAAGCTTATACATTTAGTGGAATACACACCAAGCTCTGCAGATTGGAAGTGAGAAGACTGCAGCAATAAAGACCTCAATTATGCGTGGGTGTGTTTTCTGACATGCTCAATTATTACTTTGCCTTTGGGCAGGATGTTTGTGGTTAAATATTTTGTTAATTGCGATAGCTAGCGGTCAGATGTTGGTGTGTATTTGTGCGGGATGGTTTGTGGTTGTGTGTATGGAACGTGCTGTCGATGGGTAGCATTTGCCTCATCTTGTATTTACGAGCACACGAGGTATGAAAATGAGCATGCAGTATACGCAAGCAAAAATGAACATTGCACAAAGACCAAAAAAACACATTGCAGGTTGATTCAATGTCTCGCATAGAACAGATGACATCATAATGCAGACAGGTGTGTGTCTGAGGGAGATTGCCTGGCTTGTTGTCCACGCAAATGCACCCATTGGCACTGCCTGGGGCAAATTGGAACCAATTTTGTTGGTGCATGTCAAAGTAAATATGTTTGTCTTCACGTGTGCCAGTGAGACCAGGTCAGGGTACAGACCTTGCCTTGCCATTCAATAGAGATAAAAGGAATAAGAAGTGGAATGAGCTTAGCAGAGGGTTGAGAGCTCAAGGAACGAGTGTTAGAATTCCCATGAAAGATGTCTTGGTTAAACACACAACCTGACCACACAAGTATCTCTACATCATTGCCCCAAGCAGATGCCTCACTCATCTTTAGCATGTGCATCCAGGTGAGTATTTCTACATCAGTGCCCCAAGCAGATGCATCACTCATCTTTAGCATGTGTGCCAAGGTGAGTATCTCTACAGCGGTGCCACAATTATGCCTTACCCGCAAACCTAGCTACATGCTGCACTGGAATAATTTCTAAACAACTTCCCAAAAAGCAAGTGCAATATCTCTTGTTTGCGCACAGCCACATGGTGCTATTCGGGGGAACCAGTATGACTTGGTAGATTGCATGGACAAGCAGTTGCTGTTTCCACTGAACATCAACACAGTCGAATGAACTCTCAATGAACTCTCAGTTGGCATAATAACATTAAAATCACCTTCTCAAGGTAATCAACTTCAAATTTTATTCACTCGATGTTTCGACTAGATGCTCTAGTCATCAGGAATAATCAATGGCCAAACATATTTGGCTTTACAGTTGGTGATGATTAGACGAGCACAACCTTTGTGGTCTCTGGATGGTTTAGCTGGTTCACTGGATTCCTATGCTGCGTGTTTTTTTCCACACTTTCTGTGCATGTGGCAGGCCTTGCAGAGTTTGTACCATTAAAAAGGTTGTTTGGATGTCTGAGTACATTGATTGACTGCACACATTCACAAGAGTCCTGTAAATATCCAAAGTATTGTACTTGGGCCAATTGGATTGCTGCATATTATACACAGGCGTTGGTTTCCATAGTGTGGGCCTGATGTGTAAACCTCAACATCAGTAGCCCAAGTGCTTATTAGCATTTATTAGCGTTCCTGTGAGTCACTTTACATAAGCAGAAACACCTCCGTATTTGGCATTGATGTTGATGCCACACAGCAACAATTGAGTCTGTTGCATGTACCTTAGAATGGCACACACAGCCACATGCTGTTTTTCTGTCTCAGTCAGTAGATGAAAATACAGCAAGCTATTCCCAACTTCTGTTTCGTATTTGGAGGTGTCTAAGCTCAATGCTTGCACCTCCAATGATGACATCGTTCAAAATGTAGTTTTGTCGTTGCACACGCACTCCTTTACCAGGTTTCATCAATGGAATGGAACCTGGACTCTGTTTATTGGTGTTTGTGCGTACCTTCTTTGATGCTGGTCATTTGAGGCATCTGTCAATGACGCCATTGACCAGACCAAATCGTCCAACTTAATGCCCACTATAACTCGACCTGCAACTACTGGTGAGAAACGGATAGTTTGCCCTATCTGCAGAGAAAAAATAATTGAGAAGACCACCAAGAAGCTAAAGGCCTGGGAGTCCATTTTTTGTGACGGTTCCTGTCAGGAATGGGTCCATTGTCGCTGTGCTGTTTTGTCTCCATCAAGATTCGCTGCTATAAGCAACTGGAATGCACCTCTCTCCTGCCCATGCTGTTGCCTTTCAACCTTGGGGAAGAAACGATGGTTAAGCTATCTGAAGAAGTAGCATTGCTCAAAGTCACCAGTCATGACATTACTCATCCTACCTGTCTTCCATCTATAAGTTCAAGCACACCAAAAAAATTATTCCAACATTACAGCTACTGGAAATGACACAGTGACAAGCCTAAATGGTGTCCTTGCTACTGAGAGTGGAAAAAGCCATGCAAAAAATAAGCGTCAGACTGACTCGTCTGAGACAAGAATCAATCTGATTCTTTTTGGTGTTGTGTCTTCAAGTGATAAATCCTGTTACTCTTGTTATCAAGGTGACGCCACAGTAATCCCACCAGTTCACTCTGGCATTGACCCCTCCTTCAAGTCAGATTCGATCAGGGACCACTTTGGTCTGGGTCGTTTCCAACGAAACTCCAACCCCATCAAAGACCCATCCTAGTCAAGCTGACCCGCACCTCTGAAGTTCAGAGCATTCAATCTAGAAGAAATGTCCTCGGGCACCCGTATTCCATCAAGCCAGATTATCACTTTCTGAAAGTCAAAGGGATTGTTAAAGGAAAGGTGGTCTCTCCTGCAATGGTTTGAGTAGAAACTCTATAAAGATTCGTGGTAATTATTTACAATGAAGTATATGCTAATATCAAGGGGATAAATTAATCCTCTCTGATCATAGTACTTTCATCACCCCCAACCTCAAATTCTTGTCCTGCTATTGAATCGTTTCCATCTAAACTCCCTCATTGTGAGACAATTCCTTGCCTCTTGATATGCAGTCTTCGACTTGTCTGCATTCAAATCCACAACCTTCAACTTGACTAGGCAGTTTAAAAACCTGTCTATTCAATGCACGTATAGTTAGAGAACTTACTTCTCAAACTTTTGTATATTCATCTAATTATGACATAATCTGCATCACCGAGTCTTGGCTTACTAAGACCATCCATGACAAGGAAATTCTCCCTTTCAATTATACTATTTTCTGTAAGAATTGTGACAGTCGTGGAAGTGGGATATTGGTTGCAGTGAAGGATTCAATCAGTCCTTGGTAACATCTGATAATTATCACTATTAACATTTGTTATCACCCTGTGGTTACTTTGTGCACACTTTATGTTCCTCCAAACTCAAATTTAACCTACACTCACTTCCTTCTAAGTTATTAATTCACACTTCAGTGTTTTACTAGGTGATTTCAATATACCAGATGTCTGCTGGTTTACACTAACTGCTTCATCAAATCTCTTTCGTGAATTTGTGTTTGAACACAATCTTCAACAACTCTTAGACACACCAAGCCATGGATGTCAAAGGAAATGTTCTTGATCCAGTTTTTACAAATCCCTCTGTTGATTCTTGTCCGATCTTTTCTGACACTATGTTATTTCCTTTTGCATCTCTTGTAATCCTGCTAAGCACTCCAAATTTCAATCCATGCTTGTAGCAGATCTTCCCTGCCCCTGTTCTTATCTCCTGGATGCCGATTTTAGTAGCTGCCTTAACTCATGAAAAAGCATGGCAGCATTTAAAGAGATCCTGAGTCAGGCAATGAATCATCATGTATCAAACATCCTTGAGCCGTCTACATCGCACTTTCAATCATTGTGACCCGATTAGTGCCAAAAAGATATTCATGTCTCTTGTTAAATTCCAACTCACCTATTATTCTCCTGTCTGGCATCCTAACCTGAAGAAAGATTTTATTCTCTAGAACAACTACAATGACTACATATCTGACTACAAGTCTCACCTATTGAGTGAAAACATTCTTCCCTTAATTAATGATGACTCTTGAACTGAATGACATATTTTTTCTAGTTAAATCTTTAAAAGAACCTACAGGTCACTTTAACAACCTCAATTATATAACTCTATCATCATCGTGCATAAGATCGGGAGGCCACGTAAAATTACTCCGCACTCAATCCACCGCAATCAAAAGTCAATATTACGTCTTTAATCGGCTCCCTCACCTATGGAACTAAAGTCACTCGCACACTCAATGCACCCCCTTCAAAAGTTAGCATTTCTTCTTCACCTATGGAACTCTCGGCCGTGTATTGATCTTAACAAGCCATTGTCTAAAATTAAATATCTCTTAAAATCATATTTTCATAATCATTTCATTGCAAACATTGATTCCAATAACTCATGCACTTTCCACTTTCAATGTCCATGTGTAAATTGTTCTAATGTTCCCTCCCCTTGTAATTTCAAGCCATTATTGGCTACTAGTTAATTTCTAGCGGACCATCTACATCCTCACATCACTGTCACCTCATCTGTAATTGCTGAAAGGGACAAATAAAAGTATCAAAGAGTAAAAATAAGCATCTCTCTGAGATTCCTTTTCAGGATCGAACATTGTGTCGTTCACGAGTCGAGGCTTGATGGGCTTTCTGTATATTCTTTCACCGCTGCTGTTTTTATAGAGTGCCAGTTGTAGTTGGCCACAAAGTCGTGCCTTGTGTTGGCCTCTTTGGGTAGTGATTGTTAATGGGTTTTTGTCAAGATGCTTTCACTCTCCGGAGCATCCTTTTCCAACTCTTTGAGAACCGTGTGGGTCTTGTGTGGCAAGGAAACACCAAGTCATGAGATGGTGGCTGACATACGGCTAAGGTGATCTCCAAGTAGTAGATCACCGGCTTCTTACTGTCCACACTCGCACATTTTCAGGCAGCACACAATAAAACTCCACAGATGACTGTGCAGAGACACGCTTGGTCTCACTGACTGTTGCCACATACCTTGCATGCTACTCTTCTCTGTTTTGTTGACATAACCCACTGACATAGTGTGCCAGGGCCAAAGGCAACTCAGCCACAAATTGGATGTCAGTGTTTTCCTTCTTGAGGAACAGCATGAGAGGATCGTAGTAGTCGTTTACTCTTACTTCAGACTGTGTATTAGCCAGGTGGAAAATATTTTTTAGTATTTGAGGCTCTCCTCCATGCAATTCAGGTTGGCAGTGTCAGTGGCTGTGCAAGGAAACCAAACTTGGATTTGGTTATGAAAGTGTTGACACATTTCCCCCCTCTTCACTAGCAGTATGCACTTCACTTGTGCATCTGATATTTTGTCACAAGCCTGTTCAGGTCTGGATCAGTTTCCTGATTTGGTATGCGATAGGAAATTCTTTCCTGTAGGAAAGAGAGGACTCTCTCAAGGTCATACCTGTTGATGACTGGAGCCTCGCATATCCACAGGAGGACATGGTAGTGAGGAGTCCCATGTGCCTGGTATTCTTTCTTCCAGTAGAAGTGATTTACTATTCCCAGAACAGCACCTTTCACCAAAACATTTTGGAAGTATGTGTGAAATTGAGGGAAAAACTTTCTGGATATACTGAAATGGAATCTTCGGTGCATAGCCTTCCAATTTTTGTAACAGGAAAGTATGTCGTTAATCTCTGGCGAGTCATACTTGGCACAACTAAAAATGAGAAATACAGTGGTGTCCTCCACTCTGGCAGGCATATCAGTATTGCTTGGTGCCTTGCTCTGACTGCAGTATAATAGTATCCCCCACTCTGGCAGGTATATCAGTATTGCTTGGCGCCTTGCTCTGACTGCAGTATATAGTGTCCCCCACTCTGGCAGGTATATCAGTATTGCTTGGTGCCTTGCTCTGACTGCAGCATGGTGCTCAGCTGTACCTCCAGCTGCTCATTGGATATATGCATCTTTGCTTAAAAGTGTACCAACCGGCACGGGCTTGGAATGCAAAACATTGTAGACTTCAGGAAAAATCTCTCCCATCTCTTTCTGATGGACACATACTGAGGACCATTTCTGAAACCAAAGTCTTTGTTCTAGTGTCACAACCTCATTGTGACTTAATTTCTGATATCGGGAATGGTGTTCACCAAACCATCCATGGGGAAAAAGCAATGGAAAGCATATTGCATCCAACTACTTTTGCCGGCTATCGAGTGATTCTCTTTGACTGTGTTCAGCTTTGCACTGTTCTATTTTGAGCTCCGACAGCTGATTAACCAAGTTTCTGTGTGAATAATAGCCTGCAATGTAGTCCTGGGTGGCTTGAAGGGAAGCAATGTCGTGCAAGTCGTGTTCCTTACTACTTTGATGACCTACTTGTCATCAACACTGTCATAGTGCACGTCCTTGTGCAGCCATCTTAATGGCCAACTTGATGTTGCTGACACTACAAGTGTATGCCAAACTATGTCTTTGCTCGTGTGTTTGCCAATAATTATAATGAACAACTCTGAATTTGGTAAGCTGAACTGATCAGTGTCACCATCGCAATGCACCAAATCCAGAGTTTATTGAGTGGCAATGGCAGGAAGAAGACACTTCATTGGCTTGCTTTCAGCGAATTGTACTGAGGAAACTGGGGTGTAGGTACTCAACCTCGCCACAGTCTGATAGCACTTGGCACGCTGAACCAGTTGCCTGCTCAGCAAGTCCAAGTTGCTCAACTACTGGAATCGGGATGGTGCACAGTCCATTGATTGTGCTATGTGGTGTCAATATGTCTTGCTTTGCAGTATATAGGTACGGATCAAAACTTGCCCTTCAGTGGAACCGGGAATTTCTTTCTGAAAAAAAAAATCTCTTCAGTGTTGGCATGCTGCCTAGACTATCCGAGACACCTTGCTGCCTGGGCTCTCCGAGAGGGATAGTTGGGGGACCCGTTTTCCTTGACATAGCTGTAAAGAACTGCAGCAGATATGGCAAGATAGTCATCCACTTGCTTCAGTAATGGAGGCAGCATGGGCAATCATGAGGCTGAACTCTAGGTTAGGTTTCCTCAATTCTGATTCTATATGAGAGGAATCCTCATAATAGACTTCTGTGAACTCATTGACCTTGATCATGGTCATTAAGTGCTGGAAATTGCCAGAGTGTAAGTCCTCGTGTGCCTGGCCTACATTACCCCATAAACATAATTTCAAGAAGTGAGCAACACTGTAGATGCAGACGTGAGCATGTTAGTGCACCCACTGCCATTGAAACACACAAAAGGGTGATCCATTAAATCTACAATCATGTCATTGTCTGTCAGCAAGCTGTTTACATTAAGCACTCTTCAGCAAATGTTTTGTTGCAGTTGATTTCGACAGCCTCCATTGCTGGAGTCAAGCATCTGCATCAGCTGTTTCATTGGCTTCTCAAATGTCTCATTTAGAGTAACTATTTATTTCAGTGGCATTTAGAGGCAGAACTGTTGCAGTCTATTATCAGGCGGTGCTATAGCCAGCTCTTCAGAAATATCTTCTCTTTTGTATACGATACCCTTTCCTTTGCTATTCATTGCAAAGACAATGTCCACGCTCTTGTCAGTTATTCGGTATGGCTCAGAGGAAGTAAGATTGTACATACATCTCGCCAAATCCCTTTCCTTCTAGACACTAAAAAATTTCCTTGCTGCACGGATACCGATAGAATTTCCATAGGAATAGTGGTTAGAAAGCCCCCAAATAGCGGACAACCTCCCAATTCTAAACAATGGACAGCACCCAGGCACCGAATAAACTTTCAAATATGAAACGACCCCTCTCCAATGGACACTGGGTGACCCAGCATGCTTCTTGTGCATTCGAAGAGCTTTGTTTATCAACTTCTTATGCTACAATTGAAACAGCAACGTGACTAGTGGTCCCAGTCATCTATTGTGCCAAATACTCATGCTGCTCTTTGAAATCTTTTACCACTGCTTGAAGAACCACCGTCACCACAGAGGTTTAGCTTTGGGGTTCCTCTCGCACATATTGTTCTTTGACAATACCGCATTCTATTATTAACTGCCTTGTACTTTGCATAGTACTTACTGGCATTCCTTAGAATAGTTTCTGGCATAGTATATACCATGAAAATGAAGCTTTGGTTTTGTCTGCATTTAAAGCTTGTGTTATAACCTTGTTTAATACCCTAAGGTTATAGTTCTTTCACTCTTCAACAACCGTGAAAGTCCTTAATCAACTATTAAACTAACAACCGAAGACAACAGACATTACAAGAAGACATCTTGATCTCACTATCTGTGCAACACACGTGATACACTAAAAATGAGTCCGGACTATTGAACAATAATGTCATACAATTCACTTAATTATAACAGCTTGAAAGCAAGTGTTTTGGGGAAAGAGATACCACAAGATGACTGAAGTCAGCACAGTTCAGTAAATACTTCAAAGACAAATGAGCTTTGTTCAGTTACTACAACTAAGAACAGACAGAGCAGTATACAAGACCTGATTTCTTAGGCCAGGATGTTATAATGTTCTATGATCGATCCTTTTCTTAGAAGAACAAGATTTTCTATTATAGTCGCTGACTGTTCACTTTTTTTTGCTAATACAGTTGCAGAAGATTGCAGTTGCTATTAGTACATCATGTGAGCAAGCAAGCTTGTGGAGATGATATTTTTTAGCTTGGCAAAGCAGTGATAAGCTAGCTTTAAGGCTTCTATTGCACACGTATGAGCGCGTTTATTATAATAGTATTCTGTTGAGCCTTAAGACAAGCCATCACTAAGTACATGCAAACAATAAATGATAATGACTACTAGAGAAGGAAAAAACAATTTAAATATATTGTGGTACTTTACCATTTCCAAGACGGATTAGTGTCGAATAATCGATGAATGGACATTATTATTAAAAATTGTATGGGGGAAAAGTCATAGATAGAACGGTGCTAAATTAAGAAATGGATTCGTGTATTGGACAATTCTGGAGTCTTCTGATAGTAAAATTATGGTTTAACGATTATTATTTGTGGAGGGAGGAGGGCTCCACGCTTACTAACTTCTCGAAGGGTTCGAGGCACACATGAAGTTTTTTTGGGGGTTAAAACTATTGTTTATGATACTAAGAAGGAGTTATAGCTGAGATCTAAGCTTTTGTTTTTTGGTCGCCATTTTAAAATTCGTCATGTCAAAAAGTCTAATTTTTAATAAGCATGCCCAAACTGTCTATTAAGGGGAGAAGTCGAGAAACAGGTATTATCATGTGATGGTTTGTACTACATCATTCATGGCCAAATTTGACTACAAACCATGCCATTAGAATTCACCTTAAAAGGAATTAATGGTTCACCTGCTTTAATGGCATAACTACTCCATCTAACTGCTTTAATGGCATAACTACTCTATTTATCAGCATGTAACTGCTTTAATGACATAACTCAATTTATCAGCATGTAACTACTTTAATGACATAACGAGCATGTAACTACTTTAATGACGTAACGACTCAATTTATCAGCTTTAATGACTTAACTACTCTATTTATCAGCATGTAACTGCTTTGATGACATAACTACTCTATTTATCAGCATGTAACTGCTTTAATGACATTACTGTATTTATCAGCATGTAACTGCTTTAATGACATAACTACTCTATTTATCAGCATGTAACTTCTTTAATGACATAACTACTCTATTTATCAGCATGTAACTGCTTTAATGACATAACTACTCTATTTATCTGCTTTAATGACATAACTACTCTATTTATCAGCATGTAACTGCATTAATGACATAACTACTCTATTTATCTGCAAGTAACTGCATTAATGACATAACTACTCTATTTATCAGCATATAACTGCTTTAATGGCATAACTACTCTATTTATCAGCATGTAACTGCTTTAATGACATAACTACTCTATTTATCAGCATGTAACTGCTTTAATGGCATAACTACTCTATTTATCAGCATGTAACTGCTTTAATGACATAACTACTCTATTTATCAGCTTTAATGGCATAACTACTCCATTTATCAGCATGTAACTGCTTTAATGACATAACTATTCTATTTATCAGCATGTAACTGCTTTAATGGCATAACTACTCTATTTATCAGCTTTAATGGCATAACTACTCCATTTATCAGCATGTAACTGCTTTAATGACATAACTACTCTATTTATCAGCATGTAACTGCTTTAATGACATAACTACTCTATTTAGCAGCATGTAACTGCTTTAATGGCATAACTACTCTATTTATCAGCATGTAACTGCTTTAATGACATAACTACTCTATTTATCAGCATGTAAATGCTTTAATGGCATAACTACTCCATTTATCAGCATGTAACTGCTTTAATGACATAACTACTCTATTTATCAGCATGTAACTGCTTTAATGACATTACTGTATTTATCAGCATGTAACTGCTTTAATGACATAACTACTCTATTTATCAGCATGTAACTGCATAACTACTCTATTTATCAGCTTTAATGGCATAACTACTCCATTTATCAGCATGTAACTACTTTAATGACATAACTACTCTATGTAACTGCTTTAATGACATAACTACTCTATTTATCAGCATGTAATTGATTTAATGGCATAACTACTCTATTTATCAGCATGTAACTGCTTTAATGGCATAACTACTCAATTTATAAACAATTTCCAGCATTTGGAATACAATATTTTGTTTGCTGGTGAGCAACTGCAGTAAGTAATTTAGTATATTACAATTTTAAGCTTGAGACTAATTTACTCTGTGGGTCATGATCTGTAGGCATGATATCATGTTTGACTTTGTAATTACATTTTTGTTAGCTTTGATCTTAATATTCCTTTTTATGTCCAATGTCTTGTATATAATGCACCTGCCAGTTTTTGTGATTCAAGTGATTGAATAGGAGACTTTATTTTGGTTCAGGTTTTGCTGTACTGCCATTTTCTCTTGAGCTTACGGGACTGGCTATATATAGACTGGCTATATATAGATAACTGATGGAGGAGAGATGTGCTATTAATACTGAACACACTAAACAATGTCAAGAATGCAGACCCTACATTCTACATGGTGCCCGAGTTCTTGTCAGCTTCTGCTGGGCTTCCATTTTGTGCTCTGAGAACTCTTGCAGAAAGCACTGCCTAATAAGCTCACTCTTATTGTAGTGAGCTTCCCACCTTCAAATGAAGCTGCTCTATAAACAAAACTCCAGCATTAACATTGCACCTGTTGGAAACTGCTAGACACATATGATTCTTGGCTACTCTATACCATATCTCAACCCAAGCATTACAAGATTATGACAAAACTGATTAATAGACATACAATGGTTTCTGTCTGGCTCCCTGTCTGGCTCTGTCTGTCTGTCTGTATCTCTGCCTGACTGTCTGTCTCTCTGTCTGTATCTCTGCCTGACTCTCTGTCTGTCTGTCTGTCTGTCTGTATCTGCATGACTGTCTGTCTCTCTGTCTGGATGTCTGTCTGTCTGTATCTCTGCCTGACTCTCTGTCTGTCTGTCTGTATCTCTGCATGCCTGTCTGTCTCTCTGTCTGGATGTCTGTCTGTCTGTATCTCTGCCTGACTGCCTGTCTCTCTGTATGTCTGTCTCTCTGCCTGCCTGCCTGTCTATCTCTCTCTGTGTCTGTCTCTGCCTGCCTGTTTCTCTGTCTCTGTCTGTCTGTCAGGATTAATAAAAACTAACCAATGGGTTCTCACAAAATTGTTAGACACTGGGGGACAAGAAAATCTTCTTAACCATTGCAAGATGGGCACTTTTTCATATTTCCATCAATAATCCAATTATTGGGTGGCAGAGATTTGCAGTCTCTATCTATATATCTAGTTGCTCAAAAAAAATACAAATCAGAAGTAGTGGGCGTGGTAGTATAATGACTTTCTCAAATTTTCGTTTTGATGTTTCAACTAGATGCTCTAGCCTTGATCAGGAATAATGAGATGCTAAGACTCACGTGAAGTTCACCTAGCCACCATGTTGTGAGAACCACACCCTGACACACATGTAATCAGGATGCAGCAGGGGGGGGGGGGGGGGGGGGGAGGGGGGTTGGTTGGGGAAGAATAATAAATAATAAATTATAATCCTAATTAAACAAAGATTAAGTTAAAAAAACTTTACAAATAAAGTTGTGGCTTAAAGTTTAGCAAGAGAGTGTGACATCCAGGTAAATCTATAGCACAAGCTCTATTAAAGCTCAGACATAGGGTGCTTTATATTCCTATTTCACTAGCAGTTCCTTCTCTCTCTTGTCCTGGTCTAAGGTGGTGGCCTTCCTCCCACAAGGTAGGATGTCCACTGTCCAGTGGTTGTTCAGACTTTTTTTTAGCACACTTTTTACGGGTATATAGCTTGGTGTTTTTTCATTCTGTCTCCGGTCTCCCCTATGTAGAGTGTACGCAGCAAATGAGTGCGTGCTGGTTGGTAATTCATCCTTCACTCTGCTTGAGTGCGTGCTGGTTGGTAATTCATCCTTCACTCTGCTTGAGTGCGTGCTGGCTGGTATTTCATCTTTCACTCTGCTTGAGTGCGTGCAGGCTGGTAATTCATCCTTCACTCTGCTTGAGTGCGTGCTGGCTGGTAATTCATCCTTCACTCTGCTTGAATGCGTGCTGGTTGGTAATTCATCCTTCACTCTACTCGAGTGTGTGCTGGTTGGTAATTCATCCTTCACTCTGCTTGAGTGTGTGCTGGCTGGTAATTCATCCTTCACTCTGCTTGAGTGTGTGCTGGTTGGCAATTCATCCTTCACTCTGCTTAGTTGTGCCTGAGTCCTTCCTGATCTGAAAATTACTCTGATGTCTTCATTCCTTGCTGGCCACTTATTGTTTGAGTAGAAAGTCACTCTGGGTTAGGTATATCACTCTGGGTCACACTTATTATTTGAGTGAAGTATTGGACAGACTTATTGTTCTAGTTGAAAGTCACTGGGTCAGATTTATTATATATTTGAACTGAAATTCACTCTTGGTCAGATTTATAATTTGAGTAGAAAGTCACTTTGGTTCTGACATATTATTTGAATTGAAAGTCACTCTGGGTCAGCTTGAACTGAAATTCACTCTTGGTCACACTCTTTTTTGACTTATTGTTGTAGTGAAAATTCACTCCGTATTATTTGAATGGAAATTCACTCTGGGCCAGACTTATTATTTGAATGGAAATTCACTCTGGGTCAGATTTATAAATTAAGTAGAAAGTCACTCTGGGTCAGACCTATTGTTTGAGTGGAAATTCACTCTGGTCATAGAGTAGAAAGTCATTCTTGGTCAGACTTATTGCAAGTGGAAATTCACTCTGTCAGAATTATTGTTTGAATAGAAAGTCACTTGGGGTCTGACTTATTGTTTGAGTGGAAAACTACTCTGTGTCTTATTACACTTGAACTGAAAGTCACTCTTGGTCAGGTTTATTGTTTGAGTAGAAATTCACTCTGGGTCAGTCTTATTATTTGAGTGGAAATTCACTCTGTGTCTGACTTATTGTATATCACTCACTCTGGGTCACACTTATTATTTGAGTGGAAATTCACTTTGATTATTGAGTGGGAAGTCACTGGCACAGAATTATTGTTTTGAGTATATATAGAAAGTGGAAATTCACTCTGTCAGAATTATTGAAAGTCACTCACGGTCAGACTCATTATAATTATTGTAGAAAGTCAATCTGGGTCTGATGAGTAGTAAGTCACACTCTCGGTCACTTATTGAGTGAAATTTCACTCTTGGTCTGGCGAGTTAAAATTCACTCTGGATGGGTCAGATGAGCTGAAAGTCACTCTGGGTTGCTGTCTTGGTCTTTATTTATATATACATTATAATTATGTAAATATGTGTGTATGATTTCTATAATTATTTTGTTACCCAACATTACTTGTATATACCCCTTTCCTATTATTATTAGCATGCCAGCATGGGGAATAATATTCCCTGAAGCATACCACTTGGCTTAACTCTAATAAACTCTTTTTGGTCAATTTGAGACTAATAATTCTATAGAGCAATTCTATATATTATATAGACACCAATCTCTAACAAGCAATGTTTTACTTGACAAATAGAACAAAGTGATTTACTTGTCCATAAAAGGAACAATGAATTTATGTATGTATTATATATATGATGTGTATATATAGAGACTACAGATGCTTTCCTTTTAAGGGGGAACGGTGCACAAATTAATGTTTTTTTAAAACCTGTGGTTACAGCTTTAGAATTCCGTAGATTCTGCAAACTTTATGGTATGGACTTGATATATAGCTCAAAAGATAGGTCTCTCTGTGTGCTCTCTTTTGATACCAAAATATGTTTCATAGGTATAACTATAGGCAAGTTACTAGACCCTAAAGCGGAGGGACCTCAAAAACCTGCACCCCAAAATCGCCGTCCAAGTTGCGAAGTGCATATGGTACGAGTGGCAATCAACGCCCCACCCGCGCGGGTAATAAAATTTTAACGACGGTCATTATCTTCCTCTAACCACTCGTACCATTTTCAATTTTTTTGCACTTCGCAACTCGGGAGTGGTTTTGGACGGGTGCAGGTTATTGAGGTCCCTCCGGTTTAGGGTCTAGTAACTTGCCTGTAGTTATACCTATGAAACATATTTTAGTATCAAAAGAGAGCACACAGAGAGACCTATCTTTTGAGCTATATATCAAGTCTATACCATGAAGTTTGCAGAATCTACTGAGCCCTAAAGTTGTAACCACAGGTTAAAAAAATAATAATTAAAAAATGCAACTGTCACCCCTTAAAATGTTCTACAACAATATTGATTATATTTAAAAAAGTCAATATTTATATAATAATAATAACAACAATAATAACATAATAAAATTATTATATTTTGGAGTGCTATTATTTTAAAAGGCAAGTGGTTACAAATTTTGTGGTCCACATTTAATATTATTATTATCAATGATATATAGTACACAAGCCGGAATTAATTAATAATTTATTTTTGTATGTATTGTTAATTGGATTGTTAATTAGTTATTATTTTGGTATTTTTATTTTGGTATTTTTGTAATCCATTATTATATAACTAGTGTTAATTAGGTGCTAATGAACTTGGTATGCTGATTGAATAGTGACTAATAATAATAAAAATAATAAATTATTAAAGCCACTCTTTATTATAATTATTATGAATCATCATCATTATTATTATTCATCATTATTATTATACAGGACAAGACAAGATGTATATATATTATTATATATATATACATATGAGGTGGGGCAGGCAAGTGGGGTGATGCAAGTCCATGATGGGTGTTAATGAATGGGTGTTGATTAATGTGATAATTCAAATACAAGACCCTACTTGCCTGCCCCACCTCAGTTGCTCATTGTCCCTGATGAATGCATAAGCATGAAACTATAGTAGGACTAGCCATCCCAATACTTTTCTATTATTACTATAATAATTATATATATATAACACCAGGTCCAAAACTAACTATAAAAATAGTCCACAAAATATTAATAATAAAGGGAAAAATAACAAACAGACTAACAAACAGACTAATTAACAAACAAAGAAACGATCCACGGCAAAGCCCCCAATATATATAGCTCTGCTGCCATATTCCCCGCTAAACTTCGATGGCTACATGCTGAAATGAAGGAATATGACGTGGGCTCCTCTAACTGGTAGCAACCCATTCAACAAGGCCTGTAAAAATGGCTGCAGCTGCGGGCTGAAAGCCCCTGATGTCTCGATGGCCAGAGGCATAAACAAGTCTGTACTTGGTCCTTTTGTGGTATTCTGCTCCGGTGGCCGCACTGCTAGCTTCAACACCAGTCAAAGCCAAGTGGGAAGGTGCATAGGTGCCTGGGCATGTAACATCCCACACTAGTGATCGACCACACTTCCATGGGACCAAACTGATGCCGTCCAGGCTGTTTGCCATCTGATCTAAACACTCCATTATCATCACTGTTCCAACAACCAGTCTCCTGGCTGCACCTCGTTCTGTGTGACTCACGGATATATAGTCAAGTGGCAGGAGAGTTCGTTTCATGCAGCAGTGCAGGATGCATGCATTCCACCATTACGTTCTTGCTCGAATGTTGACCATAAAAGTAGTTCGATAAATGTCTGATGGGCACTGCTTGGATACCCATTTGCCAGACTGCTAGTTATCAATATCCCCCCCACCTGTGGTCTTTCTCCTCCAACCTAGATTTGGCATGGGACGTGGACATTCAGTACGGCACGAAGGTGGGAAGGAAAGCAAGCTAACATAACAATGGAGCGTGCATGCAAGAACATTACCCTAGCCGTGCACGGTCGAGAAGTGAGGACATCCTCTCCCTCTCCATAGTAGACCTATGGAGTCATTCATCATCCCACTAACTCAACTAAATGTGTATGGCACCCCATGACTAGTCCTCCATCCCTGTGATCTAATTGTAACTGAGGGAAGCCAGCTACTTGAATAAGACGGAATATCTTTCAGAGCTCCAAGAAGGAAATCCTTTACCACAGAACAACACATTCTGCACACTTCACTGTATGAACTTGATATATAGCTCAAATGATAGATCTCTCTGTGGGCTCTTTTTTGGCATTAAAATTAAAATAGTGCCTATGCTAGTTATACGCAGCCAAAGTGGGGTATATACCTGAATTGATTTCAATACTGGTTCCCCGATTGGAAAAGTGATAGCCAGTTATCTGTGGCTAGAGAAGGCCCTACTCTACCACTAGTCATGTTGCTAAACGAATTAGGCTAGTGAGAGTCAAAAATATTCAACTGAAAATTTTCCCCTCGGCACCCACGCTTGCCTAGTTGTGGTTTAGCACTTAATGAATATGCTTGTTTTGTCGAGTAGGGCTTCCTCTCGGAATACATTCAGACCATAGACTTTGAGGACTCATGTAACTGGAGCAGTTATCTATATATGCACCTTCTTTACATCAAGTTTAAAATCACCTTCTCAATAAGCAACTTAAAATTTGTCTTCACTCGACGTTTTGACTAGATGCTCTAGCCTTCACCAGGAATAATTGAGAGATCTATCATGTGAGCTATATACCGAGTTCATACAGTAAAGTGTGCAGAATATATGAAGCTCGAAAGTCGTAACCACAATATTTTTATTTGTTTGTAAATTTATAATTTTAGACCTCCTTAACGTGAATATTAGTCCACTTTAATTCACATCGTCATGTTTGCACAGCTCTATCAATAAGTCATTCAAGACTGGATGCTGACAAAGTTATTTACGATGGATTTGGTGCACTGACAGGGTTTCATTTAGGGGGGCCCCTTGGAAACTTTTCACCCCCCCCCCCCCCCCCCCCCCCCGAAATTGTATTGTTAAAATTTATTAGAAACTTTGTCACATCTTTAACCACCTTAAAATCCAGATTCCTCCAGTTGCCTCTCCTTGGACAATTTTATAAATGAAACCCTGACTGACCTTACTTCACATTCCAACTTGCAGTTCCACAAGATAAGCATGTAAAGGCAACACAAAAACTACCACCAGAAAGCATCTCCACTGGCTAATATAGATCAGGACCACGGCATGAATGTATGTCAAAATATGGCACGTTAATGGTAAACCACGTTTTTCAGCACTCTATCCACCTAGGGCCATCCACCTAGGGCCTAAGTAGACTCGCCACACATAAAATAAACACAGATGTACGAAAAATTCCAATATCCAGTTGTTCATAAATAAATAAATATTAATATGTCCTAGGTCAGAGAAAAGCCACACCCACATCAGTTAGAGGCGTGCTTTTTCTTGCTTCTTGTTGAGGTTCTCCTGTAGCTTGTCAAGGAACTCAAAAGTGTTGAGGTAGTCACTGCGCAACACACTGCATAACACAATCACAGAGTAAAGTAGCTTGAACAACATTCAACTCCCTCCCATACACATGGTCTCTTCCATCACCCACACACACATGGTCTCTTCTTCCACCACCCACACATGGTCTCTTCTTCCATCACCCACACATGGTCTCTTCTTCCATCACCCACACATGGTCTCTTCTTCCATCACCCACACATGGTCTCTTCTTCCACCACACATGGTCTCTTCTTCCACCACCCACACATGGTCTCTTCTTCCACCACACACACACACATGGTCTCTTCTTCCACCACCCACACATGGTCTCTTCTTCCATCACCCACACATGGTCTCTTCTTCATCACCCACACATGGTCTCTTCTTCCATCACCCACACATGGTCTCTTCTTCCACCACACACACATGGTCTCTTCTTCCACCACACACACATGGTCTCTTCTTCCACCACCCACACATGGTCTCTTCTTCCACCACCCACACATGGTCTCTTCTTCCACCACCCACACATGGTCTCTTCTTCCATCACCCACACATGGTCTCTTCTTCCACCACCCACACATGGTCTCTTCTTCCATCACCCACACATGGTCACCACCCACACATGGTCTCTTCTTCCACCACCCACACATGGTCTCTTCTTCCATCACACACACATGGTCTCTTCTTCCACCACCCACACATGGTCTCTTCTTCCAACACCCACACATGGTCTCTTCTTCCATCACACACACATGGTCTCTTCTTCATCACCCACACATGGTCTCTTCTTCATCACCCACACATGGTCTCTTCTTCCATCACCCACACATGGTCTCTTCTTCCACCACACACACATGGTCTCTTCTTCCACCACACACACATGGTCTCTTCTTCCACCACCCACACATGGTCTCTTCTTCCACCACCCACACATGGTCTCTTCTTCCATCACCCACACATGGTCTCTTCTTCCACCACCCACACATGGTCTCTTCTTCCATCACCCACACATGGTCTCTTCCTCCACCACCCACACATGGTCTCTTCTTCCATCACCCACACATGGTCTCTTCTTCCACCCACACATGGTCTCTTCTTCATCACCCACACATGGTCTCTTCTTCCACCCACACACACATGGTCTCTTCTTCCACCACCACACATGGTCTCTTCTTCCACCACACACACATGGTCTCTTCTTCCATCACCCACACATGGTCTCTTCTTCCATCACCCACACATGGTCTCTTCTTCCATCACCCACACATGGTCTCTTCTTCCACCACCCACACATGGTCTCTTCTTCCACCCACACACACATGGTCTCTTCTTCCACCACCCACACATGGTCTCTTCTTCATCACCCACACATGGTCTCTTCTTCCATCACCCACACATGGTCTCTTCTTCCATCACCCACACATGGTCTCTTCTTCCACCACCCACACATGGTCTCTTCTTCCATCACCCACACATGGTCTCTTCTTCCATCAAACACACATGGTCTCTTCTTCCACCACCCACACATGGTCTCTTCTTCCATCACCCACACATGGTCTCTTCTTCCACCACACACACATGGTCTCTTCTTCCACCACCCACACATGGTCTCTTCTTCCATCACCCACACATGGTCTCTTCTTCCATCACCCACACATGGTATCTTGTCCCCCCCCCCCATATCTCTTACCCTCCCACTCACTTCTTCATGGAGCCCTTGACGCAGAGAGCAAGGTCCTTGGTCATGTGACCTGCCTCTATTGTCTCAATACACACGGCCTCCAGGTTCTCGGCAAACTGAGCCAGGGCAGTGTTGTCTGAGGGAGGAGTGGGAGAAAGGGAAGAGAGAGAGAGACAATGGCATGGAGGTTTGATGCTTCAGTATTTCTTAGAGAAATCAGCTGTGATCGACCAGAGAAGCAAACACAGCCATACACGTGTGTGTGCGTGCACATACTAGTGACTCACTATCCAGCTTAGCTCTGTGAGACAGGCCCCGCGTCCAGGCAAAGATGGAGGCTGCATTTAAAACACACACACAACACTTTCACTGCATGCACAGTTGAGGAATTGGAAGCAATAATAACAACAACAATAATAACAACAACAAAACAATAACAAAACAAACAACAAAACAATAACATAAAAAAATAAATAATAATAATAATTTTTTTTTTGTTTTTTTTTTGTAATGTGCTTATATATTCAACTCTGGAACAAAAAGGGGTTTGAAAAGAGAGTACCCCCCCAAGGGGATGGACTGACCCACCATGCTGAGCTCAGCTTATTAATTAAAACATTTCACGTTAAGAGAGGCAGCAGACAAGTTCTAGGGTAAGGTGACTTAGAAAGGTGAGAGTGCGTAGATGTGGAATCGTTTTCACTTAAAAAATATATGCCATTATCTGAGTATATATAACATGCTCCTCCTTGAACTGCACGTCACATTTGTGCCTCTGCCGATGCACAGCTAACAGGTGCACTTTTCCAGGCCAACTTGGAGGGGCTGAACCTGGCATCTCTTGCTTCCACATGCATACAGATGCCATAACTCTCTGCATGCGTATATGTCTACTGCCCCACTAGCAGGCAAGATTTTTTCCCAGTGATAAATAATCAAGACGTGTGAAAAGCAATATCAAGCATAAGGGCTATTATACACATAACTCTTCAGGGATTCCAAATTAATTAATATTGGGCCTCTTCAGAGATTTCCAATTAGTTAATATTGAGCCTCTTCAGGGATTTCCAATTAGTTAATATTGAGCCTCTTCAGGGATTTCCAATTAGTTAATATTGAGCCTCTTCAGAGATTTCCAATTAGTTAATATTGAGCCTCTTCAGAGATTTCCAATTAGTTAATATACTGAGCCTCTTCAGGGATTTCCAATTAGTTAATATTGAGCCTCTTCAGGGATTTCCAATTAGTTAATATTGAGCCTCTTCAGAGATTTCCAATTAGTTAATATTGAGCCTCTTCAGAGATTTCCAATTAGTTAATACTGAGCCTCTTCAGGGATTTCCAATTAGTTAATATTGAGCCTCTTCAGAGATTTCCAATTAGTTAATACTGAGCCTCTTCAGAGATTTCCAATTAGTTAATATTGAGCAGGGATTTCCAATTAGTAACTACAACCGTTTAGAGGAATCTGAGCTCCAGGGAAGATAGAGCTACAAGCCACAGCTGTATAGCTAAGCTTGGGGATACATAAATAAATGCTTATTAATTTCATTTCCATTAAAAATAACATTGACTCTGTGAATTATCAGTAATGATGGAGCATCCCTCGCTTACCTATGGGGTTGGTTGAGGTCTCCTTGCCATCCTGATGTTGCCTGTAGTGTCTGGTCACTGTTCCATGCGCTGCTTCACTCTCCACCGTCTTACCGTCCGGGCAGATCAACACACTCGTCATCATACCCAGGCTCCCATACCCTGGGGGGGGAGGGGTCATGGTGTGTGCGTGGAGCAAGAGTGTCAGCAGTACCATATGTATCATATATAACACATTGAAAACAACAACAACAACAACAATAGCAATAGAAAAACAACCAACAGAAGAAAAAAAGAAAGAAGGGAAAACAACAATAGAAAAAACAACAATAGAAAGAAAAACAAAACAATAGAATAACAACAACAGATGGCGGGGATTTGCTCCATGACAGCAAAACCAGCGACAACACAGACCCAATTGAAGTGAGCAAGTTAGAGCTAGCCCTGGGCGAGGGTTTGCTGGTTGTCCTCATGTCCAGCCAGTGCCTCTGCTTTAGCTCGTGTTCTTCTTGATGCACACACCCTCCAAAACTTCCTAGTCCTCGACTTCAGCTCCACCCAAGTCTGCAAATGCATCGTCATCGCTATCCTTCTGGTTGGCTTCATGTGCCCAGCCTAATCCTAGATCACTGTAAACAGCATAGTGGGTGCTTGCTACATGTGCCCAGCCTAATCCTAGATCACTGTAAACAGCATAGTGGGTGCTTGCTACATGTGCCCAGCCTAATCCTAGATCACTGTAAACAGCATAGTGGGTGCTTGCTACATGTGCCCAGCCTAATCCTAGATCACTGCTTGCTACATGTGCCCAGCCTAATCCTAGATCACTGCACACAGCATAGTGGGTGCTTGCTACATGTGCCCAGCCTAATCCTAGATCACTGCTTGCTACATGTGCCCAGCCTAATCCTAGATCACTGCACACAGCATAGTGGGTGCTTGCTACATGTGCCCAGCCTAATCCTAGATCACTATAGTGGGTGCTTGCTACATGTGCCCAGCCTAATCCTAGATCACTGTAAACAGCATAGTGGGTGCTTGCTACATGTGCCCAGCCTAATCCTAGATCACTGTAAACAGCATAGTGGGTGCTTGCTACATGTGCCCAGCCTAATCCTAGATCACTGTAAACAGCATAGTGGGTGCTTGCTACATGTGCCCAGCCTAATCCTAGATCAGTCAACAGTATAAACCAAAACACATTCTACTCATTATAGGAATTATCACTGCCTTTCGTAGAAAACTGTTCTTCTTTCTAACCGAAATAAGCTCTTTTAGATAAATTTGGGACTCTTTTCATTGTTTTTTTAAGTGGAAAACTCTCAAAAAGCTCATTCTCGGCAAAAATATGCACACTCAATTCCTTTTTAACACCACCAAACATTTCCTGCTGTTCTCAGACTGCTTCCTTCTTGTCACGACTGGATCACTTTTGTTCCAGCGTAAGCACATCAACCCCCCCACCCCCTCACACTGCAAGCCCAAACCAACCCCCTACCTTGTGCCACAGAGTCGGACTGCACGTCTCCATCGTAGTTCTTGCAGGCCCACACGAATCCTCCCTCGCTCTTCATGGCCTGAGCGACCATATCGTCGATGAGACGATGCTCGTACCAGATCCCCTTGGCCTCGTAATCGGACTTGTACTGCCTGTGATCCAACAGATTAAGCAATGCAGGGGGAGGTCAGTCATGCGAGGAGGCAGGGGGAGATCATGCGAGGAGGCAGGGGGAGGTCATGCGAGCATGCAGGGGGAGGTCATGCGAGCATGCAGGGGGAGGTCATGTGAGCAGCCAGGAGGAGGTCATGCGAGCATGCACATCCCCGACAACTCCATTTCTTAATTGCGGCAAAGCTATTGGGTAAGGGAAAGTCGATGACATTAGTTCTTGAAGCAACAGAACAAAGGACCCATGGAGGCTTCTTGGCAAGTGTTGCCAAGTCCAAAGGAGGCTGTAGATACCCTACATGGTGCAGTTACCAATAGCAACAAGACTTGGCACGTGTTTACAAGAACAACAACTCCACAAACAATGTGATAACATTTACCATAACAATTGACGGCACATAAAGGATCATCCCGCTACTGGGTGTGGTCTGCATGGGCATGTACAGTCTTGTCTCCAATCCAGTATAAAGCAGATTAGTTCTTGTACAGTACCTAGCGCTACACAAGAGGGCAGCCTAACAATGAACCCTCCAACTACACCGATAGGACAGGAGACAAAACTTTACACACTTGCTGGTATGGGCATGACCCAGACAGTTTATAACCACGGGAACCTCCCCAGCCATATCCACTGCGGCTCAAATTATCGAGGGCAGTTCAGGTTTTGGGAATATTGGGACTTTTCAATTCCATACCGTGCCGGCATACCACACTTACTCTTCATAGATCCGATCGAAGATGTCTTTGAATCTGCCATCATATTTCTTCAGGATCGTGTTCTTGGAGCTGCAAATACACAACAACAACAAATAGACGATGAAAGATTAGGTAAAGTCATGATCTGGCACAGGGGTGGGGCTTGGATCTGGTTGTGCTCTCTCCATAAAACACCACACTGGGTGGAGGCAGGTTGAAGTAGGTTGACAATAGCTCTATGGGGACACACACTGGACCAACACCACACTGGGTTGAGGCAGGTTGAAGTAGGTTGACAATAGCTCTATGGGGACACACACTGGACCAACATCACACTGGGTTGAGGCAGGTTGAAGTAGGTTGACAATAGCTCTATGGGGACACACACTGGACCAACACCACACTGGGGTTGAGGCAGGTTGAAGTAGGTTGACAATAGCTCTATGGGGACACACACTGGACCAACACCACATTGGGTGGAGGTAGGTTGACAATAGCTCTATGGGGACACACACAGGACCAACACCACACTGGGTTGAGCAAGTACAGTAGGAGACAAAAAAGTTCAAGTTCCGTACGCATTCAAGCATCACTGCTTCGCTTGCGAGAGAAAAAGAATCATGCAAGTGTCGGGTGGAGAAGCCGACGGACAATTGAGAATCAGTGCAAATAAAATGCTGAAAGTTTTCCACTTCCGAATGTATCAAAAATCTCTCCGCATGTTATTTTTGTACACACTTGTGCAGTCGTGAGTCGACCACACGCTTCCAGTTCCTTGTTTGACCGGTTCATTTGTTGAGACATCTTTTAGGGCTTCTAAAAACTTCATTGCCAAGTATTGCTTCCCTGCCACACTATTAGGCTTGTACTGGCCCGTGCCAAACTATTAGGCTTGTACTGGCCCGTGCCACACTATTAGGCTTGTACTGGCCCGTGCCACACTATTAGGCTTGTACTGGCCCGTGCCACACTATTAGGCTTGTACTGGCCTGTGCCACACTATTAGGCTTGTACTGGCCCGTGCCTTTCCCTGCCACACTATTAGGCTTGTACTGGCCCGTGCCACACTATTAGGCTTGTACTGGCCCATGCCACACTATTAGGCTTGTACTGGCCCGTGCCCTACCTGCCACACTATTAGGCTTGTACTGGCCCGTGCCACACTATTAGGCTTGTACTGGCCTGTGCCACACTATTAGGCTTGTACTGGCCCGTGCCTTTCCCTGCCACACTATTAGGCTTGTACTGGCCCGTGCCACACTATTAGGCTTGTACTGGCCCGTGCCACACTATTAGGCTTGTACTGGCCCGTGCCCTCCCTGCCACACTATTAGGTATTAGGCTTGTACTGGCCCATGCCACACTATTAGGCCTGTACTGGCCCGTGCCCTCCCTGCCACACTATTAGGCCTGTACTGGCCCGTGCCTTCCCTGCCACACTATTAGGCTTGTACTGGCCCGTGCCCTCCCTGCCACACTATTAGGCTTGTACTGGCCCGTGCCACACTATTAGGCTTGTACTGGCCCGTGCCTTCCCTGCCACACTATTAGGCTTGTATCAGCCCGTGCCCTAAGGTGTCTGTCCCTCAGGTCCAGCGCTAGTAGCATTTCTTTTAGCTCATCATTACTCTTCTGCTCAGCTAAGCTGGCTAGGCAAGGGTTTTTAAGACTTTGCAGAAAGCATAGCAACTTAGCAGTCCGTGCTTATCGTTAAGTGCGCGTTTGGGAATCGGAATCAAATTTTATGTAATTTTAATGAAATTCATTTCCCACCCCCGCGCTTGACCACGTACTTGTTTTAGCGCCTAATGAAAACACTCATTGAATAGAGGAGGGCTTCCTCTAGCCACTGGTGTTAATTTCAGCTCTCTAGCACTTGGCAATTTGGAGATATCATGTGGCAAAATCAGGCATTGAGGTTCCCTCCACTCTTGCTCCAGTAACTTGGCTATAGTCATACATATGAAAATATTTTAGTATCAAAAGAGAGTATCAAAAGAGAGCATGCAGAGAGACCTATCTTTTGAGCTACATATCGACCATGAAGTTTGCAGAATCTATGGAGCTATAAAGTGGTAACTACATTTTTTTTAAACAAAAATGGTTTCGTCCCCCCTTTAAGAAACCTCTAGAAGCTTCTAGCTTAAGATATTTTTGTTTTGTTTTTGCAAGAGCAAGCAAGTAAGTATGGCAACACATTCCGCAGACCACATGGGAGGAATATGCGTCAATGGTGCACATTAACATGGTGAAGGACGGCTCATCTGAGGGAGGACATCTGCAAGGTTAGAAGAGTGGTGAGGTTACACCATGAGGGAAGAAGGATTTCTGCAATCGGTAAGCACTTCTTTACGGGAGGATATGAGACTTAATACACACGTAACAGGATGCATGATTCAATGATGGAGTCAGAGGGAAAGTTTGTTGGTGATGGACATCTCAGCTAGCAACCTATTCCCAGCAGTGCACGCTCCCTCCCAGCAGTGCACACTCCCTCCCAGCGGTGCACACTCCCTCCCAGCGGTGCACACTCCCTCCCAGCGGTGCACGCTCCCTCCCAGCAGTGCACACTCCCTCCCAGCGGTGCACGCTCCCTCCCAGCGGTGCACGCTCCCTCCCAGCAGTGCACGCTCCCTCCCAGCGGTGCACGCTCCCTCCCAGCAGTCCACACTCCTTCCCCAGCAGTCCACACTCCTTCCCAGCAGTGCACACTCCCTCCCTCCCAGCAGTGCACACTCCTCCCAGCAGTCCACACTCCTCCCAGCAGTGCACACTCCTCCCAGCAGTGCACACTCCTTCCCCAGCAGTGCACACTCTCTCCCAGCAGTGCACACTCTCTCCCAGCAGTGCACACTCTCTCCCAGCAGTGCACTTGGTTGCTGCTGTATGTAGTCTGTGTGTGATGAAGACGACTGCTTTGTTCTAGTTACTTTAATGTGTGCAGACTTCCAAGAAGAGAAGGAACACTAAGAGGAAGGGCGATTACACATCAAAAAGATGTCTGCTGTTGTGTCTTCATGCAGTACAGTAAGAGCTAGCAACCACACAAGGCAATCTATAGGTCTCCGAAAAGAGGAGGCGACTGGAGTTTAAAAAGAGGCGGGCAATGGCTACAGCTCCGCTTGGTAAGTTTCAATCAGTTAAATTTATTTGACATTCAATAGGTTCCATTATAATGATAACTGAGGTGCCACCAAGTCCCCCCCTCCCTCCCCCCCAAGTCTCCCAAGTTCTCCGCCTTCCAAGGCTATCCAAGACTAAAGGCCGGTTCACAATATGACGCTAGCCCAGCGTTTCGTTCCGTCTCGGTTTCATCTCCGTCTAGCGTCTTCCGTCTGTCTGTTCACAAATTGGCGTTTCGTTTCGTTTCGTTCCGTCACCTCGAGCCAAATTTTGCCAATTGAGGTTCGACCCTTTACCTACCACACCCTCGACTACGGCTGGCTAGCTATGACTCGAAGTTCGGCAGTGAAGCAGGCTATTATTTTGATTCTTTTGCTCAGGAGGCGGAGGAGGAGGAATAGGAGAAGGCAGAACAGAGTGTGGTAAGTCCAATATTTAGAATGCGAAGACAGCAAGGCGAGTATCACAACCTGTTCAGGAGATGCGTCTGTCAGATCCAGAAAGCCATTTCAGGTATCTGTGGATGTCTGATAATGAAGATGGTAGTAGAAACATGATTGATGGTGGGTGAAGAGGAGATGAAGAACCAAAATACGGGAATGACATCAATTGGTCATGCTGGCAGCAACAGGTTTGCCATAATTTATCTATATAGTTGCATATGCGTTGTTTATTTCTTTTTATCAAGACATTCTCAGTCTGCTGTGGAGATCAGGGAAGGTTTCAAGAATACTTCTGTACTCCTGCTGGAGAAGTTGTTTGGCAGTACAGCCATGTTCGCAGAACTCAACTAATTATTTATATCATTCATTCACTGAACAAAATGCAATGTAATATAATGCACTAGTTCAATAGTTGTAATAATCCATAGAATCATGGGAATGAGGGGTAGTGGGGTGAAAGGTTTCTGAAGAGGGATCAATATTCAACCTCACTACATACTTCTTGCTCACTGGACACCACAACAGGCCCAGCATCTCCAGACTTCTTCTTCTTGGTCTTTTTCAGTTCCCTCACAAATTTGTCCTTCAAAATCCTCCACCTCTTGATGCATCCATCCGCTGGGTAGCCTCCAACCTAAACAATATTATGAATATTATGGGAATATGACGACTACTAAGATAATTTAATTCAGTAGCTACGTAGTTTACCTTGCTAGCAACTCTCTTTAGCTCGTAGATCCTTGTAAGAGCTTGATCCTACCTTCCAAAGACATACAAAGCTTCGCACAGCCTCAACTAACTTTTCATCCGACTGACAAATTGGCATTAATTAGAACTACGATATGACACGTGAAAATATGAAGCAATCTGATTGGTCAAGCTAGCGTCAACAGACGCTAGAATAGAACTCGAGTCTAATCTAGCGCTGCTCTCCGTTTCTTCTTTTCTTCAAAACGGAGCATGTTCACAAATTGACGGTATGACGCTAGGAAACGGAACGGAACGAAACGCTGGGCTAGCGTCATATTGTGAACCGGCCTTAAGAAGTTATCCCCTTTTCTCCCTCTCCAAGGCTAAGAAGTTCTCCCTCTCCAAGGCCAAGAAGTTCTCCCTCTCCAAGGCTAAGAAGTTCTCCTTATCCAAGGCTAAGAAGTTCTCCCCCACCAAATACAAACTCTCCTGGCTGGCATAGAGACTTATCCTCTGCACTCACCTTTGTCATGGCACAGAGAATCAACCAGTCAAATGAAAGGCTGCTATTCTAAGGAACGTGGTAAACCTCCTTTCCCACCAATATCCCAAGCTAAATTCTCAGGATTTGGTCGAAAGTCCTACAAGCTAGACACAGTGTGCAATGCAGGCACACTGGCTTGCAAGCTAGCTAGGGAGGCTGCGTTTGGGGAGGAAGTGATAGTGTATGTACCCCCATGGGCAATAGAGACCACAACGGACTTCGGCTACAAGAACTTCAGTCCATCCTTGAAATGGACTTTTTATACTAGAGAGTCGACATGATTGAGTTTAAACCAGTCTGGAAAAAGTGCTTGGAAGCAATTCAGCAAACATTTACGTTTAAGCCCAACCAATAATATGAAGTGCGTGCATGTGTGTGCTTTAATAAAAAAATAAAAATATATATATATATATGTGACCTGGCAAGCAAAAAGGGCCCTAAGGGGAGACAGTTGCATTTTTAAACTATTTTTTTTAACTTGTGGTTACAACTTTAGAGCTCCGTAGATTCTGCAAACTTCATGGTATGGACTTGATATATAGCTCAAAAGATAGGTCTCTCTGTGTGCTCTCTTTTGATACTAAAATATGTTTCATAGGTATAACTATAACTATAGGCAAGTTACTAGACCCTAAAGCGGAGGGACCTCAAAAACCTGCATCCCAAAGTCCCCATCCAGAATAACTCCAGATTGCTAAGTGCAAAAAAATTGAAATTGGTACGAGTGGCTAGAGGAAGCCCTAGAGCATTCAATCACTTTTTCAATATCAACGCCCTCAATTTTGCACCCGCGCGCTTGACCAGGTTATAAATTTTTAACGCTTATTCAGTAGTTCATGTGCAGAGTTCTTGATGGGATTTGCATCTGGGGATTCAGACAGTGTCGCCACTAATTAACAATGGTTACCCCACCCCCTCCGTGCCCCCCAAAAGTTCTTCATGAGTCTTGAAGTATGCTTTGGATTTGTTGTCTTGCATAAATCTTGTAACCTTGGGAATGCAGACGTGAATGCTTCTAAGCGCGTCCCCCATCACTGAATCCATTAGGGGAAGGGGCAGGATGCACGAAACAGAAGCACCAAGTTGATGAACAGGAAAGGGGTAGACCAACGACGAGGTACCTGTTCGCACGAGGCTGATGTATGACTGCGCATGTGCGAGAAAATTGAACTGCAAACACGAGTTTACGGAAGGAAAAACAGAATCTTCACCATTGGAATCGAGTCTCCCCTCCTCTCGTTTGCCCCGCCCTGACAAATCTCAGAAACGACAACGCCCACACAATGGACAGGAAACTTTTTTGTCTCGTACTGTAATCCCATAACCCTGACCACTCCCATAACCCTGACCCCTCCTCCATCAACCCTGACCACTCCCACACAACCTGAAAGAAACACAGCCACTTAGCACTTGCCATTAACCACCAATGGCCCCTCCCCCATAGGCCTAACAACAGCACACATATCATGCACTTCATGTCAGTCTTGCCCGTAAAAGAGGGAAAGGTATGGCACACTGACTAGTGCTTTGTTGCCACCACCCCTAAAAATAATAATAAATAATAATATTAATATAAAAATAATAATAAATAATAATATTAATATAAAAATAATAATATTAATAAATAAATAAATAAATTAATTAAAAACTCATGGTTTGCATTGCCAGAGTAGTTGCTCTTGAGCACCTTGTAAGCATGACTACCATGACAACAATAAGCTCTCACTCTCAAGCAGTGGGAGGCAGAGACAGGATTGAGCAGTTATGAATGGACAGCTCTCTCCTCCTCACCAAGCACACACCTCTTCCCTCTCCAAGGACACCCCCTCAACAAGGACATCCACCCATCCACAAGGACACCTCTCCCCTCTCCACAAGGACACCCCCCTCAACAAGGACATCCACCCATCCACAAGGACACCCCTCCCCCCTCAACAAGAACACTCCCCTCTCCACAAGGACACCCCCGTCAACAAGGACACCACTCCTCTCTCTGCTCCCTCAACAAGAACACACACCTCACCTCATGTACAAGGGCCATCCTCTCTTGAGTGCAAACTGGAAGGAGCAGTGAGCAAAATCCGTGATGCTCACGTCCGTGTTGAACATGCCCAGAGTCACGCCACCTCCATTGGTGAAGTCATGAACTGTGTACCTTTTCACCTCACCCCCGTCCTCAGGGGTGTAGATCAGCTCCACCCGCCCGTTGCCAGGCACGACAAAGTCAGTGGCCTTGTACTGCAGCCACAATAGATAGATACAAACTTTAAACCACGTATATTTGGACTAATGACATTACACGGCACTGGATACTTCCGTGAGGCTGGGTGAGAAGAAACGGATCTCATTTCCAACCCAATTAAATAACCACAACACACCTAAGAGGACATGCAGAAGCCACTCCCACAAAATGGAGACACACGTTTAGGAAACTCGACACGACACCACGACATCTACTCTTGCCTGCGGCCCACTCTCGGCGGCGAGAACAGATTCACGATCTCCGAATACAATAAATAAGTCCCACAAAGTGCAGTCCAGGATGTTATGGTACGCTACACAGGCAACCAACTTATCACTACTTTCTAACAATTTGATTGGATAATTAAATTACTAGTAACAAGGAAGACAGGAAAAGGAGACAAACATTTAAGGGGAGACGGTTGCATTTTTTTTTGGGGGGGGGGGGGGATGACCCACATGCACACCACTTTATAACTCCATAGATTCCGTAAACTTCATGTTATGGACTTGATATATAGCTCAAAAGATAGGTCTCTCTTTGTGCTCTCTGTTGATACTAAAATATTTTTCATAAGTATAACTATAGCCAAGTTATGGAAGCTACAAGTGGAGGGACCCTAAAAAACCTGAATGCCTGCAACCTCCACATAAATAACTCCAGATTGCTAAGTGCTAAAAATTTAACCCTCAAATAATTCCCTCCTACACAACATTGTAAAGGGCCGCCCACCTGATCACCGTAAGCATGTCGACCAATCACGATGGGTTTCTTCCAAGAGGTCACCAGGCGAGGGATATTCCGGCAGATGATGGCCTCCCTGAAGACGGTGCCTCCCAGGATGTTTCTGATGGTCCCATTGGGTGACTTCCACATCTCCTTCAGATTGAACTCTGTGGAAAGAAGAGACATGAAGGAGAGGTCGGAGTACACATGTGATGTGAGTAGGTCAAGAGTTCAATTTGTCTGCAGAACAACAGAAAATAAAATGAACACCTGAGCTATCTTTCTATCATCCATCCACCGAAGACAACCCCTGGTGTCATCAGAGGATGTCCAAAGTCGTTGTCTCCCTAATACTGGCTAGGGCGGTGGGTAGGTTAGGACTAGGGAAGGAGTGCTAGCTAGGCTTAGGGATATATCACTAGAGGTATAGGCTAGGGATGTAGGGATGGAGGTATAGGCTAGGGATGTAGGGATGGAGGTATAGGCTAGGGATGTAGGGATGGAGGTATAGGCTAGGGATGTAGGGATGGAGGTATAGGCTAGGGATGTAGGGATGGAGGTATAGGCTAGGGATGTAGGGATAAGAGGTATAGGCTAGGGATGTAGGGATGGAGGTATAGGCTAGGGATGTAGGGATGGAGGTATAGGCTAGGAATGTAGGGATAGAGGTGTAGGCTAGGGATGTAGGGCTAGCTAGGGATGTAGGGATGGAGGTATAGGCTAGGGATGTAGGGATGGAGGTATAGGCTAGGGATGTAGGGATGGAGGTATAGGCTAGGGATGTAGGGATGGAGGTATAGGCTAGGGATGTAGGGATAAGAGGTATAGGCTAGGGATGTAGGGATGGAGGTATAGGCTAGGGATGTAGGGATGGAGGTATAGGCTAGGGATGTAGGGATGGAGGTATAGGCTAGGGATGTAGGGATGGAGGTATAGGCTAGGGATGTAGGCCTAGAGGTATAGGCTAGGGATGTAGGGATGGAGGTATAGGCTAGGCATGTAGGGCTAGAGGTATAGGCTAGGGATGTAGGGCTAGAATAGGCTAGGCATGTAGGGATGGAGGTATAGGCTAGGGATGTAGGCCTAGAGGTATAGGCTAGGGATGTAGGGATGGAGGTATAGGCTAGGGATGTAGGGCTAGGACTATATTGCTAGTAGGGCTATATGGCCAGGATGTAGGGCTAGGGCTATATATACGGCTAAAGGTACTTGCTAGGGCTATACGGCCAGGATGTAGGGCTAGGGCTATATACGGCTAGGGCTATATATACAGCTAGAGGTACTTGTTGCTAGGGATGTTGAGCTGGAGATTAGGCAGGTAAAAACTTTCAACTTTGGACAGTCCAAGACAATGTTGTTATTGACAATATTCCATGTTCAAAGATAGTGTCCGGCATACTACACACTGAAGCCCATGAGCATCAAGCGACAGAGTTCACACCTACATCTTGTAATCAGCTTTCGGTTTTTCAACCAGGCCTTAACCTTTGACCTTCATCAGGGCAAACCTGTCATTCAGGATTCTCCCCAATGGAAACCCCAAAGCTGATTTAATAATTGCTGCAGGGCCTTTACGAGCTAATCACCGTCCCCTCCTTAGCAATCTCGTCTACTAACATAATACCCCTCCCAAGCCGAGGGGTAAATCGAAGGCTGAAACTCCAACTCTGTGTTGTCTAAGAGATTAGTCAGACTATTTCTGAGGCTAAATGGTTGAGGACAAGGAACTGCAGTCATCCATGGCCAGTCTGGCGGCCATGGATGGCTGGCACTCCTCCCGGGGCTTAAAAGTCCTTGACAACACCTGGAACATCAAAAGCCTAGAAGCCTTCTCTGTTCACCAGAAGCCAACCCAAGCCAACAATACTTCTCCATCACATCAAGTGTTGTGGCTGGAGAAGACAGTTGGCAACCAGGAAGAGTGGAGCCTGCCAAACCATACAAGAGAGACATCCACACACAAACACCTCCACCAGAACAAAGGCTTTTCCTTCCCCCAAGGTAGCTGAAGAGGTTTCAGGTCCCCCACCACATAGACTCTTTGACCATAGCAGATTTATCATGTATCAAACTCTAACTAGAGAGCAACTACCAGAGCTCCTCCTTCCCATGTTGATATTCAACTCATGAATGTCTTCTAGTAAGGCTGACACTAACTACCTTGGACAACAACAACACACCAACTGCCCCCCCCCCCCCCCCCCCCCCCACACACACACACAAATGCAAATATTGTGAGGTCCACTTCAACACAACAAATAATAATTTATCGGCTATTACCGGGCAGGTAGAAGCCACCATTTATTTAGGCAGCCAAGAAGCTACCAATGTGAATTTTAGCTGATGTATGTACGAGTTTGGCTGTCCACCATAATTTAAAATAAACAAATAATAATAATATAAATAGTAACAATAAAAAAGTGTGTAGACAGTACTTGCTTATTCCCTGATAAATAACGATTAAAATTAATTACCGTGCAGCAATAGAAATGTCAATATACTAACAATAAATTAATATTAAAAAAACCAACAACACTCAATGTAATATTCCTCAAGCAAAACATCACCAAGAAAGGGATTATACACACACACACACACAAGAGGTTTGGTGAAATGTGAAGACCTAGGAGTCGGTGGGTTAGAATAGACAGGAGGACCTGCACTACGTGGGTTTTGCAGAGAACATTAGCACACACACGGCCATGAGGGGATGCAGCAGAAGCTGATCAACTAGCCGAGGGGATCGCTAGACTTAACCAACTGCAGCAAATCTATTGGCCAGATATAAGCCGCAGGAAGTTATCACATGGTGGTGGACACACTCACAAATATATTATTAGTAGGCGTGGTTAAACTGACCTTTAACCCTGGCTTCGTCAGGAGTAATGGTGGCACACTTGATGCCGACATTGTACTTCTGTATGGCGTGAGCACAATCCAGGGTCACTATGGCAACAAGACAAAACACAAATGACATCGTATAATGCAGATAATGTGTCCACAGAGGTATGTCAACCTGCTCCAACCCAGTGTGTGTCCCCAAGGAGGCTATCGTCACCTGCTTCAACCTGCCTCAACCCAGTGTGATGTTGGTCCAGTGTGTGTTCCCATAGAGCTATTGTCAACCTACTTCAACCGAGTGTGCTGTTGGTCCAGTGTGTGTCCCCATAGAGATATTGTCAACCTACTTCAACCTGCCTCAACCCAGCGTGATGGTGGTCCAGTGTGTGTTCCCATAGAGATATTGTCAACCTGCCTCAACCCAGTGTGGTGTTGGTCCAGTGTGTGTTCCCATAGAGCTATTGTCAACCTACTTCAACCGAGTGTGGTGTTGGTCCAGTGTGTCCCCATAGAGATATTGTCAACCTGCCTCAACCCAGCGTGTTGTTGGTCCAGTGTGTTGCCATGGAATTCTATTCACATACCTTGGTCATCGGTCAGGTCCCGATTTTCCATTCCCAAGTCATAGCTTTTGACATCCAGGTCGAGGTAAGGGAAGATCAACTTTTCCTTGATCAGCTCCCAGATCACCCTAACAAGAATAAAAAGCCAGCCAAATAATGCCCAGCTCTGTTTAACCAACTCTCTCTCTCTCACTGGTTCACTAGCCCAATCTAAACAGCTAAGATGGTACAGCCTCCTCCTCTCCCCCCTATCCAGACAGCTTGGATGGTACAGCCCCCCCCCCCCCCCCCCTTGGTTATAACAGCAGTCATCCAGTTAATGGATCAATTTAGCCACATATCAACAGCCACCCTTCACCTCCCCCTATCCAGACAGCTAGGACGTACACCCCCCCACCCCCCTCTGGTTATACCACCAGTCCTCCACAGTTTCTGGGTCAATATGGCAGTCCTTGGGTGGACAAATTGTCCACCTAAAAACCTAAAAATAGTACTGGTAGCTATAGTTCCAGGAAAAATCATTCGTAAGAGATTCCTGGAAGCTAAACACAGTGCTCCAACTTTCTAACTCATTAGTACGACTACTCACTGGAACGACGTAACCATAATTATCGGAAAATTATTTTGGAAGACGCTGAACTACTTCACCTTCCGTCTAGTACCATGAAACGATGAACCCTCTGGAAGAAGACCAGGGAAAACCCCAAACAGCATTGATCGTGGTGCATTCATGGTGGCACAATCATTTTTGCTATCAACCAGCTCCAGCTGTCCAATACCATCCCTGCAGCTCCAACTCACCGAGTTCAACAGCTCTCCCTCTATTTCTGGCTGGTATAGCTTGCCTCCAACCAGCTGTCCAATACCATCCCTGCATCTCCAACTCGCCCAGTCCAACAGTTCTCCCTCTATTTCTGGCTGGTATAGCTTGCCTCCAACCAGCTGTCCAATACCACCCCTGCACCTCCAACTCACCGAGTTCAACAGCTCTCCCTCTATTTCTGGCTGGTATAGCTTGCCTACAACCAGCTGTCCAATACCATCCCTGCATCTCCAACTCACCCAGTCCAACAGTTCTCCCTCCATTTCTGGCTGGTATAGCTTGCCTCCAACCAGCTGTCGCCTAGCCATTCGGGGTAAAGAATTCAGGTTTGTCTTCCGTTGCCGTCAAGTCACGTACTAACCTCTCCCTCACACCACACCCTCTCTCCGCACATCGATTTCCATTCCATTCCGCAAACGAAACAAACCTGTAGCTTGAATCCAGAGATTGAATCCAGAGATTGAATCCAGAGATGTGACACTCTGGGTCGTCGTCATACCAACCCACACCAAAACAACACTTCAGCTTCAACAGAATTCCTCAACTTCCCCACGTATTTATCGCAGCCATGCCTAACATCGGAACTTGATCTGTTAAGCATCCCGTTACTGGTACGAGTCACATCCGGTGCGTACGTCACACGGCCAAATGGAGGAGAAAGTCTTGGAGTAGCTAATGCTGCTCTTATCCCGGCAAACACGGTCGTTTAGTGTGTGCAGAGTGGTCGGTTAGCAACTAGGCCACTTCACATTCATTTACTATCTGCTAACCACATCCAGTGTGCAGGCTCTGTGGAGGCTGGAAATCAGCTCCGACTTTGCACCTTTATACCTGGCCAGTGTGGGTCGGTGCGTTCCTGCTCCCTCTCAATCTTTTCCCGTGCCTTAAACAGAGCAAGCAAGAAACAAAGCAACAAGCATCGACTGGAGTGAAAATGGTTGCATTCTAGAACCAAGATAATCAAACCTCGCTGCTCCTCTCCTACTACTGCCGGCTTCTGGTTCTTCTTCACCGAGGTAATTGACACGAGTTAGTAGAACCTTCCGACCTTCTAGCTCGGAGGAGATAAGCTTTTCAACTGCCGCTTCAGCTGCTCTCTCTCTCCTAGCTTTGCACAGTGAGTGTCACCATCTTCACTGGTATCCATTGTCAACGAGGTCTCGCACACCTTGAATGATTCCATGACCGCCTCTACATTATGGCGAGCACAACCAAAGGGTAAACATAAGCTCATTGGAACCTCGTAAACGACATGTAATGGCAGGGTGGGGAAGCTCGAGGATTCCCAGTGCTGGAAGAGAGAACAAACAAAGTTCACAAAAATCACGTTGGAGAAGACAATACAAAACCGCTAAACTAACGAGAGAAATACGAGACAGATGGTGAAGGGTCTTCAAAGGTTCCTGGTCTGCATGGATACGTTCTCGTTTCCATTCTAAAGGTTCCTGATCTGCATGGATACTTTCTCGTTTCCTTTGGTTCCTGGTCTGCATGGATACGTTCTCGTTTCCTTTCTAAAGGTTCCTGGTCTGCATGGATACGTTCTCGTTTCCATTCTAAAGGTTCCCAGTCTGCATGGATACGTTCTCGTTTCCATTCTAAAGGTTCCCAGTCTGCATGGATACGTTCTCGTTTCCATTAGGTTCCTGGTCTGCATGGATACTTCCTCGTTTCCTTTGGTTCCTGGTCTGCATGGACATGTTCTCATTTCCATTCCAAAGGTTCTCAGTCTGCATGGATACTATCTCGTTTCCATTCCAAAGGTTCCCGGTCTGCATGGATACTTTCTCGTTTCCATTCCAAAGGTTCCCAGTCTGCATGGATACGTTCTCGTTTCCATTCTAAAGGTTCCTGATCTGCATGGATACTTTCTCGTTTCCTTTGGTTCCTGGTCTGCATGGATACGTTCTCGTTTCCTTTCTAAAGGTTCCTGGTCTGCATGGATAAGTTCTCGTTTCCATTCTAAAGGTTCCCAGTCTGCATGGATACGTTCTCGTTTCCATTCTAACGGTTCCCAGTCTGCATGGATACGTTCTCGTTTCCATTCTAAAGGTTCCTGGTCTGCATGGATACTTCCTAGTTTCCTTTGGTTCCTGGTCTGCATGGACATGTTCTCGTTTCCATTCCAAAGGTTCTCAGTCTGCATGGATACTATCTCGTTTTCATTCCAAAGGTTCCCAGTCTGCATGGATACTTTCTCGTTTCCATTCCAAAGGTTCCCAGTCTGCATGGATACTTTCTCGTTTCCATTCCAAAGGTTCCCGGTCTGCAAGGATACTTCCTCGTTTCCTTTCCTGTTTGCTTCACTTTTGGCACATGAAATCCAATAAGTTTGTTTTCAGTATATTCTTGCAGACAAAGCAACAACATTCCACCAACCATAGCAACAGACCACCAACCATAGCAACAGGCAATGGACTGACATATCAACCACATCAACAAACTGAAGGCATAACAGATTCCAACCACATCCGGATTGCGAGTGAAAGTAGAGCCATAGCAACCATTAAAACACATACACCACAAGCTTACCTACTGCAGGCACGAAGACACACAGTGTGTGTTTAATAGAAATATGATTGAATGCATGGCAACCTAAAGTCTGGTTCACAATATAACGATACCGAAGCAATCTTGAACTTCGACCTTCACTTCGTCAACGGACAGCAGCGACTACAGATCCAGCTGGAGCTCACATTATGGGGTCATGGACGAGAACTTATTGCTATGTAAAATTGCCAATATACAGCTGCACCAGCTAGCAAGCTTAGCATTACCAATCCAGTTACGTTTGTAAACTAGCTAGATAGCTTAGCAACAGCGCTACAAGCTAGCAACACTACTTTATCAAACTACTAGCCACCCCAAGTGCTATCGTTAGATCTGGTTGCAAAGGCAGCTGGCAACACTACTTATCTAACTACTAGCCACCCCAAGTGCCACCGTTAGATCTGGTTGCAAAGGCAGCTAGCAACACTACATATCTAACTACTAGCCACCCCAAGTGCTATAGTTAGATCTGGTTGCAAAGGCAGCTGGCAACACTACTTATCTAACTACTAGCCACCCAAAGTGCTACCATTAGATCTGGTTGCAAGGCCACTAGCAACACTACTTATCTAACTACTAGCCACCCCAAGTGCTATAGTTAGATCTGGTTGCAAAGGCAGCTGGCAACACTACTTATCTAACTACTAGCCACCCAAAGTGCTACCATTAGATCTGGTTGCAAGGCCACTAGCAACACTACTTATCTAACTACTAGCCACCCCAAGTGCCACCTTAGATCTGGTTGCAAGGCCACTAGCTGGCTGTATCGGCTAGGAAACTAGCAGCTAGATGTGCAAAACTTGACTCGCCAAACGTTTCCAGGAATTGTCCTTCACTTTGTATGCTTTAGCAGATACTTGCCATATGCTGCACGAGGTCTTCATGGCATCCAATGAGCTTTTTCTCGCACACACGCCATGTTGACTAAACAGCCGACCCTGCAGTTCATCATCACGTGCTAAATTCTAGCGTTCCGATTGGTCCGATGCTAGACTACAACCAGATCCTATTCCACGTATCTTCCCATAGTAATATTGTTGCTGGTTCACAAGAGGTCAAAGTACTCACACACTGCTCTATGTCCTAATTAAAGCGAAAAGCAGGTCGATGTCCTTGGTAACAGAGTGGTGAATGTCATCCTCACTGCATTGCTTGGCAGTGCGCTTGGTTAGGAATATTGGAGTTGAAGTTCATAGACCAATGAGAGTTCATAATTGCGGGTATCGAATGAAAGTCACGTTCATCCTGTGAACCGACTTCAGAACAAGCAGTATTCTACGGTAGGGATGGGTGCTTGAGGGATAGCGACAACCCTGGTTCTGCATACTACCACACATCAAATAGACCTACAGACATTGCCAGCTAGAAACTCGGCTACATAACGAATTTGGGAAAGAAGGTTTACCGAACGAGTTCTGTCGCTGGCTATCAACCAGCCTAAAGTGTGTGGCTGCTACTTATCAGGTATCTTCGAAAGGTCACAAGGTGACGAGGCTAAACCCACATTTGTGTAAAGCTAATAATCACTAAAAGGTTAGTAAAACCTTCTCCAATAAGGTCATACTGACCAAATGTCTGCCTGGAGATAGGTGTGCTGCAAGAAAAAATACAACTGACATCCATAATGTTATTCCTGATGAAGACTAAGCATCTAGTCCAAACATCGAGTGAATAAAATTTGAAGTTGATTATATTGAGAAGGTGATTTTAATGTAAGTATAAGTATTGGTGTCCTGCAATAATGGAAATGAAATCGTCACATCATTAATAGCTTGTAAAGACGCTCTAGAGACGCTCTAGACACAAACCTCCTGCACCGCCATGCAGGCTAGGAAAGACACACTCCCACACCATGCACAATGCAGTATCTTATGCCTTATGGGGTCCTGCACAGCAATGCAGGCTAGGAAAGACAGACTCCCACACCATGCACAATGCATTATCTTGGGGTCCTGCACCGCAATGCAGGCTAGGAAAGACACACTCCCACACCATGCACAATGCAGTATCTTATGCCTTATGGGGAACTGCCAATTAGAAGCTGCCCAAGTCTGACCACCTTCATCACCAAATAAGTCACGGTGATAAAAAGCAGGTGATATTGAGACCATACTCAACAATCCATCCTCAACTTTCGGGGGTGGTTATGTCTACACATTTGGATCCTGCAGGGAGCAACAGATAAAGCCTACGAAGTAGTAGACCCCCTTCTGTTCCCCCTAAAGACTGCCTCTCCCATTCCCAAACTGAGAACCAGGTATCAAACCAAATGACAGGCTAGGCAAGGAGATTTCAGCTCACCACTTATTTGGTTAGATGAACTTATCTTTTCTAGTGTCTGATGCCTGCCATGTGCTATGTCACTGCACATGCCCAGTGTGTGTGTGTGCACATGCAGATATTCAGCTTACCTTGTCATTTCATCACCCTGTGCCTCCACCACAGTTCCACCTGTAGCATGGGAGGAAGGTTGGTAAAGACAGGACACAGGAGATTTTAAAAAACACAAAAAAAAACAGCCTACTTGGCAAGGCTAACCAAAGAAAGGTGACCTTTCAATGTACATATCATAGCACAACAAAACAATATATCTAGCCAAAGGCTGCTCTCTGCAACTAAAAAAAGAAAGAAAAAGATAGCAAATATGAAGAACTAAAGAAAGGTGACCTTTCAATGAACTTAGCAAAACACAGCAACTTTATATCTAGCTAGAGCTATTTCTTTACTAGCTAAAAACTTACATGGTATTTTTGATCCAGTAGCCATTGGTCTTAGAAATATCAGTGACTTAGTTCCAGTCAGGGATGGTCCAACTCTTCTTTGTAACAGCCAACCTGCAAGGGTCAAAGTCAGCTGACAGGAAGTCGTTGCTATTGCAAAACCCTGCGCATGGGATTACTGTGGCACCGCCCATTAGATGAAAGGAATTTCCCCATAGGGAATTCCCTTAGATACACATTACACAAGATTTACAACACAACTCTTTGGGTGCAGAGCTGCTGTTTTGACCATTCCAAAACCCAAAAGAGAAGTCTTGTTTGTAGTTTGGTACCATTAGTATACTGTTGTGTTTCTATAGAACCAGCTAGTCTGGTGAAGCTGTCAAAAATGTTAGGACATGAACTTATACTAGGCTCATGTTGCTCTGCATACAACTTCAGTACACCGTGTTAATTTCGCAGCCTGTCTGCTAGGTTGTCCACTACTAAAAAAAAATTTTTTTTTTTTTTTTTAAGTTGGATATGCTTTAGGCACTTGCTTTTCCAACCTTTTGCATTCTCATTGAAGTATGTCTTCTCTATATAGCTATTTTTTAGCGAGGGGTTCCTCTTATGAGAGTCATTCTTCAGATAGTCCACATTATCAAATTAACACTTCATCTTTGCCCTTACCTTGCCATAGCTAACGGTTGCTGGGGGTACGGTTTCCAGGGAGCCCAGCTAATGGTGGCTCAATTGGACTTCAATTGCACATACAAACGTTTGGAGCAATAGAGCCATGAATTGATCTAAATCCTATAAATACAGCTACAGCTAATGGAAGCTATGGATTTCCAAAATGATGACATCCCTAGGCATATCTTTCAGGATGTTTTTTTTTGTTTATTCAGATTTCTCTCCACCTCAAGTTTTTCATCGTCATATTATCAGCTAAGATTACAAACACTTATACCTCTAGAAATCCAGTCATGTGACAGGTTACTAAACTTTAAAAAATATAAAAATGGAGCAGCACCAACCATGACATATAATATTATAGCTACCTCAGTGTGTGATATTTACAATTGACTTACCAAATAATATACATGGCAGATTGCTAACCTTGGTGTGTAAGTAAGCTCAACCAAGCATCCTACTTTCAAAATACCATTGCATAAAGCATTTATATATTTACATAGGTATCTTTGTATATATGTAGGCTTGATACTCGGAACGTTACCAGTAGGATAATAATTAAAAAAGAAACCGCGACAAAAGGGGTCGGGGGGAGGTACACGTTTACCCTGACTAGAAAAACGGATTCACCGAAAACTTAAAACATGAGAAAAGGATCGCTTACTTGTGCTTGTCCTGACCGCTCTACTCGCCATTTTGTAACTTGCACGCTCAAACAATAAGCCACAAAAATTCTTTAAGACCAGTGAAAGGGGCAAACGCCTCTTTTATGTACCGCAGACCAGGGGAGGTTTGTAAGTGGGTGTAATTATTGCCTGCGCGCGCACTTTTTAATTTGTGAGGCACATGGACACCGGGAAGTCGCGACCTCTTGCATCACCCTTTTGTTTACACGCTGAATTGGTGCCGGAGAGGAGTGGAATGAACCAGGGAACTGCTGCACTAGATCGCCAGTCCAGCGACAGCATGGATATACCCCAGAGGAGGGTAATCGTGAAAGATCCTAGCGATATGCCCGCTAGTTACTGCCAAACTCCTGGGGGGACCATATTCTCAACTACCCCTGGAGGTGAGGCTCTAATTAAAGCTCACTTGTCTATTTACTAGGCGCTTTTATTATGACGGTTGTTTGTTGAAGTTGTGCCTAGAGGCTGAGACTAGGGGTGTAACCTTGACTTGTCACACTTCTTGCAGGTGCAGCAAGTGTGACCTTATTACCAGATTGTTTTGTGTACCTGTTAAAGTTGTTAATCATAGCGTGGGTGATTCATTAATGTGACAAGACCCCCCATGTGTCTTGTGAATTGTGGTCATGTAGCTAGCTAGAAACATCCAACCAACAAGCATGCTACTTCTAATCATGCTTGGACGTTGCCTGAACAGCTTCATTGAAGTGGGTATATGAGCATTCTAATAATGTGTTGTAAATAATTTCACTTGCTTAATTTCTTGGTATCAATGTCGAGGTCTGTATTTTCAGTGTCTGTTGGCAGTGGACTCTGTGCTCACAACACGAGTTTGACATGATGAATGACACTGCTTCTTGTGTGGCCTTCCATCTTACTATTAGCAACCATTGGCAACCATTGTTTGCACTTGAGCATCACTAACTTCTCGTGGCCTCCCAGCAGTCTTGTAGGTGTGGCCTTCCAGCAGTCTCATAGGTGTGGCCTTCCAGCAGTCTCGTAGGTGTGGCCTACCAGCAGTCTTGTAGGTGTGGCCTTCCAGAAGTCTCATAGGTGTGGCCTTCCAGCAGATTTGTAGGTGTGGCCTTCCAGCAGTCTCATAGGTGTGGCCTTCCAGAAGTCTTGTAGGTGTGGCCTTCCAGCAGTCTCATAGGTGTGGCCTTCCAGCAGTCTCATAGGTGTGGCCTTCCAGCAGATTTGTAGGTGTGGCCTTCCAGCAGTCTCATAGGTGTGGCCTTCCAGAAGTCTTGTAGGTGTGGCCTTCCAGCAGTCTCATAGGTGTGGCCTTCCAGCAGTCTGTAGGTGTGGCCTTCCAGCAGTCTCTTAGGTGTGGCCTTCCAGCAGTCTCGTAGGTGTGGCCTTCCAGCAGTCTCATAGGTGTGGCCTTCCAGCAGATTTGTAGGTGTGGCCTTCCAGCAGTCTCATAGGTGTGGCCTTCCAGAAGTCTTGTAGGTGTGGCCTTCCAGCAGTCTCATAGGTGTGGCCTTCCAGCAGTCTCATAGGTGTGGCCTTTCAGCAGTCTTGTAGGTGTGGCCTTCCAGCAGTCTCATAGGTGTGGCCTTCCAGCAGTCTTGTAGGTGTGGCCTTCCAGCAGTCTCATAGGTGTGGCCTTCCAGCAGTCTCATAGGTGTGGCCTTCCAGAAGTCTCAGGTGTGGCCTTCCAGCAGTCTTGTAGGTGTGGCCTTCCAGCAATCTCGTAGGTGTAGCCTTCCAGCAATCTCGTAGGTGTTGCCTTCCAGCAGTCTTGTAGGTGTGGCCTTCCAGCAGTCTCATAGGTGTGGCCTTTCAGCAGTCTTGTAGGTGTGGCCTTCCAGCAGTCTCATAGGTGTGGCCTTCCAGCAGTCTTGTAGGTGTGGCTTTCCAGCAGTCTCATAGGTGTGGCCTTCCAGCAGTCTCATAGGTGTGGCCTTCCAGAAGTCTCATAGGTGTGGCCTTCCAGCAGTCTCGTAGGTGTTGCCTTCCAGCAGTCTCATAGGTGTGGCCTTCCAGCAGTCTCATAGGTGTGGCCATCCAGCAGTCTCATAGGTGTGGCCTTCCAGTGGTCTCATAGGTGCGGCCTTCCAGCAGTCTCATAGGTGTGGCCTTCCAGCAGTCTCATAGGTGAGGTAGTTGATGTGCACATCCAAGCACTCCTCAACTTCTATAGCTCTTGTTACAGAGAGCATGCACATCTCTTGTTATAGAGAGCATGCACATCTCTTGTTATAGAGAGCATGCACATCTCTTGTTACAGAGAGCATGCACATCTCTTGCTATAGAGAGCATGCACATCTCTTGCTATAGAGAGCATGCACATCTCTTGCTATAGAGAGCATACACATCTCTTGCTGTAGAGAGCATGCTCATCTCTTGTTACAGAGAGCATGCACATCTCTTGTTACAGAGAGCATGCACATCTCTTGCTATAGAGAGCGTGCACGGCTCTTGCTATAGAGAGCATGCACATCTCTTGCTATAGAGAGCATGCACATCTCTTGTTACAGAGAGCATGCACATCTCTTGCTATAGAGAGCATACACATCTCTTGCTGTAGAGAGCATACACATCTCTTGCTGTAGAGAGCATACACTTCTCTTGCTATAGAGCACATCTCTTGCTGTAGAGAGCATACACAGCTCTTGCTATAGAGAGCAGCATGCACATCTCTTGCTATAGAGCACATCTCTTGCTGTAGAGAGCATACACAGCTCTTGCTATAGAGAGCATGCACATCTCTTGCTATAGAGCACATCTCTTGCTATAGAGTGCTTACTCATCTCTTGCTATAGAGAGCGTGCACGGCTCTTGCTATAGAGAGCGTGCACGGCTCTTGCTATAGAGAGCATGCACATCTCTTGTTATAGAGAGCATGCACATCTCTTGCTATAGAGAGCACTCCCTTAGAAGTGACCCCATTCCAGACAACAATTTCTGCTGAGCTTCATGGATTAATTTCATCAATAGTAAGGCAAAAGGTTATTTTTCCAATGTTCTAATTAGTAAGGCAAATTATTTTCCCATCAATGTTCAAATTAGTATGGCAAAGGTTATTATCAATGTTCAAATTAGTATGGCAAAGGTTATTTTTTTCCATCAATGTTCAAAGGCTTATTTTTGGCAAATTAATTTTTCCATCAATGTTCTAATTAGAAGTTTACTAATTAGTAAGTCAAAGGTTTATTTTTCTAATGTTCTAATTAGTAAGGCAAATTAATTTTTCCATTGATGTTCTAATTAGTAAGGCAATTTATATTTTTTTCCCATGTTATTTTTTTAAACAAACCTAAAACAACCCCCCCCCCCCCCAAAAAAAACTTGATACATGATAAAAAAATGTTAATTGGCTTGTCAAGGAAACTGGGCTATTCCATGGTATAGACCACAAGAAACCCTTTACCCTATAAAAATCATGCATGCCATGTGGTCTAAAATCATGTATGTACACCAATGTTTATACTACATCTGTGTTGTGATTGGTGTACGCCGTCTAACTGGTTCTGGTCTGCACGGGTTCAGGCGTGTTTCCTTTTTATCCAATCATGTGGCTTGTTTAAGCGACAGCACGATAAACAAACACTTGTTCTTTTAGCCTCAGGGATAGCCTTGGGGTAGCCTAGGGGTTAGAGGGATGTGAAGTGCAGCTACAAGCCTTGCTCAGGCTAGCCTTAGGACACCTCGGCAGTATGCAGGTATGCTCCTAGTGATTACAGTACTTGGTTCTCCGGGAACTTGTGGCTATCTAGGGAGGTCCCTGCCATAGAACACTTCTACCTACATCACCCCCCTCGAGAATGCCCCTAGCCATAACCCCTTAGCCCTAAAAGACCTTTGGCCCTGAACACTTCAGATAAACTTTCACACCCCCTATCATTTAAAAGCCTGACCTCAGCCTGACCTCAGCCCATAATTACGAAATCCTTTCCTCATATCCTTTCCTCATAATTTTCAAAACTCTTAATTTAAAAGCCATTAGCACCCCCCATAATTTCTAGACCCCCCCCCCCAATTAAAAAACAACCTATTTACCTCCCCCCATGCATCATGTGACCTATAAAATGGCTACCCTGCATGTTACTAGCAACACACAGATGAGATGCATTCTCCCTCCTCCATCCTGAGCCCGTAATGTTCTACTGCCACTCATAGCAAGTGTCCTTCCTTGCTTGACGACGAATGTCATAGTACATATTACGCAGAGTCCCTCTATAGGGAAGAGAAGGAGGGAATGTCCTCCCCCCCCCCCCCCCCCCCCAAACACACACACACACCTGGCAAAGCAATGGAGGCTGTTATGTTTTAACACCATCATCTCAATCAGTGTAACTCAGTGCACACAATGATGAGAAAGAGAGTTGGGCACACCAAGCATTCATTCACTTCCTCCTTCACGGGAATGTTCCTTATTCGTAGCCAATTGAGTACAGCATCTAAAGCTCTGTCCGCACTGCTCCTTAGCCGACGCAAACTCGGATATCGTCGTGATAAAAAAATATTAAAATCGAAGAATTTGTATTAGCTCCAATCTCCGTATGCGTACACACCGAGAGAGAGAGATCTATTGGCCGAGAGAGGGTGTCAGTGATGAGCTTTTGCTCCTTGGGCAACCTGTATGGACAGGATGGTGCTGGGAAGTGGAGCAGAAGGAGCTGTTGGAATCCATGATGGGGACCTGAAGACAGATTCACCAAATGAAAATGCTCGCCCTGCTCGTTCATACACGCATAGAAGCACGTGCCCATCCACACACTCATACACGCGTGCATGCATAGAAGCACGTGCCCACCCACACCTGCATACCTTATACACGCGTGCATGCATAGAAGCACACGCCACTCACCATTTCACATGAAGAGCTTGTTATTTTCAAAGACTATTACTTAACACTTCTTACAAAAGGTGTGCATAATTTGTACTATGTTTTTTCCCTTCAAGAGGAATGTGAGAACTCTCGTAACTATGGCCAACACCATTGTCTGGCTTGTCATTCAGGCAGTGCTGTGAGAGATCTCATTGAGAGGCTCAACAAGGTCTTGTTCCATTGATGGTGTCGGGGGTTCATGCCTATTTATTGGGGTGGGGGTGGGTTCAGGGGGTGAATGTTTGGTGTGTGCCCAAATATTTCTCTATTCCCCACCCACCTGTACATGCTAATTATCTTCCCCTAGTGGGGGAGGAGGGGTTATAAGGCTCTATAACCACACCTAGTGTAGGAGGAAGAGGGGGGGTGGGGGGGGGGGGGGGGGGGGGTGGGGTTATATTGGGGCTATAACTGCCCCTAGTGCAGGAGAAGATAAGCAAGTCTCTTGTGGTAGGCCGAGGGATCAGTTGTGGATGTATCCAATGTTCAACTCTGGCTAGGGGTGTGGCTAGAGCTAAAGGACGAGGTGGACGTCCACAACTCAGAACTTTGGAAATGATTCCGAGATCGTCCACAACCTTGCAAAAAAAACACTCCTCCCCCACCTTGAAATCGTTTACCGTCTCTTGCCTACAAGCTCCATCCATTTAAAGCAGCTCGTAATTACGTTCTGAAAGTTTATAGTCCATTCTCACTCACCAGAAATCGAGCGCAGCATTTAGCTTGTGAATATTCATAGGATTGTTTGTTGTAATTAAGTCCTGCAGTGCACCAGCTGGCAGATAATAGCATCATGTGCTTGTGTCTTTGGAGCTCCATAGATTCTGCACACTTCACTGTATGGACTTGATGTGTAGCTTCAGAGGTAGCTCTCTCTGTGTGCTCGCTTTTAATACTAAGACTGTTGCATTGATAAAACCATGCCAAAGTGGGGGGTCTGAGTATAGATATAACCAGCCAAAGTGGGGGGTCTGAGTATAGGTATAACCAGCCAAAGTGGGGGGTCTGAGTATAGGTATAACCAGCCAAAGTGGGGGTCTGGGTATAGGTGCAACCAGCCAAGGGGGGTCTGAGTATAGGTATAACCAGCCAAAGCGGGAGGTCTGGGTATAGGTGCAACCAGCCAAAGTGGGGGGTCTGAGTATAGGTATAACCAGCCAAAGTGGGGGGTCTGAGTATAGGTATAACCAGCCAAAGTGGGGGGTCTGAGTATAGGTATAACCAGCCAAAGTGGGGGGTCTGAGTATAGGTAAACCAGCCAAAGTGGGGGTCTGAGTATAGGCCAAAGTGGGGGGTCTGAGTGCCTGAATTATCTGCAGTTGTGGCTCTTGATTGGCAAGTGTTAGACAGCTGAAGTTACTCAAGGGGATGCCGTAAGGGCTGGTTCACAGCATGGCGGTGGCCGGAGCGTTCCACTTGCATTGCGTTCAGTGGAATGGCCATTATTACTAGCCCACTAGAATAGCCTTCATTACTAGCCCACTAGAATAGCCTTCATTACTAGCCCACTAGAATAGCCTTCATTACTAGCCCACTAGAATAGCCTTCATTACTAGCCCACTAGAATAGCCTTCATTACTAGCCCACTAGAATAGCCTTCATTACCAGCCCACTAGGATAGCCTTCATTACTAGCCCACTGGAATAGCCTTCATTACTAGCCCACTAGAATAGCCTTCATTGCTAGAATAGCCTTCATTACCAGCCCACTAGAATAGCCTTCATTACTAGCCCACTAGAATAGCCTTCATTACTAGCCCACTAGAATAGCCTTCATTACTAGCCCACTAGAATAGCCTTCATTACTAGCCACTAGAATAGCCTTCATTACTAGCCCACTAGAATAGCCTTCATTACTAGCCCACTAGAATAGCCTTCATTACCAGCCCACTAGGATAGCCTTCATTACTAGCCCACTAGAATAGCCTTCATTACTAGCCCACTAGAATAGCCTTCATTACCAGCCCACTAGAGTGGCAGTGATACCAGCGAAGAAGAGTTAGATTGATAATGCTTTTGGCTAGTACGAGGTGAAGAAAGACATCCTGACCCAACTAACACTAGTTATAGTTATAGCTAGGGCATTGTAATCTGACCTGCAACTAGCTCTAGCTAACACTAGTTATAGTAGTATAGTTATAGCTAGGGCATTGTAATCTGACCTGCAACTAGCTCTAGCTAACACTAGTTATAGTAGTATAGTTATAGCTAGGGCATTATTACCTACCCTGCAACTAGCTCTAGCTAACACTAGTTATAGTAGTATAGTTATAGCTAAGCATTATTTCCTGACCTGTAACTAGCTCTAGCTAATACTAGTTATAGTAGTATAGTTATAGCAGGGCATTACTACCTGACCTGCAACTAGCTCTAGCTAACACTAGTTATAGTAGTATAGTTATAGCTAAGGCATTACTATCTGACCTGCAACTAGCTCTAGCTACCACTAGTTATAGTAGTATAGTTATAGCTAGGGCATTATTACCTGACCAGCTAGGCATTGTTATCTGACCTGCAACTAGCTCTAGCTAACACCAGTTATAGTAGTATAGTTATAGCTATGGCATTATTACCTGACCTGCAACTAGCTCTAGCTAACACTAGTTATAGTAGTATAGTTATAGCTAAGGCATTATTACCTGACCTGCAACTAGCTCTAGCTAACACCAGTTATAGTAGTATAGTTATAGCTAAGGCATTACTACCTGACCTGCAACTAGCTCTAGCTAACACTGGTTATAGTAGTATAGTTATAGCTAAGGCATTATTACCTGACCTGCAACTAGCTCTAGCTAACACTAGTTATAGTAGTAGTATAGTTTTAGCTAGGGCATTATTACCTGACCTGCAGCTAGCTCTAGCTAACACTAGTTATAGTAGTAGTATAGTTTTAGCTAGGGCATTATTACCTAAGGCATTGTTATCTGACATGCAAACAGCTTGCAGGCATTTCCCTTTATCCTTATCATTTTTGAAAGGACTTGCTACAAACAAGAGAAGCTTCTTGCCGATTTAATCGTCTTCTTGGCATCAGTCTCCATCTCCTAGCCTTCTGATGTGCAGTTGATCAGGTGCTAGATTCTAGCATTCTGATTGGCTCGATGCTGCATTGCTAACGCTGGAATAGAACTTTTTTCTTGTGCTCCAGTCCTTCTTCTTGTGTTGTCCAGTTCACAACATGATGGAACAGAATGGAAAAACAGAACGGAATGGAACGATGGTATTAGCAGGTGGAACCCTAGCTGCAACTGATGGAACCCTAGCTGCAACTGATGGAACCCTAGCTACAACTGATGGAACCCTGATGGAACCCTAGCTGCTGTGAGACTGGTTCATTTAAGGAACCCTAGCTGTAACTGATGGAACCCTAGCTACAACTGATGGAACCCTAGCTACAACTGATGGAACCCTGATGGAACCCTAGCTGCAACTGATGGAACCCTAGCTGCTGTGAGACTGGTTCATTTAAGGAACCCTAGCTGTAACTGATGGAACCCTAGCTACAACTGATGGAACCCTAGCTGCAACCCTAGCTGCAACTGATGGAACCCTAGCTACAACTGATGGACAACTGATGGAACCCTAGGTGGAACCCTAGCTACAACTGATGGAACCCTAGCTGCAACTGATGGAACCCTAGCTACAACTGATGGAACCCTAGCTGTGACTGGTTCATTTAGACTGGTTCATTTAAGGAACCCTAGCTGCAACTGATGTAACCCTAGCTACAACTGATGGAACCCTAGCTGCAACTGATGGAACCCTAGCTGCAACTGATGGAACCCTAGCTACAACTGATGGAACCCTAGCTGTGACTGGTTCATTTAGACTGGTTCATTTAAGGAACCCTAGCTGCAACTGATGTAACCCTAGCTACAACTGATGGAACCCTAGCTGCAACTGATGGACAACTGATGGAACCCTAGGTGGAACCCTAGCTGCAACTGATGGAACCCTAGCTACAACTGATGGAACCCTAGCTGTGACTGGTTCATTTAGACTGGTTCATTTAAGGAACCCTAGCTGCAACTGATGTAACCCTAGCTACAACTGATGGAACCCTAGCTGCAACTGATGGAACCCTAGCTGCAACTGATGGAACCCTAGCTACAACTGATGGAACCCTAGCTGTGACTGGTTCATTTAGACTGGTTCATTTAAGGAACCCTAGCTGCAACTGATGTAACCCTAGCTACAACTGATGGAACCCTAGCTGCAACTGATGGAACCCTAGCTACAACTGATGGAACCCTAGCTACAACTGATGGAACCCTAGCTACAACTGATGAACACTAGCTGCAACTGATGGAACCCTAGCTGCAACTGGTTCATTTAATGGAACCCTAGCTACAACTGATCTGTGACTGGTTCATTTAAGGAACCCTAGCTGTGACTGGTTCATTTAAGGAACCCTAGCTGTGACTGGTTCATTTAAGGAACCCTAGCTGCAACTGATGGAACCCTAGCTACAACTGATGGAGCACTAGCTTGCAACTGATGGAACCCTAGCTTGCAACTGATGGAACCCTAGCTAGCTGCAACTGATGGAACCCTAGCTGCAACTTGTTCATTTAATCGAACCCTAGCTACAACTGATGGAACCCTAGCTGCAACTGGTTCATTTAATGGAACCCTAGCTGCAAATGGAACCCTAGCTGCAACGATGGAACCCTAGCTGCAACTGGTTAATCTAATGGAACCCTAGCTGCAACTGGTTCAATTAATGGAACCCTAGCTGCAACTGATGGAACCCTAGCAGCAACTGGTTCAATTAATGGAACCCTAGCTGGAACCCTAGCTGCAACTGATGGAACCCTAGCAGCAACTGGTTCATTTAATGGAACCCTAGCTGCATTTAATGGAACCCTAGCAGCAACTGATGGAACCTAGAGCTCTGCAACTGATGGAACCCTAGCCGCAACTGGTTCATTTAATGGAACCCTAGCTACAACTGATGGAACCCTAGCTGCAACTGGTTCATTTAATGGAACCCTAGCTGCAACTGGTTCATTTAATGGAACCCTAGCTGCAACTGGTGCAACCCTAGCTGTAACTGGTTCATTTAATGGAACCCTAGCAGCAACTAATGGAACCCTAGCTGCAACTGGTGCATTTAATGGAACCCTAGCTGCAACTGATGGAACCCTAGCTGCAACTGGTTCATTTAATGGAACCCTAGCTGCAACTGGTTCATTTAATGGAACCCTAGCTGCAACTGATGGAACCCTAGCAGCAACTGGTTCAATTAATGGAACCCTAGCTGGAACCCTAGCTGCAACTGATGGAACCCTAGCAGCAACTGGTTCATTTAATGGAACCCTAGCTGCATTTAATGGAACCCTAGCAGCAACTGATGGAACCTAGCTGCAACTGATGGAACCCTAGCTGCAACTGGTTCATTTAATGGAACCCTAGCTGCAACTGATTCATTTAATGGAACCCTAGCTGCAACTGGTGCAACCCTAGCTGTAACTGGTTCATTTAATGGAACCCTAGCAGCAACTAATGGAACCCTAGCTGCAACTGGTGCATTTAATGGAACCCTAGCTGCAACTGGTTCATTTAATGGAACCCTAGCTGCAACTGGTTCATTTAATGGAACCCTAGCTGCAACTGGTTCATTTAATGGAACCCTAGCTGCAACTGGTTCATTTAATGGAACCCTAGCTGCAACTGATGGAACCCTAGCTGTAACTGGTGCATTTAATGGAACCCTAGCTGCAACTGGTTCATTTAATGGAACCCTAGCTGCAACTGGTGCAACCCTAGCTGTAACTGGTTCATTTAATGGAACCCTAGCAGCAACTAATGGAACCCTAGCTGCAACTGGTGCATTTAATGGAACCCTAGCTGCAACTGATGGAACCCTAGCTGCAACTGGTTCATTTAATGGAACCCTAGCTGCAACTGGTAACCCTAGCTGCAACTGATGGAACCCTAGCTGTAACTGGTGCATTTAATGGAACCCTAGCTGCAACTGGTGCATTTAATGGAACCCTAGCTGCAACTGGTTCATTTAATGGAACCCTAGCTGTAACTGGTTCAGAACCCTAGCTGCAACTGGTTCATTTAATGGAACCCTAGCTGCAACTGGTTCATTTAATGGAACCCTAGCTGCAACTGGTCCAGAACCCAACAATCCCCAGGAGAGACATTGTGTGGCTTACTCTAGTTACTAGATTTGATGTCAAGAGGTCTGTCTTGAAGAGCACAGTGAAGTAGTTCTCTTCAGACTCCTCAGGCTATATCTGACATCGAGTGGGGAAAGAACTTCAATTCTAAGTATGAAAAACTTTATGTTGTTATATTAGAACAATTTTCTATTTATGCATTACCGAAAATTCTCCATGGCTCAGAAGTGAAACTTTTATTGTCTTCTCAATATTGTTTTCCCGGTCTAGCGAGGGGAGGGGGGGGGAGGAGGAAGAGGGGGAATTCCTATCTTCCCTCATGAGGTTGCCTGCATTTAGCTGCCCCAACAATCGACATAAACACAGGAATTTTGAAAATCTATTTTGTTCTGATTTTGTGGCAAACATAACTTTGCCACACTTCACTCAATTTTAATATTTGAGGATTCATTTGAGAGCTCTTTTAGTGCTCTGTGATATGACGGTTTCAATTCTTTTTTTACTTGAAGTATTGCCGAGTTATGGTGATTAGAAGAGGTGACCGTCACAGATTTTGCGTGTATTTTTCGTGGTTGGAAATGAAATGCCTTAGAACTAATGAACACGAGATGTGTTGATAAATATGCCTCTGTTATATCACAGCTGGTGAGCTACAAACCAAATTTGGGCATCTGTAGACCAGGCACTTGGGAATTATCCTTGCCACATTTGGGGGGTGCAATTTTTGGAGTGACCCTTGCCTCTTTGGATGTATTTTCTAAGAAAAGGTGCCTATAGAGACATTTCACATATCATCTTCAAGCACGCGGAATGAGCAACAAGTTGGTATCAAAAGTATCTTCACAGAAGAAAGGGGGAAAAAGTTATGACGGCTACAAATATGCATTCAAATTTCGGTGGTTTCAGGTGTAGTCCCCCCTTAATTAAATGTTCATTCTGTACCTTTTGGCTCGATGCCTCTCAGGAACGCTGAGACTCGCATGAAGTTCCTCCGAGTTTTGTTTCGCTGTTCACATGCTTTGTGCTCTTAGGTACAAGAATTATCTACGATCGCCACTTCCTTCTACAAATGAAGAACTCTCCGCTGTCCCGGACTCCTCCCGTCAAACTGGCCACCATTCCTGACATCATCAATGAAGATGTTGGTGTGACTGTTACCGTGGCAGTGGCAGGGAAGGCCAAGATCTCTGACCTGGCCAACAACACCACCAATATCAAGGACACCCAACAGTGTGAGCGGACTACAGGGTTGCAAACCTTTTTTTCTTTTGGTGGTTCTAGGGATTGATTACTGCTGGGCTTTAAAAAAAATTTTTTATTTATTTATTATTTTATTTTTTTAGGTGTTTTTTTAGGGTGGTTGGGGGGGGGGGGGGGGTGTCTTTCTCCTTTCCTCCCACCCCACTTTTTGGTATTATGACATCGGGATATCCATAAACTCCTGTTGACCAATTGATCAATGACTTAATTTTATCAGTTTTACCCCTCTTTTTTTTTAAACTGTTCATAGCCTTAGAATGTTTCATAGCCTTAGAAAGCTAAGCTGCTGTGTTTGGTTTGTATAAGAACTGGCTCCATTGAGGTAAGCAAACAGAAGTTACGCATCGCTACATCACACTACATCTGCAACAAAACTTAGAGCATATATCTTCATCTGGAGCAATTAGAGCATATATCTTCATCTGGAGCCCTCTTCCTCATACAGCCATCTGGAGCTCCCTTCCTCGTACAGCCATCTGGAGCCCCCTTCCTCGTACAGCCATCTGGAGCTCCCTTCCTCGTATAACCATCTGGAGCTCCCATCCTCGTACAGCCATCTGGAGCCCTCTCCCAGCAAGCGTAGGTGACTCTGTGTTTTTCTCGGCAGAAGAGCTGCCAAAAACAGCATTAAGGGCTCGGAGGCTGGAAGAAATTGCTCATGGACTGCAACTGCAATTATCAGCAATATATACGCACTTGCAAAGTACAACCAAAATCCGATTTGTCCACGTACGATCAGCCATGCTCAGACTTTGACCAGCCTTCAATTTTTTGGGGGAAAACCAACCTACGACTTAGATGTAACTCAAACCAACAAGTAATGAGCAGATAACTGATTGAGTCAGTCATCCTGTATCCAGCCATCCCTGTCTCCGGTAATAGCTTGTCCTCCTCCTCATTACTGTCTGTGTCAGAGGTTAGGGCATCTGATGCTTCCATACATTCATGGATGTGAGCATGTGCATATTCAAGAGCGTTCATTAATGTTGCTCGGACATTTTGACAGAGAAAAATGAGTTTTGTCACAAGATGTTCAGGAAATGTCTGACGTCCGACTGCAATTTTGTGCACTATATCTATATAAAAAATATATATTGTTCACTCGCCTCGTCCAACAGGAAGTGCACTTTTAGGCCATTTTTACAGCGGTGTGACTCTCTGTTGGTTATGTGGGCGTTAATAAATAAATAATAAAAAAAGAGAAAAATGCAATGTTGATCTTGTATGTTCTATTTATATATAATACTATATATATAATAATAATATATATAATATTACATATATAATAATGTATATAATATTACATATATAATAATAATATATAATATTATATATATATATAATAATAATATTATATATAATAATGTATATAATATTATATATATAATATATTGTTTCTGAATATGAGCTGCCTGCCTGCAAGCATTCTTGACACCCCATGCTTACCAACCGACCACCATTGGTGCTTTAAAACGTGTCTCTTGTCGTGACTCTACAGGTGGTAGTTTGGACAACTCCGAGTCAGGAGTTTTCTCCATGGACTGACCTCTCCGCCAGCCACTGCAGGTGGAAAGATGACTCGGATATTGTGCACAACGTGATTTTCCTGGCAGCAATGTATAATTTGTAGACTACAGAATCATTGTACAGAGTTTGCAGTACCCTATTATATATGTACCATGCAGTTTGTACCATGTGACTGGAGCACATTTATTCTTTTTTTCTCTTTTTTTTCTCGATTGATTTTTTTACGTTTTATATGCGTGTTTTATATGCGTGTGTGTATTTACATATATATTAATCACGTTATATGTATATACACATTACTTATATGTGTGTACACACAATTTAGTTTAGCTTATTATTTATTATTTGGCTTTGCCATTTTTACGTTGCCTGGACACCAATGTTGTGTTTGTTTATACGGCACATGTAATATATGTCATATGATATTGTATATATGTAGATATATTTCTATATACAGTGTATATATTCTATATAAACCTTGTACACTTTTCTGTTCTTTAAGCGGTGGGTTGCTCAGGATTGCAAGATTCTTTTCTTGCTCATCTCTGTAGTTGTGTTTAGGAGGGACAGTTGCATTTTTATATTTTTTTATATTTTTACCTGTGGTTACAACTTTAGAGCTCAATAGATTCCGCAAACTTCATGGTATGGACTTGATATATAGCTCAAAAGATAGGTCTCTCTGTGTGCTCTCTTTTGATAATAAAATATGTTTCATAGGTATAACTATAGCTAGACCCTAAAGCGGAGGGACCTGTATCCCAAAATCGCGGGGAAAACAGGTCTTTAGCACTTCGTTTTTTCCGGCGATTTTGGGATGCAGGTTTTTGAGGTCCCTCCGCTTTAGGTTCTAGTAACTTGCCTATAGTTATACCTATGAAACATATTTTAGTAGCACACAGAGAGACCTATCTTTTGAGCTATATATCAAGTCCATACCATGAAGTTTGCAGAATCTATTGAGCTCTAAAGTTGTAACCACAGGTAAAAAAATGCAACTGTCCCTTCTTAAAAGAGGATGCTGGAAGGAAGCTAGGTCATCCTGTTAAAGCGGCACCTCTTGACACCATCTGCCTTGGTACTGCCCTTAAACCAAGCCGCCATGAAGTGTTTTTATTGGGGTGGAGGATTACGGGCAGTAGAACTTACCCGTCCCGCTGTCATTTCCAGTTGCCCTCTTTGACCTACAGCGCATGCGTCATCACGGATTCGAGCGTAGTGGGGCACGTTCTCAATTCTTCCCCATGTCATATATATTTCCCCTTTGCACTTAATGATTTATTGAGCATTATTTCAATTCCAGCATATTTCTGCAGGGTAAATCTACAATGTAAAAATTTAGATATTTCCAAAAAACATTTTTAATAAACTTTGCCAGAGTATAAGATGAATTCAGGTCTACTGATGGAATTATTATAGAACCTACTCCTTACTCCTTACCATTGGGTATCTAAACTAAAATTAGTAGCTAATGATATTAGCAATTTTTTAATGTATATCTGGTGGTATGGAAATTTTATACTCTCAGATATCAATTCTGGGGCCTTCTAGAACAAAATTGCATGTGTGTCCTGCAGGATAACTGCATAAGCGAGAAGTATAACGATTGGATGATTGAAGGAGGGCCTCTGTCTGCGCCCTTGATGGGTGGGTGTAAAAGGAGAATATTCACTACTATAGGTGCCATGCTTGATGTAATGCTCCACCTTCCTTAAATGTAATCCACAGTTTTTCTGTTCGCTCCATCTGCAAATGCAGCCAAAAGTTGATACACAGGTATATAGCTAAGCAATCAACACTGTCAAAAAATTGATACACAGGTAGCTAGATATATAGCTAGGAGCAATCAACATGTTGAGTAACGCACGCTAGGAGAAATCCAGGAGGATAAATTCGCTGTCAAACTAACGGCAGGACGTATCTCGCAGTAAGTAAAAGAGGACTAGGGAAGGATTTGGCACGACACCGGAAATGGCGGCGCATTCAAGCCGCTTGTCACTCGGTGGGAGTCTGCTTCACACCTGTTGCTGTGGAGTCATTGGGGCGAGGAAGGGTTGAAGACCATCAGGGCGGCTTCAGGGACAACGCTTGGGAATACCACCAGCAGAATCGACACGCCACCTTCTCCAACGGTTGACTATGTGGATCAGCTGCCTCCCTCCCCGTGCCCCCATGGTGGATGGACAGGATTGATAGGTGTGACTTCTGGATTGATAATTCATTTGTACCTGCTTGTCTTTAAAAATTAGATTGAAAAGGGGGGGAAATGAACGAAGTAATGCTTTCACTTTCATTTGACTTTCTGCAACGTACCTTCCCCTTGTTTAACGGCACCAACAAGAGTAAGTGAAATACGCCAAGTACATAGAGAAGATAAAGTTTCCGGGATTGCTAATCGTGGAATTTTTTTGAGCAACCCCCTTGCGGACATTCCCCCCCCCCCCCCCCCCATACACTTAATTAATAATTATGATGAGGTACTTGTATCCATACACTTAATTAATAATTATGATGAGGTACTTGTAGCTCCATACACTTAATTAATAATTATGATGAGGTACTTCCCCCTCCAAACGTATTGAAATGTATTGCATCATAAACGTACAGCAGCAAAAAACAAACAAAAAAAAGCAAGACAATAACCACAAACAAAGACCGAAATCAAACGACCCCATACAGCTGGAGAACAGATGGCCAATCGTCTGAACCAAAGCCCAGCATTACCGCGCCAGAGGTTGATTGGAGGCGTTGAAAAAGATGGCAGATGGAATCCGCTGAGGTATTCCAGGCCGGATACCCTGCTGGCGACCAATAGCTCTGATGGTGGAAACTCTTCAGGGGACCAACCGCCTAAAGACTCGGCCACCAAAGGGATGAAGAGGACACCAACTTCTCGGCAAGCTCCTGAATGAGCTGCTATTTTCCTGTCACCCTGATGGTGAGTGCATGACCACCAGGAAGGCACCAATTTTCGCGTCCAGGACGAAAACCTCGGCTCCTCAAGAAAGGGGAAAAAATCGCTCTCTACGGGAGTTTGAGTTCAGCTCGTACAGCAGGCTTTCAACCCGTCACTTGAATGTAGCTTACCCACAGTCCGCGCTTCATTTTGGCATCTATCATTAATTTACTTTAAAAATTAAAAAAAAAAGGGGGGGTGGGGGGAGTAGGGGGGGGGGGGAGGGAGGGGCTTAGTAGTCGCTAAAAAAAACCTTGTGGTAACCAGCTCCATAGATTCTGCACACTTGCACTATATGGACTTGATATAGACTTGATATTAGACTTGATATATATAGTTACTGGAGCTAGAGTGGGGGTCAAAACCCAAAGAGCCTGATTTTGCAACAGTCTACTCTATATTGGAAAATGCCAGACAACTGAAATTGGTTTGAGGAAATCCCCAAGGCGCAAAATACGTGGCAAGCGCGCGGTTGTTGTACCAGTTTTAGCGCCAAATGAAAACCCACCGGGGTTTCTTGTAGCTAATTTCAGCTCTCCAGCACTTGACAACTGGAGTTAGTCTTGTTGCAAAATCAGGCACTCAGGTTTTGTGGGATCCAACTTCGACTGCCGGTAACTTATAGTTACCTATAAAAAAATCTTTTAGTATCAAAAGAGAGCACCAGAGACCTATCTTTTGGGCTATATAGTATCGGGGGGAGTTTTCAGCCACCTAAGCTACTTTTCCTTGTTCTACCACACTCTTCATTGAACTTCATTTCTTTTTGTAGGATTTAGTGTTGGGCATATCTTGGGCTACAATAATATCACTTTAGTTAAGGATCATGTATGTGTTTTGTTCAGATTTTTACACCAAAGTGCACCCACCTAACTAAGGGAGTTTTCAGCCACCAGAGGGAGTTTTCAGCCACACCTTTTAACCCAACAATTGTGCCAACAACTTCCATTCTACACACACAATAATGATGTACTATGAATTAACTATTATATCTTCTCATTAATATTTAAGCAAACCAAATAGTAGTGGGGTTGTTTTTCATATTTTGACCAATAATCAAATACTTTCACAAAAGTGACAAAGCCATTCAATGTCTAAAATACTTCCAATGTCTACATCAGCACATGTCTCTTCAAACCATCTTCCACAGTGGCCACATTCCACCCAGTTCTCCTCAGAATCCGAACTATCTTCGGCTGTCCCACAGAGAGCACAACAAACAGACGTCACAAGTGCAACCTTACGACGCTTCGTTCCACGTTTCACTACACCAGAATCACCTGATGAAGACTGGTTGAAATGTGGCAACCCAGAACCTCCCAATGTTGAAGGATCACCAGTGGATGACAGAGGCTCAGTAGTAGATGGAGGCTCGATAGTGGATGACAGAGGCTCACCAGTGGATGACGGAGACTCACCCGATGAAGATGGGTTGGAATTTTGCTTGCTTCTCTGTTTCCCGTACTTCTTCTGTTGAAGCTCAAGCTGCCTCTTTTCCTTTCTCTTTTGCTCCTCCTCCTTCTTCCTCTCTCTTTCTTCCTGTTTTTGATGCCGGATTCTGGCTTTCTCTTTTTCCAATTCCTTTCTTTTCCTTGCCTTTTCCTCTCGCTCTAGTCTTTTCCTTTCCTTGTCCTCTTCTTCTTCTTTTTTCTTTCGTTCTTTTTCTTCGCAAAGTTCAATAAACTGATTTGATGTCAGGTGGCTTGGAAGCTTAGTTCGATGTGCTGTTTGCTTCCCCTTCTTACTTTTCACTTTTGGATAACATAAAATGTCTTTGAATACCGGAGAAATTGCTTTTCCAGGTTGCAATTTAAGATTTGGTGCTGGTGTCTCACTTGATGCATGCATGGAAGCTACAGAGACAGGTGTGGAAGTTACAGAGGTAGCCGTACCACTGGCCTTTGGTGGAGAAATGTTACCTTTTGTTGTAGCATCTTGCGACGATGTGGAAGTCTGGTCTGCTAGACTTTTGAGTGACTTCCATTCAAGGTACAACTCATCATGAGTGAGATCATATCCTTCATCTAGTCGGCACTGGAAACACTCAATCTGGTCCACTGTCATTGATTTTTCTAACATCTGCAGAGTTGGTGTAGATCCTGTAACATCAGGTAGATTCTCAGGTGGGTTGTCATGTGGACACTCAGGTGGACTCGGATTCTTGTCACCAGCTCCACTGTTCTGAGAGTGGTAGACAGTAGATGGTGCAAGGATATCAGCTTTAATAGCTAGCCTGTTTATAGGACAAAGACCTGTGACTCTGAAGCTGTTTACCATGGTTGACAATTTCACTGTCTTCTCCCAGGCAACTCGAAACACTTTTGCGAAATCATATTTACTCAATACATCGCCTAGGTGCTCTATCTCCCATCTTTCTACAGCCTTATCCCAGTTCTGTTTCAGAGGCTTGAAGAAGCCGACATCACATGGCTGCATACAATGTGTACAGTGAGGTGGGAGACAATAGAGTAGTACCTGATTTTCTATGGCGAGTTTAGAAACTTCCATATTGATATGAGAGCCATGTCCATCAAAAACTATGACAACTGGACGTTCAGGAGGTATTCTCTTAATAAAATGGTTGGCTAACCAACCATAGAAGAGTGATGCTGTCATCCAACCATTGTCACTGTGTCCCATGTAACTATTTGGAACACCACCATCTAAAGGGTTTTCTTTGAAGCGTTCACCTGGAAAGACGTGATAGGGTGGTATGGTTTCGCCAGCTGCATTATAGCAGACCAATGTAGTGATCTGTTGTTTATTTCCACTACTAACTTTGTTCACTTGTTTTGAACCACATGGTGCTAGCACTTTCCCAGTACGAGACATGAGAGGAAACCCACTCTCATCGCAGTTGTAGATAGCAGAGGGGCAATCAAGAATATTGTGTGATTCTAGGAAAACTTTAAAGCCAGCATACCATTGATCCAGAATGGCCGGAGTGCAAGAGAGAGCACGATACACATCCAAGGTTTGTGACTTCCTGAGTGAAATTTCAGGATGTCTTGCCATAAACCCACGAAGCCAATCCTTACCAGGACGGTTTTGTGCAAATGGGTTACGTCGACCATCTTTATCTAGAATCGCCTTGACTATCAACGTTAGATGGTCCCTTGTGCGGCCATATCCAATTGAAGACATGTGGAATACCCAGTTAACAAGCTCAGCTTCCTCTGCACCAGATAGATATGGAGAAGGGCCTGATCGAGAATTAGCAGGGATGTTGTGCTTAACTTTACTTTGTAGAGTACCTATAAAGGACAAAGGAAGTTTCATTCAACTCCATTATGAAAAAAAACACCCTAAAACTAAGCTTAGAAGTGAAACTTACCTCTAGGAACATCATTTTTTTAACAGATTGCCGCACCCCCATGCCATCATTGCAATCTTTCAAGGCCTTTGTCATCATTTGTACTGACCATTTTCTGTACCTTTCCCTGGTGTTAGTTTCCCTTTGATGTAGATTTTCTTTATTATCAGACATCTGTTAGCCTGCAGACCAACTCCAGCAGCTTAACTCCAATCACAGACAGAACTATACTACAAAGTTTACACCTCCCCCTTAGCTACACACTTTCAGGGTGGACCGCGACTAGTTCTGAAGCAAACGCCACTGCTTATTCACCGCCTAGCTCGGTCGAAGCCTATTACCAGCTATTAAACAATGGCTTAAATTATTTCTATATTACCATGTGACTTCACTGGATGTCTATTTAGAACATCTGCGCTCTAGTTCAGAGGATAAAATTAAAAAAGTTGCGAGGTGGCTGAAAACCGACCCTGGCTGAAAACTCCCCCCGTTACTATATATCATATCTATAAAATCTTTTAGTAGTATCAAAAGGGAGCACACAGAGACCTATCTTTTGGGCTATACATCATAACTATAGTAGTAACAAAAGAGAGCACACAGAGAGACCTATTACATATCAAGTCCATACAGTAAAGTGTGCAGAATATAAGCTCTAAAGTGGTAACCACAATTGTTTTTAAGCGTCTACCATTTTCGCCCCCTAATCATCAGGTCCAAATTCAAATAGTTATTTCGTCAGGAGTGTGGGGTGCGATTTGGACACCAGTAATCAATGAAAAACCAGATGGCAAACCTGAGGATATATACTTTTCTATTACGAAAAGTGGAATTAATGTGCATGTTCCAGGAGTTGCTCTAATGTTATTGCTATATAGAGATGGAGATCTAAAGTTTAAACTTACAGGATAAAGGCAGGTTGGGCTAGGTAGTGATTCCATGTATTTACACTTTGTGGAAAGATTATATACCAGACAAGCTTACAATTATGGAAAGGTGATATGCTAGTTAATTTTTTAATTTCATTGTCAACTGACTGAATTATCCCTGCCATAAGGTACGACCACAGTTGTAGTACATAGCCAGTGCAGAGGTGCTAGGGTTATCATTCATAACCGACTTGTAATCATCACTTGCTCTCATGTGATCCTATGAAGGCTGAAACTCTTGGTGCTTCTCATCAATTTCATTCTTTTAGAGCAGCAGCAGCTGGAACCCCCCCCCCCCCCCCCCCCCCCACACACACACATACAATGAATCAGCAAACAGAAATGCTTTCTTTTTGTAGTCATCGACTTTTGACTGTAATCTACTTGACCATCAATTGCTTTGAAGTTTTTCTAGCCTTACTAGTATAATTATGTCCCGTTTGAGTTCTCCAATGTGTATTGTACCCAGATCCTTGCAAATAAGCCTTAAATGGCTTGCTAATACTGACACCAAGAGGCTGTAAAACTGAGGAGGTGCAGCTTCCAGTGGCAATGATGCTAGTGTTTAGTTCTTTTGCAATATATATAATAAGCTAGTAACTGCCTGCTACTCTGTGGATAAATTCCAATAGATATATTGATTTAAATTCTGATATGCTCATCTCCATATTAGGCTTTATATATTCCGGAGATTGCTTATTTGTCAAACTCTACTGGCAGCGTCTGGGGCTTTTTCATTTCCATGCACCTTTCACTTATTATGTCTATGTGGTAAATGTATGTTTGTCTCCCACTCTCCTAATCTATAATAGCTTTCAGTAGATCTTACTGTCATGCCAACGGTACAATTAACAGACTCAACATCTTCATCGTATATATCACTCACATTCTCACAAATGTACTGTAAAATTCATAATAATAATAATAATTTGACGTCACAGATCACGTGAGACTGTCCTTTTCGGAGTGCTGGTGTTTTGAACGGAAAATCATAAACGAGAGTTAAGGAAAGCGAACTGATCCAGTAACGGGAGGGTAGCTGTGGTGATGCTCCTCTGCATGGTAGTGGGTTGTAGCAAGTGTTCTGGTAGGGACAAGGACGTTTCCTTTTTCAGAATTCCCAAAGTAATATCCAAAGGAGAGAGAGAGTAAATACATGGCGCTGAGCAAGAGAAGGAAAGATGTTTTTCTGGCTGCTATTTCCAGGAGAGGGCTAGCAGAGAAGATCCTGAAAAATGACAGAATTTGCTCTAGGCACTTTATATCTGGAAGACCTGCTGATTTATTAGATGATATGAATCCTGACTGGTTGCACCATCACTACACTTAGGTCATCAGAAGGTAATGAAATCAACTGTTATAGCTACAGGGAGGTGGGAGAGGAGAAAAGCTAGGGCATTAGTAGCCATTAGTAGGGAAGAAGCTGCACAGGAAGCTGCATAAAGTAACAGTAATTCTGGTGAAATTGCTATATACTTGCACCACTAAAGAAGATAGAGAGAGTAGTGAGTTAACTAAATCAATGAAAAAAACTTCTACCCAAACTGATGTAACATCAGATGATAATATTGTGACAATTTCCAAGGATCTATATAGCTATATATCTGATTGCCAAAAAACTATTAAAGACCTAATGCTTACAGTTGAAAACCTGACTATGAGATGTGCTCCACCTCCCTTTTGTGACTCTAGAAAAGATGAGTACGCACACTGGCTTGCCTAATTTTACAATTAAAACTTATACATATGACCACGCTTTACCAGCTGAAATTGAAGGAATATATTGTTGTACTTATGAAACTTCGTTTAAACAGCAAGATGCAAATCTAGCTTATTCTGTGGCTACGATATCACGAATTTTTCTGAAGTGGACAAAAGCAATGGGTGGTAGATTGAGCCACTTAATTTTATGGCCAGATCGCGATGCCCTGCAGAAGACCATGCCTACTTGTTTTCAAACTTCTTTCGGGAAAAAAGTTGGTAGTAGTTCTTGACTGTTTTGAAATATTTATTGAAAGACCGTCCAACCTTCTTGCTCGAGCTTGCACCTGGTCATCGTATAAACACCATAATATACTGCCAAAGTATTACTTGGAATTGTCCCACAGGGAGTGATTTCATACACATTGGGCAGACGAGTTAGTGACAAACACTTGACTGAACATTGTGGCATTTTAGACAAGCTTGTTCCAGGGGATGTAATATTAGCTGATAGGGGATTCGATATTTCAGTATCTGTAGGTGCAATGCAGGCAAGAGACTGCACATACCAGCTTTTACTAAAGGTAAAAGACAGTTGTCTGCTTTAGGAGTGCATGAAACTCGATGGATAGCAAATATAAGGATACATGTGAAACGGGTTCTTGGCAAGGTTAGACAGAAGTATTCCATCCTGCAGTCCTCTATGATACATTACATTCAAAGAGGGAAGAAGATTGCCCGATCATATCATATTGTCCATTGTGTGTTGTGCTCTATGTAATGTGTGTGATTCTGTCATCCCATTTGACTGATGCTATGTGTATTTTCTTTTCTTTCTTCTATTGACTCTGCAGTCTGGGCAATACCATTTTGCTTAGGGATTTCTGGGATTTCTTGAATTTTCAAACATGCTGTATGAAACCACTCAATATTACAGTTTGTATTTTCATAGGCTATCATTTCATCTTCATCGGGTCCTTTGCAGTAGCAATAAACAGATGGACTGTTTGGATCGCTGCTGGTGCTACTAGTACTTGGAGTACCCAATGATGTAAAGATTTCCTTTGAACGTATGTATATACCACTTTCTGAGCAACCCTGGAAGTGCACAAGATCTGAAAAACAGCTACATTTTATGAACATAAATGTCTCGCGTATCCTTTAAGAGGAGGAGATGTTTTCTCAAGATCTTTTGCGATACTTGCCTGATTGAAAAAGATCCCTTCGATTTCGTAATTGAGTTCTTCAAGGTTTGTATGGGTTCTTAACCACACAACTCAATCTTCAGTTGGGAATTCCAATTAATGTGCACGTTACAGGAGAGGATGGTACACCACATGCCTACATCATGTCATAGAGCTATAGCTATGTATGTATTTATATACAGGCATCCTGCAACAGAGCTAGATATATGTATATATATATACAGGCATCCAGCAACAGAAATAGCTTTAGCTATGTATCTACAGGCATCCTGCAACAGAGCTATATATGTATCTCTATATATATATGTATTTATATACAGGCATCCTGCAACAGAGATAGCTATAGCGGTATCCAGCAACAGAGCTATGTATATATATATATATATGTGTATATATATATATATATATATATGTATGTATATATATACAGGCATCCAGAAACAGAGCTAGCTTTAGTATATATATATATATACACGCATCCAGCAACAGAGCTAGCTTTAGCGTATATATACAGGCATCCTGCAACAGAGCTAGCGTATATATATGTATATGTATACAGGCATCCAGCAACAGAGCTAGCTTTAGCATATATATGTATACAGGCATCCAGCAACAGAGCTAGCTTTAGCTATGTATATATATATATATATATATATGTACAGGCATCCTGCAACAGAGCTAGCTTTAGTATATGCAGGCATCCAGCAACAGAGCTAGCTATAGTTGTGCAGGAGTGCCAGCATGTGAGTACAGAGGCTGAGCACATGCATGGAGGAATCAAAGCCAAAGACTTATACCACACCTAAGCATGGCAATAATAACTTATCCATGAAATGTTAACATGTTTGTGTCAATTAGGTGGGCAGTAATTGTGTTGTTCGCCGATACCATTACGTGTTTGTCTGAAGAAAAGAATTAACGAAATTTCCACTTCGACCTCTATTATGACCTTATGTATATGTCAATGCAAAAATAATAATAGAATAAACATAAACACTGGGATGTGTTCCTGGAATTTAGCAGCCATTCCAATAGCTTAACAAGTCATTTACTTCTTCGGTTCAGCCACAAGGATTGATAAAACTGGTTCACACTAATTATAACTCTTCCTACCTCATATATATATAGATCATCATCATGCTGAGGCCCTACTTATTGAACAGCTACAGTCGACATAATACTGCTTTAAAAGGAGAGGGTACACACAACTGAGCCGTGGGCAACCAGATGGCAGGAAGGTTTATTTCGTCTGTGCGTATGTTATATATAATTATTAATTTTGCGTCTCCTTCAACTACTTGAATATGATGTTCTGGCCTTGCAAACAGTATTGTTTGAAGGCAGGAGTATCTTGTAAAATCTTATTGGCAAAACTTAATGACATGATATGTTTTAGTATCTTGTAAACTATTTGGCAATACTCTAATGACGTGATAGTTTTAGTATCTTGTAAACTAATTAGCAATACTCTAATGTCAATAAGTTTTAGTATCTCTTGTAAACTAATTGGAAATACTCTAATGTCAATAAGTTTTAGTATCTCTTGTAAACTAATTGGAAATACTCTAATGATGTTTTAGTATCTTGTAAAATCTAATTGGTAACACATGATAATCTAGTACCTTGTAAATTATTTGGCAATACTCTAATGACATGAGAGTTTTAGTATCTAATTGGCAATACTCTAATGACATGAGAGTTTTAGTATCTAATTGGCAATACTCTAATGACATGAGAGTTTTAGTATCTAATTGGCAATACTCTAATGATGCGATACGTTTTAGTATCTCTTGTAAACTAATTGGCAATACTCTAATGACATGATAGTTTTAGTATCTAATTGGCAATACTCTAATGACGCGATAAGTTTTAGTATCTCTTGTAAACTAATTGGCAATACTCTAATGACATGATATGTTTTAGTATCTTGTAAACTAATTGACAATACTCTAATGACATGATAGTTTTAGTATCTAATTGGCAATACTCTAATGACATGATAGTTTTAGTATCTAATTGGCAATACTCTAATGATGCAATACATTTTAGTATCTCTTATAAACTAATTGGCAATACTCTAATGACATGATATGTTTTAGTATCTTGTAAATTGACAATACTTTAATGACATGATAGTTTTAGTTCTAATTGGCTATACTCTAATGATGTGATAATCTCTTGTAAACTAATTGGAAATACTCTAAGCTTTTTTTGCAGATCTATCAATATAACCACTTCTCTTTTCTTTGCTGAATAGAAAACACAAATCTTCGCTAGGATGCATAACTGGAATGAACATCATTTTATGATGCCATGTGTAATCTTTCTCTAGGCAGTAGCTGTCCTCTATGTATATATTAGTATTATTTCTGCCTTTATTAAGTGCAATAGTATCTGGATTATTTGAAGGAAAATCGGATGATGTTTGGTAAATTGAAAATTTGGGGATAGATGTGGTAAAGGGGGCTATTATATTTCAAGAATGACCATGGATTTGGGTATAAGATGTAAGAAAGTTAAATAGATTAGTATAATTTTGTAGATGGCTGAGCAAGTATACCATCCTTATCACTTGGTAGATCCTAGTCCATGGCCTTTAATAGGGGCATGTGGGTCATTTTTTACTACTAATTTGCTTATATAGATTAATAAATTTTCAATTTACGAAACATCATTATTTGGGGTTTGAGGCAGCGGCTTGATATTGGCATTTTGTTGATGTGGTGTGATTATTTTTGTTTATTTTTATGTATTGATGAGGTGCCTAAAGCAAGACCATGATGGGGCAATGAATTTTATAACTACAATAATAAATATGAGGGCGCCTGGGATAACCATCGATAGAATGCCATTATTTGTTTGATCAATTTTAGTGACGGCAATTTTATTATTATTATCCTTACCTGTATTAGCTGGGGGGATTACGATGTTATTAACCGATCGAAATTTTAACACCGCTTTTTTTTGATCCTGCGGGAGGAGGGGATCCGATTTTATATCAACATTTATTTTGGTTTTTTGGCCACCCGGAGGTTTATATATTAATCTTACCAGGGTTTGGCATTATTTCGCAAATAATCCCAACGTTTGCAGCTAAAAAACAAATATTTGGATATCTTGGAATGGTATATGGCCCCCACGGTCCCCATGGTTCTTACTCCCCTGTGTGTTACCAAGCTCCTCAAAAATCAGCAAACAACAGCTCGAGGGTAATGTCATAAAGATATGATATGTTTTAAAGGCATCACACACCTCTGCATTGCAGCTAGCTAAATAAGCCTATTTGAAGGCGGAAACTATAACTCTGACTCTCTCTTTTCAATGTAGGTCTATATTTCTGGCTTGCAATTACGATCGACCCTTTACTGACTATGCTTTCGACTGCCCAATTATTGATACCTTGCAATGAGTTCCTGTCCAGCTATAGAATTTTTATATGAAAAATGGTACAAAAAGGCATCCAGGCAGCTGTAGCCAGGCAAGTGGTTTTGAGAATGGAAATCATACGAGCACAATAAACCAATAATGACGATGAAAACCAGGATATAGACCCTGCCCTTTGAATTTTGACCTTACGAAATCATTCCTTTAATCTGTCTATCTAGTTTGGCTGGCAAGTTGTTTTGAGTTACTTGTTCATACACACACACACCATGCACCATACACAATATAACACACACTCACACACACACACACGCTATACAGACATGCATAGTTACAAGCACAGAGGAGAAGAAACAATATCCAGCTACACATTGCGCAGAATACAAATAGAAGTGAGTGAACTATATGGCATAAAATGACATCATCAAAGACTACACTAGTGACACGAGTTTGATCAATCAGCACTTGTGGTTACCGGAATGACCACAACAGGAGATATCGCGTATGGACTGACTTTTTTCAATGCCACATCCTGCTTGTTATGGTCTTGAGGAGGGCAAATACTCACATACAAGGACACGTCCTCTTCCTTGACACAACCACTGATAGAAGCCGTGATGCCCTGTTGGGTTTTGTTCGAATAAGCCGAGTTTTTATTCATGGCCATTCCTTCATAGACTGGCAAGGGTAACGGGCTTTTGGTTTGGGTGGTGTTTTCATGCTGTGCTTCAACCCCCTCCACTTCATCCTTAAAATCTGTTGACTTCGTTTCAATAGTTTTAGAAACTTTCCTCCTCCTCCTATGATGGAATATAGAGTAGCTATGCATGGTTATAGAGTAGCTATGCATGGTTATAGAGTAGCTATGCATGGTTATAGAGTAGCTATGCATGGTTATAGAGTAGCTATAACTACGCATGACTATAGTATAGGTAGCTATGCATGGTTATAGAGTAGCTATGCATAGTTATAGAGTAGCTATGCATGGTTATACAGTAGCTATGCATGGTTATAGAGTAGCCATGTATGGTTATAGAGTAGCTATGCATGGTTATAGAGTAGCTATACATGGTTATAGAGTAGCTATGCATGGTTATAGAGTAGCTATACATGGTTATAGAGTAGCTATGCATGGTTATAGAGTAGCTATGCATGGTTATAGAGTAGCTATAACTACGCATGACTATAGTATAGGTAGCTATGCATGGTTATAGAGTAGCTATGCATAGTTATAGAGTAGCTATGCATGGTTATAGAGTAGCTATGCATGGTTATAGAGTAGCTATGCATGGTTATAGAGTAGCTATAACTACGCATGGCTATAGTATAGGTAGCTATGCATGGTTATAGAGTAGCTATGCATGGTTAGAGGGTAGCTATGCATGGTTATAGAGTAGCTATGCATGGTTATAGAGTAGCTATGCGTGGTTATAGAGTAGATATGCATGGTTATAGAGTAGCTATGCATGGTTATAGAGTAGCTATGCATGGTTATAGAGTGGCTATGATTAGTTATAGAGTAGCTATGCATGGTTAGAGGGTAGCTATGCATGGTTATAGAGTAGCTATGCATGGTTATAGAGTAGCTATGCATGGTTATAGAGTAGCTATGCATGGTTATGGAGTAGCTATGCATGGTTATAAAGTAGCTATGCATGGTTATAGAGTAGCTATGCATGGTTATAAAGTAGCTATGCATGGTTTAAAGTAGCTATGCATGGTTATAGAGTAGCTATGCATGGTTATAAAGTAGCTATGCATCGTTTAAAGTAGCTATGCATGGTTATAGAGTAGCTATGACTGTGGATGACTATAGTATAGGTAGCTATGCATGGTTATAGAGTAGCCGTATGGTTATAGAGTAGCTATGCGTGGTTATAGAGTAGCTATGCATGGTTATGGAGTAGCTATGCATAGTTATAGAGTAGCTATGCATAGTTATAGAGTGGCTATGCATGGTTATAAAGTAGCTATGCATCGTTATAGAGTAGCTATGCATGGTTATAGAGTAGCCATGCATGGTTATAGAGTAGCTATGCATGGTTATAGAGTAGCTATGCATGGTTATAGAGTAGCTATGATTAGTTATAGAGTAGCTATGCATGGTTATAAAGTAGCTATGCATGGTTAGAGGGTAGCTATGCATGGTTATAGAGTAGCTATGCATGGTTATAGAGTAGCTATGCGTGGTTATAGAGTAGATATGCATGGTTATAGAGTAGCTATGCATGGTTATAGAGTAGCTATGCATGGTTATAGAGTGGCTATGATTAGTTATAGAGTAGCTATGCATGGTTAGAGGGTAGCTATGCATGGTTATAGAGTAGCTATGCATGGTTATAGAGTAGCTATGCATGGTTATAGAGTAGCTATGCATGGTTATGGAGTAGCTATGCATGGTTATAAAGTAGCTATGCATGGTTATAGAGTAGCTATGCATGGTTATAAAGTAGCTATGCATGGTTTAAAGTAGCTATGCATGGTTATAGAGTAGCTATGCATGGTTATAAAGTAGCTATGCATCGTTTAAAGTAGCTATGCATGGTTATAGAGTAGCTATGACTGTGGATGACTATAGTATAGGTAGCTATGCATGGTTATAGAGTAGCCGTATGGTTATAGAGTAGCTATGCGTGGTTATAGAGTAGCTATGCATGGTTATGGAGTAGCTATGCATAGTTATAGAGTAGCTATGCATAGTTATAGAGTGGCTATGCATGGTTATAAAGTAGCTATGCATCGTTATAGAGTAGCTATGCATGGTTATAGAGTAGCCATGCATGGTTATAGAGTAGCTATGCATGGTTATAGAGTAGCTATGCATGGTTATAGAGTAGCTATGCATGGTTATAAAGTAGCTATGCATGGTTATAGAGTAGCTATGCATGGTTATAGAGTAGCTATGCATGGTTATAGAGTAGCTATGCATGGTTATAGAGTAGCTATAGCTATGCATGACTATAGTATAGGTAGCTATGCATGATTATAGAGTAGTTATAGAGTAGCTATGCATGGTTATAAAGTAGCTATGCATGGTTATAGAGTAGCTATTAACTATTTGCATGGCTATAGTATAGGTAGCTATGCATGATTATAGAGTAGCTATGCACATGGTTATAGAGTAGCTATGCACATGGTTATAGAGTAGCTATTAACTATTTGCATGGCTATAGTATAGGTATGCATGGTTATAGAGTAGCTATAACTATGCATGACTATAGTATAGGTAGCTATGCATGGTTATAGAGTAGCTATGCATGGTTATAGAGTAGCTATGCATGGTTATAGAGTAGCTATAACTCTGCATGACTATATAAATTGAAATGTGTAAAATATTAATAGTTCACAAGGAGCCAAGCTTGACGAGTGTTTTTGTAACCTGCCACCGTCATAATTTCTTAGAGGGATGGACGAGCAGGATATGAGGTGAAGAATGAGAAGGGCTGGGATGAAGTCGAGATTTAGTTCACGTAGTTAATGATACAGCAAAATAGAATGTGTTCATAGAATACATGCACCTGCTCTGTAGATGTGTTCATAGAATGCATGCACCTGCTCTGTAGGTGTGTTCATAGAATACATGCACCTGCTCTGTAGGTGTGTTCATAGAATACATGCACCTGCTCTGTAGATGTGTTCATAGAATACATGCACCTGCTCTGTAGGTGTGTTCATAGAATACATGCACCTGCTCTGTAGGTGTGTTCATAGAATACATGCACCTGCTCTGTAGGTGTGTTCATAGAATACATGCACCTGCTCTGTAGGTGTGTTCATAGAATGCATGCACCTGCTCTGTAGGTGTGTTCATAGAATACATGCACCTGCTCTGTAGGTGTGTTCATAGAATACATGCACCTGCTCTGTAGGTGTGTTCATAGAATACATGCACCTGCTCTGTAGGTGTGTTCATAGAATACATGCACCTGCTCTGTAGATGTGTTCATAGAATACATGCACCTGCTCTGTAGATGTGTTCATAGAATACATGCACCTGCTCTGTAGGTGTGTTCATAGAATACATGCACCTGCTCTGTAGATGTGTTCATAGAATACATGCACCTGCTCTGTAGATGTGTTCATAGAATGCATGCACCTGCTCTGTAGGTGTGTTCATAGAATACATGCACCTGCTCTGTAGGTGTGTTCATAGAATACATGCACCTGCTCTGTAGGTGTGTTCATAGAATACATGCACCTGCTCTGTAGGTGTGTTCATAGAATACATGCACCTGCTCTGTAGATGTGTTCATAGAATACATGCACCTGCTCTGTAGATGTGTTCATAGAATACATGCACCTGCTCTGTAGATGTGTTCATAGAATACATGCACCTGCTCTGTAGATGTGTTCATAGAATGCATGCACCTGCTCTGTAGATGTGTTCATAGAATACATGCACCTGCTCTGTAGGTGTGTTCATAGAATACATGCACCTGCTCTGTAGATGTGTTCATAGAATACATGCACCTGCTCTGTAGGTGTGTTCATAGAATACATGCACCTGCTCTGTAGGTGTGTTCATAGAATACATGCACCTGCTCTGTAGGTGTGTTCATAGAATACATGCACCTGCTCTGTAGATGTGTTCATAGAATACATGCACCTGCTCTGTAGGTGTGTTCATAGAATACATGCACCTGCTCTGTAGATATGTTCATAGAATACATGCACCTGCTCTGTAGGTGTGTTCATAGAATACATGCACCTGCTCTGTAGGTGTGTTCATAGAATACATGCACCTGCTCTGTAGATGTGTTCATAGAATACATGCACCTGCTCTGTAGATGTGTTCATAGAATACATGCACCTGCTCTGTAGGTGTGTTCATAGAATACATGCACCTGCTCTGTAGATGTGTTCATAGAATACATGCACCTGCTCTGTAGGTGTGTTCATAGAATACATGCACCTGCTCTGTAGCTGTGTTCATAGAATACATGCACCTGCTCTGTAGGTGTGTTCATAGAATACATGCACCTGCTCTGTAGGTGTGTTCATAGAATACATGCACCTGCTCTGTAGATGTGTTCATAGAATAGATGCACCTGCTCTGTAGGTGTGTTCATAGAATAGATGCACCTGCTCTGTAGATGTGTTCATAGAATACATGCACCTGCTCTGTAGATGTGTTCATAGAATACATGCACCTGCTCTGTAGGTGTGTTCATAGAATACATGCACCTGCTCTGTAGGTGTGTTCATAGAATACATGCACCTGCTCTGTAGATGTGTTCATAGAATACATGCACATGGTCTGTAGATGTGTTCATAGAATACATGCACCTGCTCTGTAGATGTGTCCATAGAATGCATGCACCTGCTCTGTAGATGTGTTCATAGAATACATGCACCTGCTCTGTAGGTGTGTTCATAGAATACATGCACCTGCTCTGTAGGTGTGTTCATAGAATACATGCACCTGCTCTGTAGGTGTGTTCATAGAATACATGCACCTGCTCTGTAGGTGTGTTCATAGAATGCATGCACCTGCTCTGTAGGTGTGTTCATAGAATACATGCACCTGCTCTGTAGGTGTGTTCATAGAATACATGCACCTGCTCTGTAGATGTGTTCATAGAATACATGCACCTGCTCTGTAGGTGTGTTCATAGAATACATGCACCTGCTCTGTAGATGTGTTCATATAATACATGCACCTGCTCTGTAGGTGTGTTCATAGAATACATGCACCTGCTCTGTAGGTGTGTTCATAGAATACATGCACCTGCTCTGTAGATGTGTTCATAGAATGCATGCACCTGCTCTGTAGGTGTGTTCATAGAATACATGCACCTGCTCTGTAGATGTGTTCATAGAATACATGCACCTGCTCTGTAGATGTGTTCATAGAATGCATGCACCTGCTCTGTAGGTGTGTTCATAGAATACATGCACCTGCTCTGTTAGTGTGTTCATAGAATACATGCACCTGCTCTGTAGATGTGTTCATAGAATACATGCACCTGCTCTGTAGATGTGTTCATAGAATACATGCACCTGCTCTGTAGATGTGTTCATAGAATACATGCACCTGCTCTGTAGGTGTGTTCATAGAATACATGCACCTGCTCTGTAGGTGTGATCATAAAATACATGCACCTGCTCTGTAGATGTGTTCATAGAATACATGCACCTGCTCTGTAGATGTGTTCATAGAATACATGCACCTGTTCTGTAGGTGTGTTCATAGAATACATGCACCTGCTCTGTAGGTGTGTTCATAGAATACATGCACCTGCTCTGTAGATGTGTTCATAGAATGCATGCACCTGCTCTGTAGATGTGTTCATAGAATACATGCACCTGCTCTGTAGGTGTGTTCATAGAATACATGCACCTGCTCTGTAGGTGTGTTCATAGAATACATGCACCTGCTCTGTAGGTGTGTTCATAGAATACATGCACCTGCTCTGTAGATGTGTTCATAGAATACATGCACCTGCTCTGTAGGTGTGTTCATAGAATACATGCACCTGCTCTGTAGGTGTGTTCATAGAATGCATGCACCTGCTCTGTAGATGTGTTCATAGAATACATGCACCTGCTCTGTAGGTGTGTTCATAGAATACATGCACCTGCTCTGTAGATGTGTTCATAGAATACATGCACCTGCTCTGTAGGTGTGTTCATAGAATACATGCACCTGCTCTGTAGGTGTGTTCATAGAATACATGCACCTGCTCTGTAGGTGTGTTCATAGAATACATGCACCTGCTCTGTAGGTGTGTTCATAGAATGCATGCACCTGCTCTGTAGATGTGTTCATAGAATACATGCACCTGCTCTGTAGGTGTGTTCATAGAATACATGCACCTGCTCTGTAGGTGTGTTCATAGAATACATGCACCTGCTCTGTAGATGTGTTCATAGAATACATGCACCTGCTCTGTAGGTGTGTTCATAGAATACATGCACCTGCTCTGTAGGTGTGTTCATAGAATACATGCACCTGCTCTGTAGGTGTGTTCATAGAATACATGAACCTGCTCTGTAGGTGTGTTCATAGAATGCCTGCACCTGCTCTGTAGGTGTGTTCATAGAATACATGCACCTGCTCTGTAGATGTGTTCATAGAATACATGCACCTGCTCTGTAGGTGTGTTCATAGAATACATGCACCTGCTCTGTAGATGTGTTCATAGAATACATGCACCTGCTCTGTAGGTGTGTTCATAGAATACATGCACCTGCTCTGTAGGTGTGTTCATAGAATACATGCACCTGCTCTGTAGATGTGTTCATAGAATACATGCACCTGCTCTGTAGGTGTGTTCATAGAATACATGCACCTGCTCTGTAGGTGTGTTCATAGAATACATGCACCTGCTCTGTAGGTGTGTTCATAGAATACATGCACCTGCTCTGTAGATGTGTTCATAGAATACATGCACCTGCTCTGTAGATGTGTTCATAGAATACATGCACCTGCTCTGTAGATGTGTTCATAGAATACATGCACCTGCTCTGTAGGTGTGTTCATAGAATACATACACCTGCTCTGTAGATGTGTTCATAGAATACATGCACCTGCTCTGTAGATGTGTTCATAGAATACATGCACCTGCTCTGTAGATGTGTTCATAGAATACATGCACCTGCTCTGTAGATGTGTTCATAGAATACATGCACCTGCTCTGTAGGTGTGTTCATAGAATACATGCACCTGCTCTGTAGATGTGTTCATAGAATACATGCACCTGCTCTGTAGGTGTGTTCATAGAATACATGCACCTGCTCTGTAGATGTGTTCATAGAATACATGCACCTGCTCTGTAGATGTGTTCATAGAATACATGCACCTGCTCTGTAGATGTGTTCATAGAATACATGCACCTGCTCTGTAGGTGTGTTCATAGAATACATGCACGTGCTCTGTAGATGTGTTCATAGAATACATGCACCTGCTCTGTAGATGTGTTCATAGAATACATGCACCTGCTCTGTAGGTGTGTTCATAGAATACATGCACCTGCTCTGTAGGTGTGTTCATAGAATACATGCACCTGCTCTGTAGGTGTGTTCATAGAATACATGCACCTGCTCTGTAGATGTGTTCATAGAATACATGCACCTGCTCTGTAGGTGTGTTCATAGAATACATGCACCTGCTCTGTAGATGTGTTCATAGAATGCATGCACCTGCTCTGTAGATGTATTCATAGAATACATGCACCTGCTCTGTAGATGTGTTCATAGAATACATGCACCTGCTCTGTAGGTGTGTTCATAGAATACATGCACCTGCTCTGTAGGTGTGTTCATAGAATACATGCACCTGCTCTGTAGATGTGTTCATAGAATACATGCACCTGCTCTGTAGGTGTGTTCATAGAATACATGCACCTGCTCTGTAGATGTGTTCATAGAATACATGCACCTGCTCTGTAGATGTGTTCATAGAATACATGCACCTGCTCTGTAGATGGACACATGCACCTGCTCTGTAGGTGTGTTCATAGAATACATGCACCTGCTCTGTAGATGTGTTCATAGAATACATGCACCTGCTCTGTAGATGTGTTCATAGAATACATGCACCTGCTCTGTAGATGTGTTCATAGAATACATGCACCTGCTCTGTAGGTGTGTTCATAGAATACATGCACCTGCTCTGTAGATGTGTTCATAGAATACATGCACCTGCTCTGTAGGTGTGTTCATAGAATACATGCACCTGCTCTGTAGATGTGTTCATAGAATACATGCACCTGCTCTGTAGGTGTGTTCATAGAATACATGCACCTGCTCTGTAGGTGTGTTCATAGAACACATGCACCTGCTCTGTAGGTGTGTTCATAGAATACATGCACCTGCTCTGTAGATGTGTTCATAGAATACATGCACCTGCTCTGTAGGTGTGTTCATAGAATACATGCACCTGCTCTGTAGATGTGTTCATAGAATACATGCACCTGCTCTGTAGATGTGTTCATAGAATACATGCACCTGCTCTGTAGATGTGTTCATAGAATACATGCACCTGCTCTGTAGATGTGTTCATAGAATACATGCACCTGCTCTGTAGATGTGTTCATAGAATACATGCACCTGCTCTGTAGATGTGTTCATAGAATACATGCACCTGCTCTGTAGATGTGTTCATAGAATACATGCACCTGCTCTGTAGATGTGTTCATAGAATACATGCACCTGCTCTGTAGATGTGTTCATAGAATACATGCACCTGCTCTGTAGATGTGTTCATAGAATACATGCACCTGCTCTGTAGGTGTGTTCATAGAATACATGCACCTGCTCTGTAGATGTGTTCATAGAATACATGCACCTGCTCTGTAGGTGTGTTCATAGAATACATGCACCTGCTCTGTAGATGTGTTCATAGAATACATGCACCTGCTCTGTAGGTGTGTTCATAGAATGCATGCACCTGCTCTGTAGATGTGTTCATAGAATACATGCACCTGCTCTGTAGATGTGTTCATAGAATACATGCACCTGCTCCGTAGATGTGTTCATAGAATACATGCACCTGCTCTGTAGATGTGTTCATAGAATACATGCACCTGCTCTGTAGATGTGTTCATAGAATACATGCACCTGCTCTGTAGATGTGTTCATAGAATACATGCACCTGCTCTGTAGGTGTGTTCATAGAATACATGCACCTGCTCTGTATATGTGTTCATAGAATACATGCACCTGCTCTGTAGGTGTGTTCATAGAATACATGCACCTGCTCTGTAGGTGTGTTCATAGAATACATGCACCTGCTCTGTAGGTGTGTTCATAGAATACATGCACCTGCTCTGTAGGTGTGTTCATAGAATACATGCACCTGCTCTGTAGGTGTGTTCATAGAATACATGCACCTGCTCTGTAGATGTGTTCATAGAATACATGCACCTGCTCTGTAGGTGTGTTCATAGAATGCATGCACCTGCTCTGTAGATGTGTTCATAGAATACATGCACCTGCTCTGTAGATGTGTTCATAGAATACATGCACCTGCTCTGTAGATGTGTTCATAGAATACATGCACCTGCTCTGTAGGTGTGTTCATAGAATACATGCACCTGCTCTGTAGGTGTGTTCATAGAATACATGCACCTGCTCTGTAGATGTGTTCATAGAATACATGCACCTGCCCTGTAGATGTGTTCATAGAATACATGCACCTGCTCTGTAGGTGTGTTCATAGAATACATGCACCTGCTCTGTAGATGTGTTCATAGAATACATGCACCTGCTCTGTAGATGTGTTCATAGAATACATGCACCTGCTCTTGTAGATGTGTTCATAGAATACATGCACCTGCTCTGTAGATGTGTTCATAGAATACATGCACCTGCTCTGTAGGTGTGTTCATAGAATACATGCACCTGCTCTGTAGATGTGTTCATAGAATGCATGCACCTGCTCTGTAGATGTGTTCATAGAATACATGCACCTGCTCTGTAGGTGTGTTCATAGAATACATGCACCTGCTCTGTAGGTGTGTTCATAGAATACATGCACCTGCTCTGTAGGTGTGTTCATAGAATACATGAACCTGCTCTGTAGGTGTGTTCATAGAATGCCTGCACCTGCTCTGTAGGTGTGTTCATAGAATACATGCACCTGCTCTGTAGATGTGTTCATAGAATACATGCACCTGCTCTGTAGGTGTGTTCATAGAATACATGCACCTGCTCTGTAGATGTGTTCATAGAATACATGCACCTGCTCTGTAGGTGTGTTCATAGAATACATGCACCTGCTCTGTAGGTGTGTTCATAGAATACATGCACCTGCTCTGTAGATGTGTTCATAGAATACATGCACCTGCTCTGTAGGTGTGTTCATAGAATACATGCACCTGCTCTGTAGGTGTGTTCATAGAATACATGCACCTGCTCTGTAGGTGTGTTCATAGAATACATGCACCTGCTCTGTAGATGTGTTCATAGAATACATGCACCTGCTCTGTAGATGTGTTCATAGAATACATGCACCTGCTCTGTAGATGTGTTCATAGAATACATGCACCTGCTCTGTAGGTGTGTTCATAGAATACATACACCTGCTCTGTAGATGTGTTCATAGAATACATGCACCTGCTCTGTAGATGTGTTCATAGAATACATGCACCTGCTCTGTAGATGTGTTCATAGAATACATGCACCTGCTCTGTAGATGTGTTCATAGAATACATGCACCTGCTCTGTAGGTGTGTTCATAGAATACATGCACCTGCTCTGTAGATGTGTTCATAGAATACATGCACCTGCTCTGTAGGTGTGTTCATAGAATACATGCACCTGCTCTGTAGATGTGTTCATAGAATACATGCACCTGCTCTGTAGATGTGTTCATAGAATACATGCACCTGCTCTGTAGATGTGTTCATAGAATACATGCACCTGCTCTGTAGGTGTGTTCATAGAATACATGCACGTGCTCTGTAGATGTGTTCATAGAATACATGCACCTGCTCTGTAGATGTGTTCATAGAATACATGCACCTGCTCTGTAGGTGTGTTCATAGAATACATGCACCTGCTCTGTAGGTGTGTTCATAGAATACATGCACCTGCTCTGTAGGTGTGTTCATAGAATACATGCACCTGCTCTGTAGATGTGTTCATAGAATACATGCACCTGCTCTGTAGGTGTGTTCATAGAATACATGCACCTGCTCTGTAGATGTGTTCATAGAATGCATGCACCTGCTCTGTAGATGTATTCATAGAATACATGCACCTGCTCTGTAGATGTGTTCATAGAATACATGCACCTGCTCTGTAGGTGTGTTCATAGAATACATGCACCTGCTCTGTAGGTGTGTTCATAGAATACATGCACCTGCTCTGTAGATGTGTTCATAGAATACATGCACCTGCTCTGTAGGTGTGTTCATAGAATACATGCACCTGCTCTGTAGAATACATGCACCTGCTCTGTAGATGTGTTCATAGAATACATGCACCTGCTCTGTAGATGGACACATGCACCTGCTCTGTAGGTGTGTTCATAGAATACATGCACCTGCTCTGTAGATGTGTTCATAGAATACATGCACCTGCTCTGTAGATGTGTTCATAGAATACATGCACCTGCTCTGTAGATGTGTTCATAGAATACATGCACCTGCTCTGTAGGTGTGTTCATAGAATACATGCACCTGCTCTGTAGATGTGTTCATAGAATACATGCACCTGCTCTGTAGGTGTGTTCATAGAATACATGCACCTGCTCTGTAGATGTGTTCATAGAATACATGCACCTGCTCTGTAGGTGTGTTCATAGAATACATGCACCTGCTCTGTAGGTGTGTTCATAGAACACATGCACCTGCTCTGTAGGTGTGTTCATAGAATACATGCACCTGCTCTGTAGATGTGTTCATAGAATACATGCACCTGCTCTGTAGGTGTGTTCATAGAATACATGCACCTGCTCTGTAGATGTGTTCATAGAATACATGCACCTGCTCTGTAGATGTGTTCATAGAATACATGCACCTGCTCTGTAGGTGTGTTCATAGAATGCATGCACCTGCTCTGTAGATGTGTTCATAGAATACATGCACCTGCTCTGTAGATGTGTTCATAGAATACATGCACCTGCTCCGTAGATGTGTTCATAGAATACATGCACCTGCTCTGTAGATGTGTTCATAGAATACATGCACCTGCTCTGTAGATGTGTTCATAGAATACATGCACCTGCTCTGTAGATGTGTTCATAGAATACATGCACCTGCTCTGTAGGTGTGTTCATAGAATACATGCACCTGCTCTGTATATGTGTTCATAGAATACATGCACCTGCTCTGTAGGTGTGTTCATAGAATACATGCACCTGCTCTGTAGGTGTGTTCATAGAATACATGCACCTGCTCTGTAGGTGTGTTCATAGAATACATGCACCTGCTCTGTAGGTGTGTTCATAGAATACATGCACCTGCTCTGTAGGTGTGTTCATAGAATACATGCACCTGCTCTGTAGATGTGTTCATAGAATACATGCACCTGCTCTGTAGGTGTGTTCATAGAATGCATGCACCTGCTCTGTAGGTGTGTTCATAGAATACATGCACCTGCTCTGTAGATGTGTTCATAGAATACATGCACCTGCTCTGTAGGTGTGTTCATAGAATGCATGCACCTGCTCTGTAGGTGTGTTCATAGAATACATGCACCTGCTCTGTAGATGTGTTCATAGAATACATGCACCTGCTCTGTAGGTGTGTTCATAGAATACATGCAGCTGCTCTGTATATGTGTTCATAGAATACATGCACCTGCTCTGTAGGTGTGTTCATAGAATATATGCACCTGCTCTGTAGATGTGTTCATAGAATACATGCACCTGCTCTGTAGGTGTGTTCATAGAATACATGCACCTGCTCTGTAGATGTGTTCATAGAATACATGCACCTGCTCTGTAGGTGTGTTCATAGAATACATGCACCTGCTCTGTAGATGTGTTCATAGAATACATGCACCTGCTCTGTAGATGTGTTCATAGAATACATGCACCTGCTCTGTAGATGTGTTCATAGAATACATGCACCTGCTCTGTAGATGTGTTCATAGAATACATGCACCTGCTCTGTAGGTGTGTTCATAGAATACATGCACCTGCTCTGTAGGTGTGTTCATAGAATACATGCACCTGCTCTGTAGATGTGTTCATAGAATACATGCACCTGCTCTGTAGGTGTGTTCATAGAATACATGCACCTGCTCTGTAGATGTGTTCATAGAATACATGCACCTGCTCTGTAGGTGTGTTCATAGAATACATGCACCTGCTCTGTAGGTGTGTTCATAGAATACATGCACCTGCTCTGTAGGTGTGTTCATAGAATACATGCACCTGCTCTGTAGATGTGTTCATAGAATACATGCACCTGCTCTGTAGATGTGTTCATAGAATACATGCACCTGCTCTGTAGATGTGTTCATAGAATACATGCACCTGCTCTGTAGGTGTGTTCATAGAATACATGCACCTGCTCTGTAGGTGTGTTCATAGAATACATGCACCTGCTCTGTAGGTGTGTTCATAGAATACATGCACCTGCTCTGTAGGTATGTTCATAGAATACATGCACCTGCTCTGTAGGTGTGTTCATAGAATACATGCACCTGCTCTGTAGATGTGTTCATAGAATACATGCACCTGCTCTGTAGGTGTGTTCATAGAATACATGCACCTGCTCTGTAGGTGTGTTCATAGAATACATGCACCTGCTCTGTAGGTGTGTTCATAGAATACATGCACCTGCTCTGTAGATGTGTTCATAGAATACATGCACCTGCTCTGTAGATGTGTTCATAGAATACATGCACCTGCTCTGTAGATGTGTTCATAGAATACATGCACCTGCTCTGTAGATGTGTTCATAGAATACATGCACCTGCTCTGTAGATGTGTTCATAGAATACATGCACCTGCTCTGTAGATGTGTTCATAGAATACATGCACCTGCTCTGTAGGTGTGTTCATAGAATACATGCACCTGCTCTGTAGGTGTGTTCATAGAATACATGCACCTGCTCTGTAGATGTGTTCATAGAATACATGCACCTGCTCTGTAGATGTGTTCATAGAATACATGCACCTGCTCTGTAGATGTGTTCATAGAATACATGCACCTGCTCTGTAGGTGTGTTCATAGAATACATGCACCTGCTCTGTAGGTGTGTTCATAGAATACATGCACCTGCTCTGCAGATGTGTTCATAGAATACATGCACCTGCTCTGTAGATGTGTTCATAGAATACATGCACCTGCTCTGTAGGTGTGTTCATAGAATACATGCACCTGCTCTGTAGATGTGTTCATAGAATACATGCACCTGCTCTGTAGATGTGTTCATAGAATACATGCACCTGCTCTGTAGGTGTGTTCATAGAATACATGCACCTGCTCTGTAGGTGTGTTCATAGAATACATGCACCTGCTCTGTAGATGTGTTCATAGAATACATGCACCTGCTCTGTAGATGTGTTCATAGAATACATGCACCTGCTCTGTAGGTGTGTTCATAGAATACATGCACCTGCTCTGTAGATGTGTTCATAGAATACATGCACCTGCTCTGTAGGTGTGTTCATAGAATACATGCACCTGCTCTGTAGGTGTGTTCATAGAATACATGCACCTGCTCTGTAGGTGTGTTCATAGAATACATGCACCTGCTCTGTAGGTGTGTTCATAGAATACATGCACCTGCTCTGTAGGTGTGTTCATAGAATACATGCACCTGCTCTGTAGGTGTGTTCATAGAATACATGCACCTGCTCTGTAGGTGTGTTCATAGAATACATGCACCTGCTCTGTAGATGTGTTCATAGAATACATGCACCTGCTCTGTAGATGTGTTCATAGAATACATGCACCTGCTCTGTAGATGTGTTCATAGAATACATGCACCTGCTCTGTAGATGTGTTCATAGAATACATGCACCTGCTCTGTAGATATGTTCATAGAATACATGCACCTGCTCTGTAGATGTGTTCATAGAATACATGCACCTGCTCTGTAGATGTGTTCATAGAATACATGCACCTGCTCTGTAGATGTGTTCATAGAATACATGCACCTGCTCTGTAGATGTGTTCATAGAATACATGCACCTGCTCTGTAGATGTGTTCATAGAATACATGCACCTGCTCTGTAGGTGTGTTCATAGAATACATGCACCTGCTCTGTAGGTGTGTTCATAGAATACATGCACCTGCTCTGTAGGTGTGTTTATAGAATACATGCACCTGCTCTGTAGGTGTGTTCATAGAATACATGCACCTGCTCTGTAGGTGTGTTCATAGAATACATGCACCTGCTCTGTAGATGTGTTCATAGAATACATGCACCTGCTCTGTAGATGTGTTCATAGAATACATGCACCTGCTCTGTAAATGTGTTCATAGAATACATGCACCTGCTCTGTAGATGTGTTCATAGAATACATGCACCTGCTCTGTAGGTGTGTTCATAGAATACATGCACCTGCTCTGTAGATGTGTTCATAGAATACATGCACCTGCTCTGTAGGTGTGTTCATAGAATACATGCACCTGCTCTGTAGGTGTGTTCATAGAATACATGCACCTGCTCTGTAGATGTGTTCATAGAATACATGCACCTGCTCTGTAGGTGTGTTCATAGAATACATGCACCTGCTCTGTAGATGTGTTCATAGAATACATGCACCTGCTCTGTAGGTGTGTTCATAGAATACATGCACCTGCTCTGTAGATGTGTTCATAGAATACATGCACCTGCTCTGTAGATGTGTTCATAGAATACATGCACCTGCTCTGTAGGTGTGTTCATAGAATACATGCACCTGCTCTGTAGGTGTGTTCATAGAATACATGCACCTGCTCTGTAGGTGTGTTCATAGAATACATGCACCTGCTCTGTAGGTGTGTTCATAGAATACATGCACCTGCTCTGTATATGTGTTCATAGAATACATGCACCTGCTCTGTAGATGTGTTCATAGAATACATGCACCTGCTCTGTAGGTGTGTTCATAGAATACATGCACCTGCTCTGTATATGTGTTAGATGTGTTCATAAAATACATGCACCTGCTCTGTAGGTGTGTTCATAGAATACATGCACCTGCTCTGTAGATGTGTTCATAGAATACATGCACCTGCTCTGTAGGTGTGTTCATAGAATACATGCACCTGCTCTGTAGATGTGTTCATAGAATACATGCACCTGCTCTGTAGATGTGTTCATAGAATACATGCACCTGCTCTGTAGATGTGTTCATAGAATACATGCACCTGCTCTGTAGATGTGTTCATAGAATACATGCACCTGCTCTGTAGGTGTGTTCATAGAATACATGCACCTGCTCTGTAGGTGTGTTCATAGAATACATGCACCTGCTCTGTAGGTGTGTTCATAGAATACATGCACCTGCTCTGTAGGTGTGTTCATAGAATACATGCACCTGCTCTGTATATGTGTTCATAGAATACATGCACCTGCTCTGTAGATGTGTTCATAGAATACATGCACCTGCTCTGTAGGTGTGTTCATAGAATACATGCACCTGCTCTGTATATGTGTTCATAGAATACATGCACCTGCTCTGTAGGTGTGTTCATAGAATACATGCACCTGCTCTGTAGATGTGTTCATAGAATACATGCACCTGCTCTGTAGGTGTGTTCATAGAATACATGCACCTGCTCTGTAGATGTGTTCATAGAATACATGCACCTGCTCTGTAGGTGTGTTCATAGAATACATGCACCTGCTCTGTAGATGTGTTCATAGAATACATGTACCTGCTCTGTAGGTGTGTTCATAGAATACATGCACCTGCTCTGTAGGTGTGTTCATAGAATACATGCACCTGCTCTGTAGGTGTGTTCATAGAATACATGCACCTGCTCTGTAGGTGTGTTCATAGAATACATGCACCTGCTCTGTAGGTGTGTTCATAGAATACATGCACCTGCTCTGTAGATGTGTTCATAGAATACATGCACCTGCTCTGTAGGTGTGTTCATAGAATACATGCACCTGCTCTGTAGGTGTGTTCATAGAATACATGCACCTGCTCTGTAGATGTGTTCATAGAATACATGCACCTGCTCTGTAGATGTGTTCATAGAATACATGCACCTTCTCTGTAGGTGTGTTCATAGAATACATGCACCTGCTCTGTAGGTGTGTTCATAGAATACATGCACCTGCTCTGTAGATGTGTTCATAGAATACATGCACCTGCTCTGTAGGTGTGTTCATAGAATACATGCACCTGCTCTGTAGATGTGTTCATAGAATACATGCACCTGCTCTGTAGATGTGTTCATAGAATACATGCACCTGCTCTGTAGGTGTGTTCATAGAATACATGCACCTGCTCTGTAGGTGTGTTCATAGAATACATGCACCTGCTCTGTAGGAGTGTTCATAGAATACATGCACCTGCTCTGTAGGTGTGTTCATACAATACATGCACCTGCTCTGTAGGTGTGTTCATAGAATACATGCACCTGCTCTGTAGATGTGTTCATAGAATACATGCACCTGCTCTGTAGATGTGTTCATAGAATACATGCACCTGCTCTGTAGATGTGTTCATAGAATACATGCACCTGCTCTGTAGATGTGTTCATAGAATACATGCACCTGCTGTGTAGGTGTGTTCATAGAATACATGCACCTGCTCTGTAGATGTGTTCATAGAATACATGCACCTGCTCTGTAGGTGTGTTCATAGAATACATGCACCTGCTCTGTAGATGTGTTCATAGAATACATGCACCTGCTCTGTAGATGTGTTCATAGAATACATGCACCTGCTCTGTAGATGTGTTCATAGAATACATGCACCTGCTCTGTAGATGTGTTCATAGAATACATGCACCTGCTCTGTAGGTGTGTTCATAGAATACATACACCTGCTCTGTAGATGTGTTCATAGAATACATGCACCTGCTCTGTAGGTGTGTTCATAGAATACATGCACCTGCTCTGTAGATGTGTTCATAGAATACATGCACCTGCTCTGTAGGTGTGTTCATAGAATACATGCACCTGCTCTGTAGATGTGTTCATAGAATACATGCACCTGCTCTGTAGTTGTGTTCATAGAATACATGCACCTGCTCTGTAGATGTGTTCATAGAATACATGCACCTGCTCTGTAGGTGTGTTCATAGAATACATGCACCTGCTCTGTAGATGTGTTCATAGAATACATGCACCTGCTCTGTAGATGTGTTCATAGAATACATGCACCTGCTCTGTAGATGTGTTCATAGAATACATGCACCTGCTCTGTAGATGTGTTCATAGAATACATGCACCTGCTCTGTAGATGTGTTCATAGAATACATGCACCTGCTCTGTAGGTGTGTTCATAGAATACATGCACATGCTCTGTAGGTGTGTTCATAGAATACATGCACCTGCTCTGTAGGTGTTTTCATAGAATACATGCACCTGCTCTGTAGGTGTGTTCATAGAATACATGCACCTGCTCTGTAGGTGTGTTCATAGAATACATGCACCTGCTCTGTAGGTGTGTTCATAGAATACATGCACATGGTCTGTAGATGTGTTCATAGAATACATGCACCTGCTCTGTAGGTGTGTTTATAGAATACATGCACCTGCTCTGTAGATGTGTTCATAGAATACATGCACCTGCTCTGTAGGTGTGTTCATAGAATACATGCACCTGCTCTGTAGATGTGTTCATAGATTACATGCACCTGCTCTGTAGATGTGTTCATAGAATACATGCACCTGCTCTGTAGATGTGTTCATAGAATACATGCACCTGCTCTGTAGGTGTGTTCATAGAATACATGTACCTGCTCTGTAGATGTGTTCATAGAATACATGCACCTGCTCTGTAGATGTGTTCATAGAATACATGCACCTGCTCTGTAGGTGTGTTCATAGAATACATGCACCTGCTCTGTAGATGTGTTCATAGAATACATGCACCTGCTCTGTAGATGTGTTCATAGAATACATGCACCTGCTCTGTAGGTGTGTTCATAGAATACATGCACCTGCTCTGTAGGTGTGTTCATAGAATACATGCACCTGCTCTGTAGATGTGTTCATAGAATACATGCACCTGCTCTGTAGATGTGTTCATAGAATACATGCACCTGCTCTGTAGGTGTGTTCATAGAATACATGCACCTGCTCTGTAGGTGTGTTCATAGAATACATGCACCTGCTCTGTAGATGTGTTCATAGAATGCATGCACCTGCTCTGTAGGTGTGTTCATAGAATACATGCACCTGCTCTGTAGATGTGTTCATAGAATACATGCACCTGCTCTGTAGATGTGTTCATAGAATACATGCACCTGCTCTGTAGGTGTGTTCATAGAATACATGCACCTGCTCTGTAGATGTGTTCATAGAATACGTGCACCTGCTCTGTAGGTGTGTTCATAGAATACATGCACCTGCTCTGTAGATGTGTTCATAGAATACATGCACCTGCTCTGTAGGTGTGTTCATAGAATACATGCACCTGCTCTGTAGGTGTGTTCATAGAATACATGCACCTGCTCTGTAGGTGTGTTCATAGAATACATGCACCTGCTCTGTAGGTGTGTTCATAGAATACATGCACCTGCTCTGTAGATGTGTTCATAGAATACATGCACCTGCTCTGTAGATGTGTTCATAAAATACATGCACCTGCTCTGTAGATGTGTTCATAGAATACATGCACCTGCTCTGTAGATGTGTTCATAGAATACATGCACCTGCTCTGTAGGTGTGTTCATAGAATACATGCACCTGCTCTGTAGGTGTGTTCATAGAATACATGCACCTGCTCTGTACATGTGTTCATAGAATACATGCACCTGCTCTGTAGATGTGTTCATAGAATACATGCACCTGCTCTGTAGGTTTGTTCATAGAATACATGCACCTGCTCTGTAGATGTGTTCATAGAATACATGCACCTGCTCTGTAGATGTGTTCATAGAATACATGCACCTGCTCTGTAGGTGTGTTCATAGAATACATGCACCTGCTCTGTAGGTGTGTTCATAGAATACATGCACCTGCTCTGTAGGTGTGTTCATAGAATACATGCACTGCTCTGTAGGTGTGTTCATAGAATACATGCACCTGCTCTGTAGATGTGTTCATAGAATACATGCACCTGCTCTGTGGATGTGTTCATAGAATACATGCACCTGCTCTGTAGGTGTGTTCATAGAATACATGCACCTGCTCTGTAGATGTGTTCATAGAATACATGCACCTGCTCTGTAGATGTGTTCATAGAATACATGCACCTGCTCTGTAGGTGTGTTCATAGAATACATGCACCTGCTCTGTAGGTGTGTTCATAGAATACATGCACCTGCTCTGTAGATGTGTTCATAGAATACATGCACCTGCTCTGTAGGTGTATTCATAGAATACATGCACCTGCTCTGTAGATGTGTTCATAGAATGCATGCACCTGCTCTGTAGATGTGTTCATAGAATACATGCACCTGCTCTGTAGGTGTGTTCATAGAATACATGCACCTGCTCTGTAGATGTGTTCATAGAATACATGCACCTGCTCTGTAGATGTGTTCATAGAATACATGCACCTGCTCTGTAGGTGTGTTCATAGAATACATGCACCTGCTCTGTAGATGTGTTCATAGAATACATGCACCTGCTCTGTAGATGTGTTCATAGAATACATGCACCTGCTCTGTAGGTGTGTTCATAGAATACATGCACCTGCTCTGTAGGTGTGTTCATAGAATACATGCACCTGCTCTGTAGATGTGTTCATAGAATACATGCACCTGCTCTGTAGATGTGTTCATAGAATACATGCACCTGCTCTGTAGGTGTGTTCATAGAATACATGCACCTGCTCTGTAGGTGTGTTCATAGAATACATGCACCTGCTCTGTAGGTGTGTTCATAGAATACATGCACCTGCTCTGTATGTGTGTTCATAGAATACATGCACCTGCTCTGTAGATGTGTTCATAGAATACATGCACCTGCTCTGTAGGTGTGTTCATAGAATACATGCACCTGCTCTGTAGATGTGTTCATAGAATGCATGCACCTGCTCTGTAGATGTGTTCATAGAATACATGCACCTGCTCTGTAGGTGTGTTCATAGAATACATGCACCTGCTCTGTAGGTGTGTTCATAGAATACATGCACCTGCTCTGTAGATGTGTTCATAGAATGCATGCACCTGCTCTGTAGATGTGTTCATAGAATACATGCACCTGCTCTGTAGGTGTGTTCATAGAATACATGCACCTGCTCTGTAGATGTGTTCATAGAATACATGCACCTGCTCTGTAGGTGTGTTCATAAAATGCATGCACCTGATCTGTATGTAGAGAACTAGTATGATATATACCTCCAGTAGACAGAGTTAGAATACTTTCTACTACAGGGAATCCTCCCACCAATCGCTGGCTGGATTGATGGGAGGATTGAATGCCGTTTATGATACTGTGGAAGCCGATAAATCTTATATATTCAAAATAATATGATGATTTAATTCCCAATGGCTATACATTATTCCGAGCTATCACTTGTTACAGCACATTTTGTGAATCAGTCGGATCTCGACATGTTGTTAATAATAATCAAGTGAGCTCAGTCAGGCCTTGCCAATAGTACTCTGTGTTTGAGATCAAATAAATGGGCTCATTCATAGCCTTGCTGCCAATTGCAGCTTGGCCACCATCAGATTCCATCTCTGCATCAACAGAAAGCTGCACTCCACTCTCACCTGCATGCTCCATGGTGGCCCGTCTTAAAGATCATCTACATTCTAGAGTTTGTAAGGTTGTAGTGTGCTAGACTGCCCTCCTTTAATGGGGGAAAGAACCCTTAGAATAAAATTGTGATCGTGGAAATAAAGGAGCCAACAATGAACCTCACTAGCTACTCTGCTCTGTTGGAGTATGGCTGTATCTGATGATGGCAATTTGATAAGGCAGACTATTTATCCTTATGTCTGTGGGTATAAAATAAACCTACTAGTGTTTCTACCACACATGATTTCTGCAGCAGGAATCTAACTTTTAACCACCTATAAACGCTATAGTTCATGTATTCACATAGAATCACAATGGTGGGTGTTTCTATGTGTAATGGCATAAAATTAGCACATAACAACCACACACCACACAGACACACACACACACACACACACACAAACATGCAAACCTTCAGTAAAGGATCTTGAGTGATGCACAATTAATTTGAGACTCATTTGAGATAGAAAATCTTGAGTCATACAAGCACCTTGAGACACGTCCACACTTTGTGACATATTCTGACCAGAGTTAATAGCTTTATCTAAATTTTGGCATGCTACAAACCCATTACACCACACTCTGCATATCAGTACTTGATATAGCCATAAGTTAGGTTATACCAGGTTAGTGGGGAGGGTGGGCAACTGCAAAAGCAGTCTGACAATTCAATCTGACATCTAACAATGCTTATAATGTATGATGTTGATGTAATTCTAGGATAGTGCCATGAAGAATGACATGTGGACCACGCGACACATTCTGACTGGTGCTAACAAATGCATGCTGTTCATGGGAGGAGACGATTACAAATGGACTGGACTTGGCTTATGGGAGCTTGTTATATTTGCAGGCCATGATACAGCTCCATTTACTTGCATTATATTTGCATGCTATACAGCTCCATGTACTCGCATAAAACACTAAAGTGTATTGGAATATGATTGGTGCAGGACTGCTTGTTATAACACAGCGAGATTAATGCATGTGGCAAAAAATGTTCCAGCTGTTTTATTTCAGTGTGTGGCTCTCACCATGTCCTTGAAGGCTGTAGTTGACCCACTAATGAGGGGCTGAATCTAAAAGATCACCAAGAACAACAACAACAGCAACACAACAACAATAACAACAACACAACAACACAATAACAACAATAAGAACAATAGCAACACAACAACAACAGCAACACAACAACAATAACAACAACACAACAATAACAACAATAGCAACACAACAACAATAACAACAGCAACACAACAACAATAAGAGCAATACAACAACCAATAACAACAACAAAACACAACAATAACAACAACAGCAACAACACAATAACAATACGAACAATAACACAACAACAATAACAACACACAACAATAACAACAATAGCAACACAACAATAACAACAACAGCAACACCAACAATAAGAGCAATACAACAACCAATAACAACAAAACAACAATAACAACAACAGCAACACAACAACAACAACAATAGCAACAATAACAACAGCAACACAACAACAATAACAGCAACACAACAACAATAAGAGCAATACAACAACCAATAACAACAACAACAAAACAACAATAACAACAACAGCAACACAACAACAACAACAACAATAGCAACACAACAACAATAACAACAGCAACACAACAACAATAACAGCAATACAACAATCAATAACAACAACAACAAAACACAACAATAACAACAACAGGAACACAACAACAACAACAACAACAATAGCAACACAACAACAGAAGCACAACAACAATAACAACAGCAACAAAAACACAACAACAACAGCAACACAATAACAACAACAATAGCAACACAACACAACAACAATAACAACATCAACAACAACAGCAACACAACAACAATAACAACAAGAGAAACACAACAACAATAACAACACAACAACAATAGCAACACAACAACAACAGCAACACAACAACAATAACAGCAATACAACAACCAATAACAACAGCAACACAACAACATCAACAGAACAACAATAACAATAACAACAATAGAAACACAACAACAACAGCAACAACAATAACAACAACAGCAACACAACAACAATAACAGAAACACAACAATAAAAACAACAGCAACACAATAACAACAACAGCAACACAACAACAACAACAACAGCAACAGCAATAACAATAAAAACAACACAACAACAATAAGGCATATATGGCTTAACCATATGCACATATGAAAGCAATAATAAATATTGGGGAGGGAGACAAGTGTGTTGTGTGTGTGTGTGGGGGGGGGGGGGGGGGGGGGGGGGGGGGAAGGGGCAAAGAGGGGAGGTCTGAGTCCTGACCTCCTTTGGTATAATGCTTGATCGGTGATCTGTGCAAAAGAATATTTTTCTGGTATATAACAAAAATGCGGGTGAATATTGTGGGGTAGGGGGTGGGGGGCTTTGCCTCCATTATTATCCCCCCTCAGCCCATTTCCTATGCCTACTTTGGGTCGAGTGAAAGAAGAAGAAGCAAGTTAGAAAAAAAGAGACATCACCTGTCCAGAAGCTCAGAGGTAGACTTTTCTGAACTTGAACTTTAGATTAATGTTGCTGGACTTGTTATATAGCTCTCAAGGGAAATTTCTGGGCCAGCTCAACACTACCATTACTGACTGCTTAATAATAAGTATAGGAACATTGCAACAAGGAAAAACAAGAAAGAACAATAGTACAATATTTCAACGAACCCTCAGTTAATGGTGTAGATACAATGACTTATGATAATCAATTACTCACTCGATGTTTTGGCTCGATGCTCTAGCCTTCATCAGGAATAATTATGATTATTCCTGATGAAAGCTAGCTAAAATGTGAAGTGAGTCAATTTAAGTTGAGTATTGAGATAATCATTGTAATCTTAAAATCAACTTTAAATATTTCCTCGACGACATTTTGGCTAATGTTCTAGCCATCATGTTCTAGCCATCAGGTAATATGAATGTCTGAAACATTGAGAATTTTTTAAAGTTGTGTACCAATAAAGTCATTTATTATACTAAATCAGCTGAGAAGGACAATTTAAAATTAACAAAAATGAGTCGATTGTATTGACTCGTAAAAAAGTAAGCAAGCAATACTGCACCATAGACTTAGGAATCCATGCTATTTAGAAACCTGAAATGGCTAATGGGGTCTGTAGCAACCTGAGTGGAACGAGTAATACTACAGAGGGCCAAGGATTTCAATGTAGAACCCGTTGGTCAATTTGTTCGCCACACAGATAGCAACTGCAACTTGACTTGGTCACCTGACTCAGCACAACTTGTAACAGGTTCCATTTCATTAGTCAGGAATGAAGTAAATTCTTTGGTGATTGCATTTGTAAATTTGAGGAGAAAAAAGTGGATAAAGAGTGATTATAAGGACTGGGTGTAGTCAACTTTCATGCCCCACTTGAAGCATAGCAGGTGTTGCTGCATTGAAGCCTTCACATGGCTACTATCACATCAGTTACCGCACTAGTAAAGGGCATTGCTTAAGGCAAGTACTCGGAAAGATGCTAGCTAGCTAATGTGTGAAAATTTCATGTGTGGACCTGCGTGTGTGTATGCATTGTATGTATGTATGTATGTGTGTGTATGTATGTGTGTATGTATGTATGTATGTGTGTTGTAGGTATGTATGTGTGTGTGTATGTTGTATGTATGTATGTATGTATGTATGTGTGTGCATATATAAATATATATGCATGTATGTATGTATGTATGTATGTGTGTGTATGTGTATGTGTGTGTATGCATTGTATGTATGTATGTATGCATGTATGTATGCATGTGTGTGTGTATGTATGTGTGTGTATGTATGTATGTGTGCACGCGCATATATATGCATGTATGTATATGCATGCATGTATGTATGTATGTGTGTATGTATGTATATACATATATATACTCTGTATTCATTGGTAATAAATACGAATGAATCAGCCATCCTAAATTCTTCTATGTAAAATATGTGAACATCATAATAGCTTTTATCTCTTTATTTCCACCAGTGCCTGCAGTCGCCATTTAATACTATATTAATTTACATTGCAGTGTGGTGAACATTTGAGAACCAGTTGGTCCTACCAACCCCCTCCCCTCCCACTTCTCCCTTCTTCTTCCCCTCCCCTCCCTTCACCTTTTCCTGATGGCAGCGGCAACTATGACAGTAACGAGAGTGATGATCAGACCAGCCAGCATTATTGTAAGGATGACGATGGCATTCAATCTTCTGTTTAACTCTTCTGGGTAGTATGTTGAATATGAAGTAGTTTTCTGAGAGAGTGGAGAGTGCAGTGGGTTGTAAAATGTCAATAGTCACTTATGACACAAACATTATGCAAATTAATGAGAGCAGATGACATTTCTGGGTTAATAATAATTCCAAAAATGATTTTTTCCCTTCATGTGTGGGTATGTGCTGTGACTCTTTTCCAAATATACTAATTGTTGGAGTACTAAGTTTATAGGTCTTAAATTATGGGTTAGCTTGAGAAAACCTTCTTTTTCAACTTTCTTCATTAATGTAACCAGGGGCATGCAACAAACCTTTACACTAGCATAGCATCAATCATATAGAATTTTGACAACTGTACTCACGGTTTCTTGCAGACTTGTAGTTGGCACCGTATGACTAGTGTTATTAGGATATAGAGAGTCATTGAAGCTTGTGAACACTACGAGTGTGGTCGAAGTCCTTCCCCTCACATCCTCAGCATTAACAGAATATACTTGAAAGTCATAACTCTCCCCAGGAATCAAATCAGTGGCCATGAAAATATTGCTTTTTATAAGTTTGGATTCGTTTCTTTCGAGTTTGAGTGTGCTTGATTGTTCATATATAATGTGGTAGCCTGTCACTTCGCTGTTTCTGTGGAGACAATCTACTTCACCCCAACCTACCACGATGGTCGTGTTAGTTGTGTTAATGACCCTCAGGTTGCTAGGTGGCCAAACAGGAGCTGTGAGGTAACAAAAAGAGGTGACAGGGTAAGTTTTATGGCAAGATCAATGAGGGACGTTTAGAATGCAATGCTCCACTTTGAAAACACCAGTTGTCTTACTACAAATTAGTTATGAGTAGTACATGATCCTTTTAGGGACAGATGTGTGTGTAGCATGTGAGTGATGCCCACATGACACTATATTTCCATTTTTAGGATTACTCTCTATATACATGACTCGTAATTTTTCACTACACTTATACCTATATAATTACATGCCAATTTGCAGTAACCTGTTTCAACACCTTATACTTGATACTAGATAAAATGACAGGATCAGCAAAAGGGTCCATTATATGGAAAATAGATTTTCTTACATTATTGGTAAAGGGTCCAGCTGTGCATTCTCATACGGTGGATATATAGTCATCTGAAGTAGGCGAGCCATAACTCTCAACAAGACCATTAAAAAAAATTAAACAAAATCTGGATTGACCCATTAAAAAGGAGAGGAAACAGGACTGTAGTCATGTTGACCACAACCACTCGGAAGACCCTTTACCATTTAAATCACATTTGCCAATCATTATACTGACTCTAGTGTATACTGGTGTTGGTCAACATGGGTACAGTCAAGTTGTATTTTATTTAACAGGTCTATCTGATAAACATTCTTTGTTCTTTTTTCAAGTTAAATCGTTTGAACTTCAGGGTCCCCAGTGGTGTTACCCAAATTGAGAAACAGAGTAGTCATAGGCATGGATTAGCTTTTGGTACTCACGTTTTTGTGATGGATCTATTGAACTCGATTATGTGAATGGAAAGACACAGAGAGAAACAAACAAATATCCTTGAAGAATATTTCCCTTCTCTTCACTGCCACTTTACTACCTTAGCGAAGGATTCAAAGCTGCTGGGAATCATTATGCAGCTAATATTGGCAGCAACCAACATTTAGGAAGCTAAGAAGCTTCCTGATGTGAGTTTTAGAATAGATGTGATTTTTTTTATGGACTAGCTGTATGCCATTTTAAAGTCAGTCAAACCAATACAGGTAGTGCTACTGCATTCCCACTAAAGTTCGATCACTTGTAAGACTTCCAAGATGTCTTCTCTTGTCCAGTCGCATAGCACCTTAATAAGAAATTTTGATGTCTAAAATATAAACATTCCGGTCATAATCTTCAATTTCACGAAAATTAGCGCTTAGTTATAACATTGGTGCTGATGGAAGATCTCATATTCCAGACACACACACACACTCTAATTCAGGTAGCTACAGTAGGTGTGGCAATATTCAAATTCAATCAGTGGCCTGCTTAAATTATGGCAAGAATGCCTTTATAAAACATGCTGTATAGCACAGTTGCTATAATTAGAACAACCACTTTTTAAGATATAGAACAACCACTTTTTACAGTTATATAGATCAAGGTACTATAATAATTAGAGCAAGCATTTTTTTCCAGATCGAGAGTGCTATATAGATTGAGTTACTACAATTAGAGCAACCCCCTTTTTACAGATCTTGAATGCTTTTACAGATCTTGAATGCTATATAGATTGCAAGGGCAGAATGACTTTCAAGCAATGTAAAAATTCCATACACGAGGTGTGTTTGTGGTGAGATGAGGCCCATTGGAGGAAAAGAGTCAAAATCTTGTGATTCTTTTCAATCTGACAAATAATATACCAGCAGACAGCATGATTCGATTATTTTGCTATGCTTTGCACACACTTATCATGGGATAAATATTGACTGGCTAGTATCTTTTATATTGTATTCTAGCTGAAGGACGAAGGTCAAAGGAAGCTTTGCTCATGTTTCTAACTCACTGGAACACTTTTGTTCCTGCTAGACCATAGTTCACATACATTAAGGAATACGACTGGTTTGATAGAGAGGTGTGTCCACCAACAAATGCAATAGCAATACCAAAAATAACAACTTGTAATACCCGTAGATTCATACCTGTTGCACTGGTATTCACAATATAGGTGCAGAGGGCATCATCTTGGGATTTCTCAGAGTAAATTATGTAGTGCATCAACTTGTATGTGCTATATTCCTCCAGTCCATTCAGAGTGTACTGATTCAGAGACCCACTGAACCTCTCCACACCGGCTGGGATGTTTGCTGCTGCACAGGGCTGCATGTACATGTACACTATTTCATAGTAGGAGACGAGTTGTGCCGATCGATTCGTCCAGGATAGTGAGATCGAGTTTTTTTTTGAGTTGATGTTGACATCTGCCAGTGTTTGGCAGTTTGTGGATATTGCATCACTTGGATCAATTTTACCTATGTAAGGGAATAAACAGCTTTGATGACGAGGATTATGATTGTGACAATGTTGATAATGATGTTGATAATGAATTATCCATCTTACAATAGGAACAACAATGACAGCAGTGCGACAAACATGAATGTGACATCATCAGATTAGCGGGTCACTATGTTGATATTTAACTAGGAGAGATGTGGGTTTAGTTTGTGTTCTATGATGTGTGTTATGCTGTGTGTGTGTCCTGTGATGTGTTCTGTGATGAATATTGTGTTCTATGATGTGTATTCAATGATGTGTGTTCTATGATGTGTGTTCTATGATGTGTGTTCAATGATGTGTGTTCAATGATGTGTGTTCTATGATGTGTGTTCAATGATGTGTGTTCAATGATGTGTGTTCTATGATGTGTGTTCTATGATGTGTGTTCTATGATGTGTGTTCAATGATGTGTGTTCAATGATGTGTGTTCTATGATGTGTGTTCTATGATGTGTGTTCTATGATGTGTGTTCTATGATGTGTGTTCTATGATGTGTGTTCTATGATGTGTGTTCTATGATGTGTGTTCTATGATGTGTGTGTTCTATGATGTGTGTTCTATGATGTGTGTTCTATGATGTGTGTTCTATGATGTGTGTTCTATGATGTGTGTTCTATGATGTGTGTTCTATGATGTGTGTTCTATGATGTGTGTTCTATGATGTGTGTTCTATGATGTGTGTTCAATGATGTGTGTTCTATGATGTGTGTTCTATGATGTGTGTTCTATGATGTGTGTTCAATTATGTGTGTTCTATGATGTGTGTTCTATGATTTGTGTTCTATGATGTGTGTTCTATGATGTGTGTTCTATGATGTGTGTTCTATGATGTGTGTTCTATGATGTGTGTTCTATGATGTGTGTTCTATGATGTGTGTTCTATGATGTGTGTTCTATTATGTGTGTGTTCTATGATGTGTGTTCTATATGTGCTTTGCAATGAGGTCATATATAGTTGGCAGGAAATGTATTGACTATAAATTGTTGTCTATAAGTAATATGGTTCATCTAAAATGTATTTCCATGGACGGTTACCGCAGATAAAAGATCCTGATAGAGTGAAGACTGAATGAGTGCAAACACAACTGCAGGGTGGATATCATTAATCTCAATTCTTGGAGCCAAGTCTAACTAGGCTGGAACTGGCATTTTTAACTTCCTGTTGTGCGCAGTTGCTCCATCTCCTCCCAGTCATACTTTATACACAAGAACCATAAAATCACTGTTGCTGTTAAATAGAAAGGCAACAAGACTGTGCCCATGTCGACCACAACAAGTTAGATGATCCTTTATTGTTTAAAATTGTGTACACCAGTCATATGATTTTAAAGGCAGTTGATGAGTGAAAATTGGAAGAAAGAGTCTGAGATTGGTACCCAATCCTATAAAAATATTGAAGTGGGTGGTGTGGGGCGAAGGAGGGGAAGACTGGGGGTTCGGCCCATAAAGCTAACCATTATCCACATCCATGCTTAGCTCAACATTTCAGACTGCAACAGCAACATTCGGTGCAAAGTCCTAAATATTGCCACCCTAATTATTTATTCTTGATACGAAATGTTTCTTCTCTGATTTGTGTCCCGTTATGTGTGTTCTGTGAAGTGTGTTTTGTGGTATATACTTTATGATGTGTGTTCTGTGAAGTGTGTTTTGTGGGGTGTGTACTCTGCGATGTGTGTTCTGTGAAGTAGGGTATGTACTCTATGATGTGTGTTCTGTGAAGTGTGTTTTGTGTGGTATGTACTCTAACATGTGTGTTCTGTGAAGTGTGTTTTGTGTGGTATGTACTCTATGATGTGTGTTCTGTGAAATGTGTTTTGTGTGGTATGTACTCTATCATGTGTGTTCTGTGAAGTGTGTTTTGTGGTATATACTTTATGATGTGTGTTCTGTGAAGTGTGTTTTGTGGGGTGTGTACTCTGTGATGTGTGTTCTGTGAAGTATGTTTTGTGGGGTATGTACTCTATGATATGTGTTCTGTGAAGTGTGTTTTGTGTGTTATGTACTCTATGATGTGTGTTTTATGAACTGTGTTTTGTGGGGTATGTACTCTATGATGTGTGTTCTGTGAAGTGCGTTTTGTGTGATATATACTCTATGATGTGTGTTCTGTGAAGTATGTTTTGTGGTTTGTACTCTATGATGTGTGTTCTGTGAAATGTGTTTTGTGGAGTATGTACTCTATGATATGTGTCTGTGAAGTGTGTTTTGTGGAGTATGTACTCTATGATGTGTGTTCTGTGAAGTGTTTTGTGTGTTATGTACTCTATGATGTGTGTTTTATGAAGTGTGTTTTGTGTGGTATGTACTCTATGATGTGTGTTCTGTGAAGTGTGTTTTGTGGTATGTACTCTATGATGTGTGTTCTATGAAGTGTGTTTTGTGTGGTATGTAGTCTATCATGTGTGTTCTGTGAAGTATGTTTTGTGTGGTGGTACTCTATCGTGTGTGTTCTGTGAAGTGTGTTTTGTGGTATGTACTTTATGATGTTTCTGTGAAGTGTGTTTTGTGGTATGTACTTTATGATGTTTCTGTGAAGTGTGTTTTGTGGGGTATGTACTCTATGATGTGTGTTTGGTGGATGTGCGTTCTCTGATGTGTTCTGCAAATGAGTATTTTGAAATAGCTGTTCTGACCTTGTTTGTTTTAAGGCATGTGTTACAATGAGTGGGTTAGTACTTGAACTCTATAGCTCTATCGTTGGAAACATCCTTTAGGTCTGATGAGTATATTGTTATAAGGATAAAAATATCATTATTGAAATAAAGCCGAATAAAGCTATAACTGAGCTGCACTAAAACTATATAATTGTGTGATTAATCTGAGGGTGGTTTTAATTTGGTGTGGACTTTAATTTGATGCGTTGGTAGAAAATTCAAGACCAAAAATACTCTTACAAAATACTATGTATGAAAATTGCATGTGGTCATGGGCAGTGCTTTGTCTACTTTTCCCTCTTGCTAGACTAATGGAATAGTACCCAATCTTCTGACAAATCAACTATATCCATGTAAGGATAGGTACATGTCATTAGTCTAGCAAGAGGGAAAGCAGACGAAACAATGCCCATGACCACGTGCAATGACACCGACGACAATTCATAGAGATAATTGACTTATGACTTAAATATCCTTTCTCATAGGCAAATATTTATAGAGACTATTCTAGGATATCTAGCTAGCTTAATAACTTCTCTATGGACTAGAGACAATTGACTTCTATTCTAGGATATCTAGCTAGCTTAATCACTTCTCTACGGACAAATATTTATAGAGACATCCAGCTAGCTTAATTGTGGGTTTGGATTATAATGAGTAAATCTTGCTGTATTCTCCCTCCTCTTCACTATACCTGCCTAGCTACTAAACAAATTAGCTGATTGTAGTCCATGCCATCTATGGGTGCAGCTAGCATATCTCAGGATCACTGGTAGCAGGATTGCCTATGATTTGATTAGTTATTTAGAAGTTTAAAACAGCAACTTCGTTGTGGTTGGCAATTGGTGATATACAAATACCGCTACTTGTGCAAAACAGTATCAACTATGAAAACCACAATCATAGCCATAAAGCTGGATCATGATAAAATTACTAGTGAGATCGCAACTACACCTTTGAAACAACACACACCATATTATTATATCTTACCATGAATCATGAAGGGATGCAGAATGAAGATGCAGACCTGAGGACACAAAATATTAGGCATTGCTTTTCATAATCTCTTCTGCATCCATTAAATAGCTACTAACTCACCACCCAGAACATCCAGCATGCTAGTCTGTCCATTGGCTTTGAACTACTGTAAAAAAGTGACAGTCTTTCCTGTAAACAATACTGTAGAGTAGAGTTTATACTGTGCATTATTTGATGATGTCACGTGGGTATGTATAGTGGTCGAGTAGAATGAGTCCACCACGGTTACCTTATTAGCAAATGCGGAGTAACAAAAAACAATCCTCAAGTTTTATAGGATATTTATAAAATATGATCTTGTGTGTGGGATTAAGTATAGCACACAAACTGACCTCAGCCATTGCCTGCTACATACACACACATACATAGACACACGCATGCGCACACACACTACACACACACACATCCACACACACTACACACACACACATCACACACATTATACAGACACACCACACACAAACACACACACAAGCACACACACAACACACAGACAAACAAACAAACACACTACACACACATCTACACACACACACCATACACATACCCCACACAAACACACACACACACACACACACAAACTATGCACACATACACACAAACTAACACACACACACACACAAACGGTACACATGAGCATATAATGTATTTTTGAATAGATGATGGCCTGACTAATCACACTACATCTGGTGGCCAGCTCCTTTCAGTGAATTTTATAGAAATAATATATTTTCTGCTAAACTGATATCTATGAAGTCCCCAATACCAATTTCAACCCATTTCAATGCCTTTATATAGCAGATAGCTGGTCTGCTCTTGAGAGCAACATGAGCAGCCACAATAAGTTAATACTCACGCTCCAAACATGGAGTGAAGCAAATGAGATATATAACTAACCTGATTCTATGTAAGATCAATCCAGGTTCTTCTGTGCTTGTGTGAGAGTGCATGTGTGTAAGTGAGCGAGAGAGAAAGAGAAAGTGTGTGTATGTGTAGTGTGTGTATGTGTAGTGTGTGAGAGTATCAAGTATGTGTGTTTGTTTTTGTGTGTTTGAGGTGTGTGTATGCATATATTTGTGTGTGCGTGTAAGTGAGAGAGAGAACAGGTTGAAATGAAGAAAGGATGTCACTTATTATTGGTGAAGTTTTAGTGCAAACCAAGAATTCACACAGCAGTTCAACAATGGTCAGGTCTGGATGTAGGGGAGTGGGGAGGGGGAGAGGTAGGTGGTGTGTGTGTGTGTGTGGGGGGGGGGGGGGGGGGGGGGGTTCAAAGGACTGAGTAGAGCTTACTGACAGACCCATGACCTACAAACTAGCATTATTCATTTTGTGTTGACAAACGTATATGAGTTAGGATGTCATGTAGGGGTCAAATTTTCAATGACCTTCTCAATAAACAACTTGAAATTTCCTCTCTCGATGTTTCGACAAATTGCTCTAGCCTTCATCAGGGATGATGAAGGTAAGATGCTCTAGCCTTCATCAGGGATGATGAGGTGCTAATGAGTAATTTTTTTAGAACAGGGGGTTAAACCAATATGGGTGTGCTCTGTATTCACCAATACCGAAAAATAGATACCGTATAAATCTTAACTCTGATGGATAGTTTCCCTATGCATGGGTAATCCCTTACTCGCTGACTGCCTGGGTGTTAAGCTCATAGACACACAGAATAAACATGATCATGGTATGGATCAGCCTCTGCATGGCCTCAATCCTGGGGGGGGGGGGGGGGGGGGGGGGGTGTGTGTGTGTGTGTGGGTTGGTCACTTTCCTGGCTCACTTTACCTTTTCTAGACCTCTTTAAAAAAAACTAGATATGCTTTTTGAAGCACTTCATGCCTCAATGATGAGTAGAGGTTTTGAAACCCTCGCCAAGAAATTTTATATAATTATATATATATTTCCCCTTTGGGATCGATTTTGATGAAATTTTATTGTGTAAATCAACTACATGCATAGCAAATAAAACACACCCAAGACATTACATGGCTGTTATTAAATAGGTTGTATTTACACTCTAAGTTTTAGTTTTTTTTAACTTTACAACAAATGATAGGGTACATATAATAATATCAGCAACATGACAGAAAAAACCCACAAACAGCAAGAGATTGTTGAGGAACAACACCATAATTTGGTGAAGCCAGGATGAGTATTATTATTAGAGGTGGGGAATTATAGAGCACGAGGAACAAGGACAGATATAGTGAAATGTGCATGGAGTATCAGGGTCAAAGTTTGACAAGAAATGGTTCCAGAGAAAGTCAATAATGTGATGCTTGATACTGTAGAATGATAAGGACATGTCGATTATTGGCACTAATGAATTCCACAAGTGGACAACTCTATTAGAATAGAAGTGACGACTGGTAGATGTGGAAAAGAAGTGATGTCGGAGTTTATTTTGAAGGCTCTCGTGGAAGAAGATACAAATGAAACGTAGTTGTTTATGTCCAAGTTATCAGGAGAGACCTTCAGACACTTGACTAGAAACATAATGTCCATCAGTTCCAGCCAATATATTACAGGTAGTAGGTGCAAAGATATCAGTCTTGATTTATAATCAGACGAGTAATTGTTCAAAATGAACTTGGTAGCTCTCCGTTGGACCCTTTCAAGGCACATTATGTCCTTGATCAGTCGTGGTCTCCAGAGTTGAGAACAGTAAGATAACTTACTGCGAATGAGGGAGATATATAGTCTTTTCCTTCGGCTAGGTTCTATAGAAATTATTGTGCGACGAATGAGATGTAATGATCTATATGCATTCGAACAAATAGAGATTATGTGCTCTGACCAGACCACTAGTCACAAGAATACCGAGGTCTCTGTATTGATGTACAGATTTGATTGGGTGGTTATCTATTGTGTAGTTAGATGTGGATGACACTGATAGGGAAAAATGCAGAGCTGCATATTTGGTGGGATTTAGCCATTTTGAACACCAAGAAGCTAAAGAGTCAAGATCTTGTTGAAGGTGAGTGGAGTATCTACAAGAGAGACAGACTCAAGGAGTTTAGTATCGTCAGCATAGAGGTAAGTGGTGCAAAATGAAGTATATAGCATCTGGGATGTCATTGATAAAAATATGGAATAGAAGGGGTCCAAGAACACTGCCCTGTGGTACACCTGAACGAACTGGGAGAAGACCTGATAGTGACCCTTCAATGGACACTAGGTGAGAACGACCAGAAAGGTATGTTTTGAACCAGCACCACAGATTGCCTGTTATGCCATGGGTCCATAGTTTGTAGAGTAACTCAGAGTGCGGTATTGAGTCAAATGCCTTTCTAAAGTCCAAAAATATAACATCACAAGCATCTTTGTTCTCTATGAGTTATGTATATCTGAGAATGAAGATAGCAACTGGGATAAGCCGGAGTGATCACTTAGGAAGCCAAACTGATTTTTGGAAAGTTGCGGGCGGATGAATTTAATGATCTTTTTGTAGATGATAGATTCCAAAACTTTCGACAAGATACATAGCAGAGAAATTGGCCTGACTTCCGAGCGGCTGCTGCCCTTGTGTATTGGGACTATCTTATGGATTTTCCATTCATCTGGTATAGAGCAGGAGTCAATACAAGTCTTCAATAGGTGTGTTATTAGAGTTAGCAAAGAGTTAGAACACATTTTGAGGATGAATGGACTCATGTTATCGATGCCTGTAGATTTTGTTGTGTTTAAGGCATGCAGGGCCTCAGATACATCTGATTCATCAATGGTAATGTGATGTAATTGTTCGGTAGGGGATGGTAATTCATCGGTGGAGGGGAGGACAAAATTGCTTGAAGAAAACACAGAATTGAAACAAGAGTTGAACAAGAGTGCCTTTTTTGATGAATGGATAACTGCGGTAGATTCTTGAATGTTGGGTACAATGTAGAATTCGGATGAGATATATTTCTCAGGTGCCTATAAAGTTTGCTTGGATTTGCATGGAAAGTGGATATGAGGTTGGATTCAATCTGTTTTGATGACTGGATTTCAACTTCAAGTCTATTATCTAGGTTATGTAACCTTGAGAGTTGATGATCAGTAGGTTTGATTGGCGACGACGAAGGGTGCGAGCTTGATTTACCATATGTCTGATTTTTGCATTGAACCACCTTGGAGGTTATCCTGGTAATAGGAACAAACAAGTGACATGCATTCAATATTTCCCCTTTAATCCGAGTCCAGATTAAGTTGGTATCATTTGACTGAAGACAGTAGTCAAAGCTGGCACTAAGGAGGTGGTACTGCAGTCCTTCCAGATCACCTTTAGAATAGTAGGTAATTGAGAAAATGTGTAACAGTGTGAAACTTTGGGGTAACTACATCAAAGGAAATAAGATAGTGGTCAGACTTTGCTACTACATACTGATGAGTCAATAAGCAGATTAGAAATTTGGTCAGGAGAGTTCGACAACACTAAGTCGAGGGTGTTGCCTAGCTTGTGAGTATTGCTTTTGACAAGTTGCATAAGGTTCAGTGAAAAAAAGAGGTCACAAACAGAAGTAGAGAAGGGAGAAGGTGCATATATGGTTAACCAATTTACATCAGGAACATTAAAGTCACCTAGAAGGATGAGGTGCGAGGAAGTGTGGTAGTGATTGTAAAGAATGAATGACATCCTCATAATAAGAGATGGGGCTCGATGGAGGGATGTACGCACAACAGATGTAGGTGTCAGTAGGTTTGGTGAGGTGTATAACTATTAGTTCTGGCGTGGAGTTTACTTGGACATGGCTTGAGATAATTACATTAGAGACTGCCACCAAGACACCGCCGCCTCTTCCATTTCTGTCTCGTCGGAAAATAGTGTATATACCCTTCTGGGAGGATTTCACCATCAAAGATATGTGGCAAGAGCCAAGTCTCAGTTATTGAGAATATATCAAAGGATTTAGTAGCAAAGTGATTGAAAAAAATAGTCGGACTACGTGCATTCCAAAGGCCACAATGTAAGCTGTGCCCAGTACCAAGTCATTGCCTATCCTGATTTGGAGTAGGATCCTGAGGTGGGTCAGGAGATTCACATGGAGAATCAAGACCACGAGACGTGTGTGAGGATAGAGGAAATTGATCCGGTGTGACTTCAGAAAAAGTTGAGTGGGTATCGATTGGCAGAAGAACATGACGTAGAGACATTGCTGATAGCAGAAGGGAGGAGTGGAGTGTCTGGAATCATATCCGAGACAGGAGGACCTTTTTTGAATGTCATATTGGAAATAACACCATACTTCCGCTGATTTACAAACAGAGCATTACCTCGGATCTTATTCCACCCTCTGTTAACACCGGAGTGAATGAGAATTCTATGCTCCTTCAAGAGAAGGGACGAAGCTCGGGTATTTGATCTGGTTTGATCGAGATACCTGGTATAGAAGACAGCTTCTTCCTATTAGATAAGACACACTGAACATCACTACTTCGTGAAAGTTTAACAAGGATTGGGCATGTATGGCTGCTATCATATTTCCCTAGTCTGAAGCAGTCACGTATTCAAAGCTCTGTAACAATGGGGTCAACTTGAGATAGCCAGAGCATTCATGATCTTTTCGAATGCGTTCATGCTTGGGTGTTCCATAGCACACTCGTCCAAGCCAAAAATGCTTCTGTTCATATGAGTCCAGATGTTTACTCGGCTTCCTAAAAGGGACAATTGATTCAATAGGTTCTTGGATTGATGGTAAAGAAAAAGAGACTAAGCCATTGTCAGTAGTAGGTTTGGGTAGGGGTACAGAATCATTAGTGGTATGCTTGAGGCTTTCAAAAAGGTTAGCCAACTTGTCATTGATGCCTTCAATTTCAGAGGAAAGGTTGGATGCTGGTTCATGCTGGATATTTCACTCCGCTGATGAGAGAGCTCACATTTTTGGCAATAAAATGGTGCATTTGACTTACTGACTTGTTGAAATGATGCCTTCGATAGGCCTGCACATCCTCGATGCAGCCACGTGGCACATTCACCATTGCACTCAATCGCTTCTTGACCAGCCACCTTTCCCGAACGTTCAACTATCACATCGTCGCAGATGGGGCAGATAAATGAACTCTTCTTAAGTCCTTTGCGAAGAATTTTACTCTGTACTTCTGTTGATGCCACATTTCGGCCCCACCTTACTGCTGTGAGTTTCCCCGATGCTTCTTCAGGTCACGAAAGTACTATTCCACCAGTCCACCAAAGAAGGTAGCAAAGCACTGTTTGCACGAGACTATATAGATTAACCCTCTAAGTTATTTATGTTTTGTTGTGATAGAGCCAGGGTGTGTGTGTATGTGGGGGTGAGGGGTGGGGGGAGGCTGGTTCCTCAAGCTTTGGAGGAGCCAAGGTTAAAAGGCCTGGTTTCTATCCCTTAGGATGGGAGAAATGTGCCTAGTCACAGTACGTACTAGGCCTAAGCCTAGCTACAGCTAGGGATATGGCTATCGCACCTAAGGTAGTGTAGAGTTTAGTAAAGGGCCCTGCTACGTGAGGCTATCGATAACTGTAGCGCTAGCCTACCTCCACCTAGCGCCAGTTTTAACGCTGACGCCATATTTTGTGATGTCATATTTCGTGTGTCATAAGAGAGAGGGAACGTAGAAATTGAGCAAATGCAAAAAAAAGTAAGCAAGCAATTAGCATGGCAGAGCGCACTTCTTCTTCGATGACAACAATCTCTGTAACGGAAACAAAACCAAAATCGACTTGCAAGCTCTGGCCAAAAATCGAAGTAGTGTTCATTGGTGTGCTTATTATTAGCATGTGGGGTATGCTATCGCTGCCAGTAATAGTTTATCATTTACTGTCAGAGGTATGGTTTGTATTTAAATTATGTATACTGTTGTTCATGTAAGTTATCATTTTTGCCTAGTTATCATTTTTGCCCAATTGTCAATTGTTCAATGTCAGCTAATAGTGATCATTCTAGTATAGCCAAGTTAGAGACAATTATTGGTACTATTATTGCTTATATATACTGCACTTCAGTCCTTCAGGAATAAAACATGAGGAGCGTCTGAGAAACTACCAGTGGCCAAATACTAGAATATTGTCTTGCATGGAGTGTTGCATACTAGGAAAGGGAGGACATTGTCTTGCATGGAGTGGTGTATATATACTAGGAAAGGGAGGACATTGTCTTGCATGGAGTGGTGCATACTAGGAAAGGGAGGACATTGTCTTGCATGGTGTAGTGTATACTAGGAAAGGGAGGATATTGTCTTGTATGGAGTGGTGCATACTAGGAAAGGGAGGACATTGTCTTGCATGGAGTGGTGCATACTAGGAAAGGGAGGACATTGTCTTGCATGGTGTAGTGTATACTAGGAAAGGGAGGATATTGTCTTGTATGGAGTGGTGCATACTAGGAAAGGGAGGACATTGTCTTACATGGAGTGGTGCATACTAGGAAAGGGAGGACATTGTCTTGCATGTTGCATGGAGTAGTGCATACTAGGAAAGGGATTACATTGTCTTGCATGGAGTAGTGTATACTAGGAAAGGGAGGACATTGTCTTGCATGGAGTGGTGCATACTAGGAAAGGGAGGACATTGTCTTGCATGGAGTAGTACATACTAGGAAAGTGAGGACATTGTCTTGCATGGAGTAGTGCATACTAGGAAAGGGAGGACATTGTCTTGCATGGAGTAGTGTATACTAGGAAAAGGAGGACATTGTCTTGCATGGAGTGGTGCATACTAGGAAAGGGAGGACATTGTCTTGCATGGAGTAATGCATACTAGGAAAGGGAGGACATTGTCTTGCATGGAGTAGTGCATACTAGGAAAGTGAGGACATTGTCTTGCATGGTGTAGTGTATACTAGGAAAGGGAGGACATTGTCTTGCATGGAGTGGTGCATATATACTAGGAAAGGGAGGACATTGTCTTGCATGGAGTGGTGCATACTAGGAAAGGGAGGATCATTGCTTGCATGGAGTGGTGCATACTAGGAAAGGGAGGACATTGTCTTGCATGGAGTGGTGCATACTAGGAAAGGGAGGACATTGTCTTGCATGGAGTAGTGTATACTAGGAAAAGGAGGACATTGTCTTGCATGGAGTGGTGCATACTAGGAAAGGGAGGACATTGTCTTGCATGGAGTAATGCATACTAGGAAAGGGAGGACATTGTCTTGCATGGAGTAGTGCATACTAGGAAAGTGAGGACATTGTCTTGCATGGTGTAGTGTATACTAGGAAAGGGAGGACATTGTCTTGCATGGAGTGGTGCATATATACTAGGAAAGGGAGGACATTGTCTTGCATGGAGTGGTGCATACTAGGAAAGGGAGGATCATTGCTTGCATGGAGTGGTGCATACTAGGAAAGGGAGGACATTGTCTTGCATGGAGTGGTGCATACTAGGAAAGGGAGGACATTGTCTTGCATGGAGTGGTGCATACTAGGAAAGGGAGGACATTGTCTTGCATGGAGTGGTGCATACTAGAAAGGGAGGACACTGTCTTGCATGGAGTGGTGCATACTAGGAAGGGAGGACATTGTCTTGCATGGAGTGGTGTATACTAGGAAAGGGAGGACATTGTCTTGCATGGAGTGGTGCATACTAGGAAAGGGAGGACATTGTCTTGCATGGAGTAGTGTATACTAGGAAAGGGAGAACATTGTCTTGCATGGAGTGGTGCACACTAGGAAAGGGAGGGCATTGTCTTGCATGGAGTAGTGCATACTAGGAAAGGGAGGGCATTGTCTTGCATGGAGTAATGCATACTAGGAAAGGGAGGACATTGTCTTGCATGGAGTAGTGCATACTAGGAAAGTGAGGACATTGTCTTGCATGGAGTGGTGCATACTAGGAAAGGGAGGACATTGTCTTGCATGGAGTAGTGTATACTAGGAAAGGGAGGACATTGTCTTGCATGGAGTAGTGCATACTAGGAAAGGTTGGACATTGTTGTCTTGCATGAAGTAGTGCACACTAGGAAAGGGAGGGCATTGTCTTGCATGGAGTAGTGCATACTAGGAAAGGGAGGACATTGTCTTGCATGGAGTAGTGTATACTAGGAAAGGGAGGACATTGTCTTGCATGGAATTGTGCATACTAGGAAAGGGTGGGCATTGTCTTGCATGGAGTCTTACAAACTATGAAAGGTTGGACATTGTGTAGTGCATACTAGGAAAGGTTGGACATTGTTGTCTTGCATGAAGTAGTGCACACTAGGAAAGGGAGGGCATTGTCTTGCATGGAGTAGTGCATACTAGGAAAGGGAGGTTTTAAATTAAGAATTTAATCTACCAAACAATATAGAAAATGTGTGGGGTGACTTCACACCTCCCTCCCTCCCTCACCTATGGTGGGACAGTCTCATCTATGTAGCTACCAAAACCAGAGATGAGATAACCATTTATGTTATAAATCCACATGATGAAGCTAGTGAGTTTGGGAACAAGATTGTCAGGGAGTTTCTGTTTATCTGTTGTTCTTAAATGTGCTCCTTATAGCTAAGAAATGTATCCAACCACCTTTCACCAGCTATAAAATATTCATTGCTAGTATTTCAGTGGAATTCCAAGGCTTCCCTCTGTATATCAGACTGGAAAACCCTCAGGCATTCAACCTACAGTGATTCCACCCATACCAACATCCCTTTGTCCATCTCAGGAAGTGCTGCTTTCCATTCATCATATTCCAGCCTTCTCTTCTTTGATGGTAGCTCAATTAGTTGTTGCTGCTGCTTCCTCCAATCTTTCACCTGCCTCTCGTTCACCCCAAACTGCCTCCCTGCACTTCCATTGCTGTTTAGTTCTGCAAATTTAACTAATTAAAGCTTAAAAATGGCAGGATAACCTCTTCATGGACCTGCTACACTAGATCTGCCATTACCTTGGCTGTGATCTATTGTTTGTGTTACATACCTCAACAGTAGACTTCCCCTCAATAATAACACTTGCAATCTTGTTAATTTATTGACAGCCATCAACTATCAGCTTTTATGGTTACAATTGGAAGGGGCAGTTACTATAACAAATTAAGATAGAGCAACTGCATGGGTGGTTTCTAATTAGAACATGTTACGTGTAAACCAAAAAAAGCTTCACTCAGTTTTAAATAGTAAACACAAAAATGCTCTCTACTGAGCAATGGGTGCTCAAATGGCAGGTAAATCAGTATCGATTAGTGTAAGTTGTTCTAGGATAGTGTTTGGTTATTTCATTACTGTGTTGTGCAATTGAAAAAGTTACTGAAATAATAATGATTTTTTATTTTCACTAAGGAATACCGTGGTGCACTAAATGAGAGTCTCTCTGCAAATGGATCCGTTTTGATTGGTATATAGAATAAGACAGTTATATTTGTTTATCATGTGTATGTCTCTGTGTGTGTGCGTATGTATATTTGAGTGTGTGTGTATGTGTGTGTGTGAAAGAAAGAGAGAGAGAGAATGTGTATGTGTGTATGGATTTCTTGGTGCTACATCTTCTGCTGTTGATGTTGTTTATATTCTTTGATTTTAATGCTGTTACTTTATTATTGTTGTGTCATAATTGTTGTTGTTATTTTGTCATTGTTGTTATCTAATATTGATACTGCATTTTTTCTTGGCAGAAAAATATCCAAATAATACGAATGGAACAGAGGTACTATTTCTGGAATGCACTGATGGTTTTTATAGAGAAAATTCCTCAAGTGTTTGCATACCCAATTGTTATACCTGGACTCAATATAGTAAAGGATGGTCCAAATTCCTAGATGTAGTGTACATCACATCTGCATCCACTGGACTTCTAGTAGCTCTAGCAATAATCATAATTTCTTGTCTATTTCACAACAGAATGTGAGTTCACTTTTATTTTGGCTAACTTTTATTAATGATGTTCATATTTTGTTGTAATATTGGAAAAATTATTGATTTCACAGGCTCATTTTCCCTGCAATCTTTATAGTATATATGATGATGGACACAGTGATTAATAGTGAGTATACAAGCATAATATTATATTGAATATAAAAATGAATTCTTTCCTTTAAATTCAGCATTTGTTGTTTTGGTGGGCTATATGGACAGGAACACTCTCTTCTGTTCATCTAGGAGTCTATTTCAAAGTCTCAGAGAAGTGACACCTTTTTGTGTCATATCTGGTAAGTAAAAAATACTCTGTAGCTCTATGTTTACAGCATGCACAGAGCCATCAGCACATATACACCGTAGACTTGACCAGATAGCAACCAGAGAGCAATTCTATCACACTACCTTGGGCTTAGACAGGGGTAATGTGGGTTTTAGTAGACTTGACCAGATAGCAACCAGAGAGCAATTCTCTCACATTACTAGGGGCTTAGACAGGGGCAAAGTGGGTTTTCAATGATTTCAAAGGAAACTCCCCTCATTTAATGATTTTCATAACAATTCTGACAAGTTGCAAGTTTTCTAAAGGTTTGAGGGAAGCGCATTCCTCATACACGCAGTCGTCTTTGTCAGCCATTTAAAAAAAAATTCTCACTCCCAGTAGAATAATATGTGCTATGCTCCCATTGGCATATATAGTTAGCCACCTACCTGAAATGAGTCTAGTGTGTGCTTGCTAAGTTAGGAATAAGTCAATACTCCACTGACATTCAGGTGCATGCTGTGATATAGTTAGCCACCTACCTGAAATGAGTCTAGTGTGTGCTTGCTAAGTTAGAAATAAGTTAATACTCCACTGACATTCAGGTGCATGCTGTGATGGAGCCAATAAAAGCTTGCAATCACAACTGCCATCATGGGTGGTCTTTTTCAGTTTTTACTGCTGTTTGAGGAAGTCGATCTGCTGAGGAAAGCATGCTTACCAGGAACCACTCTGAATCACTTCCCTTTTGAGAACCTGTACTCATGCATGGATGTGTTTGCTATAACATGACATAGAGATGCTTAGTTTTGTTTGCTGACCTCTGGAGTCCATTTGATAACAAATTACAGATTAGCACATTTGCAAACTGGAGCTGTTTGAAGAGATCATTCCTGAAAAAAATCATTGAGACAGAAAAAACAAAACAAAAAACTTACTGGCTTTGCTGTGATTTTGGGCATATATTTTCAAGGTAAGTTTCGGGGTATTTGAACCAGACAGCTCGCTTCCTTTTGTGGCTGAGATGAGGGGTGTAAGTGCTGGGCATATTGGGAAATAAATTCGGTGTTTTAAGGTATAACTATTTTTGTCAAAATGTTGTGCTTGCAGTCTCAGTGCATGTATTGACCAATTTGAACAATACTTGTTGTCTTACTGTCATTCATGTACATTTTTCTATATAGCATGATGGTAGTAATCTATATACATACATAGCTAAGCCACCATGAATAAAAGTTGTCTACTTATATTGATTTGAGTGAATGGCAACCCCCCCCCCCCCCTCCCCCAAGAACAAAGCTGGCATCTCAGCTGACACCCACATTGGAGCTAGTTACTTGGTAGCTGGTAACTCCTATGAGACTCCTACCTTGCTTTGAATTGTTATATATCTAGAGACATAAAAGCCCCCAAAATAAGAAATTCATCTTCAAGGATCTACCTTGTAGCGTATCTATGTATCTCTATATATGTATCCATGTATGTATCTATGTATCTATGTATATATGTATGTATCTATGTATGTATCTATGTATGTATCTATGTATCTATGTATCTATGTATGTATCTATGTATGTATCTATGTATGTATCTATGTATGTATCTATGTATGTATCTATGTATGTATCTATGTATGTATCTATGTATGTATCTATGTATGTATCTATGTATGTATCTATGTATGTATCTATGTATGTATCTATGTATGTATCTATGTATGTATCTATGTATGTATCTATGTATGTATCTATGTATCTATATATGTATATCTAGTTTTTCCGCTCTCATAACTTGCTTACAATAGAGAATTAATAGAAATTTTAGTACCAGACGTCTTCAAATGTTCCATGAACATCCATAACCATGACTGCCAGTGGCATGGATAATGCTTTAGTAAGTTCAGCAACGCTATAAGTAAGCCTATTATAAGCAGTATGAATGACTCTTGATGGGCGCTCAGCTCGGCATGGTTGGTGGAGTTCTTGCTCAACTTCAGCTGTGATGAAGTCCAAAGGAGTCTGTAACTGATCTTCTACCAAACTATCTGCTGTTAGGTCACCTCTGTAACTGCCATCAAGTCCCATAAAAGGGTGTAGCTGAGACCCTACATGGGTATAATCAGCAATAACAACAATATATGGATATATGCTGTCAACAGCAGCAACAAGACACAGTATACAAGAAGAGCAAACTGTGAAGGCCTCTTATTAGTTTGACTTTTTATATCTCTGACTTGTATAGTAAAAACAAACAATTAATAACACAAAACAAATGTTTGTTTACCAAAGAAATAGTTTAATAGACCTTGTTAAAGGACAAAAGAAGCTGAGAATCAATGGGCCTGAGGCAGTGCTTTTCCACTCATGCATGGTACCTATATGAACTTATTTTTGTGGCAATTATTCCGTTATTATTGAAGTGGACATGACAAGTGATAAAAAGTGTGTGGCGATGGTAGTATAATGGGCGTGGTTTTTGGTCTGTTCAGGCTCAGATTTGGTAGCATAATCGGTGTTTTTTGGTCTGTTCAGGTTCAGATTTGGTAGTATAATGGGTGTAGTTTTAGTCTGCTCAGGTTCAGATTTGGTAGTATAATGGGTGTGGTTTGTCTGGTTCAGATTCAGATATTTGGTAGTATAATGGGTATGTTTGTTCAGATTCAGATTTGGTCGCATAATGGGTGTGGTTTTTGTTCAGTTCAGGGGAAAAAATCATTGTGGAGTAAACCAATTCCACATATGGAGTGGTGTCGACACAGAAGCCTGTTTAACAGCTTGGCATGAGTAAATGATCTTCCAATTCCTGCAAGTCCTAATCAAAGCTGGCAACTAGAAGTGTTCCTTGTGATGAACTTTAATCCTGGATAGACCTGCATGACCTTGGTGTATTTCCTTCAGAAAATTTTCCTGGAAAGTCGAAGTAATGACCACATGATTTTTTTTTGGAAGTAAACAAACTCTCTCCAAGGTCAGCTCATACGTTTGGCAATAAAAAATATTTAGGTTAATTCGGTTAACTTATCCGGCCAGCCTTTCCTGGTGTATCGAATAACTTAACAATAACCAAAACACTTGATATAACTCCGCCATCAAAATAAGTTACTGTATTTGTTGCATATATCACTAGACTTAACAATAACCCAAACACTTGATATAACTCCGCCATCAAAAGAAGTGACTGTATTTGTTGCATATATAACTAGACTTAACAATAACCCAAACACTTCATATAACTCCGCCATCAAAAGAAGTGACTGTATTTGTGACCTAGCAAGCAAAAAGGGCCCTAAGGGGAGACAGTTGTATTTTTTTAAACTTTTTTAAAACTTGTGGTTACAACTTTAGAGCTCCGTAGATTCTGCAAACTTCATGTTATGGACTGGATATATAGCTCAAAAGATAGGTCTCTCTGTGTACTCTCTTTTGATATATACTAAAATATGTTTCATAGAATAACTATAGGCAAGTTACTATATAGACCCTAAAGTGGAGGGACCTAAAAAACCTGCATCCCAAAGTCCCCATCCAGAATAACTCCAGATTGCTAAGCGCCAAAAAAATTGAAATTGGTAAGAGTGGCTAGAGGTAGCCCTAGGCCTAGAGCATCCAATCACCTTTTTAATAAGCGTTAAAAATTTATTACGTGGTCAAGCGTGTGGGTGCAAAATTGAGGGCATCATCAAGTCCATACCATGAAGTTTGAAGTTTGCAGAATCTACGGAGCTATAAAGTTGTAACCACAGGTTTAAAAAAAAAGTTAAAAAAAATACAACTGTCTCCCCTTAGGGCTTGCCAGGTCACATTTGTTGTAGACTTGTGAAAAACAATTTGTAAGAAATCCTAATTTAAGTTATGAGTATGTATATTTTAGATGTTTTTTCCTTCTTCTAGTCAGCGGAACGCTCTATCTCACTTTGCTGTCATAAGCACCAGGGCAGCTAACAAAAGATAAAATGAGCCCAAAGAGTGAGAATTTACTTGACTGAATTTTCATACCATTGCACAAAGGTATATCACAAGAACTGCTTATATATACCCGGCTATCTTCTTTGCTTTTTGTTATGTCGAGAATCGAGAATACCATAAAAATCTGGTTGAGTAGCACACTGGACAATTGCTGTTAGATGCTGATTTTGTTGTCATTCTAAATATTGTTATGTTAAGGAAAAAGCAACTTGTGGTCACTATTTTATAGCTCCATAGAGAGTCTGCATACTTCATGTTATGGACTTGACTTATAAGATATGTCCCTCTGCAGGCCCGTAGCCAGAAAAATGAGTGGGGGGGTTCTGTTGGTAAATATTGGGACCTTTTGGGTCGACCCAAGGGGGAAGGTGTGGTAGGGGAATGTGCTCTCTCCTGTGCAAATATCGGAAACAAAATAAGCATTCTAAACATAATAATAAATGACTATTTATTAAGAGATTAAACTAGAGATTAAACTATCTAATAAGAGTTTCAAGTTCCATTCTCCTTGGGTGTAAGTGTCCAAATATTTCAACAACTTCATCCAGATTAATTGTTGTGTCATAATGTACATGTAAGAGTGCTAGAGATGTCAGGCGTTCTTGGTTCATAGATGCTCTTAGGTAATTGTTGAGACATTTAAGTGTACTGCCACTTCTTTCGCATTCACAAGATGTTACTGGCAGAGTGCATGCGATTTGCAAGAGAACATGAATGTTTGGGAAAAATGCTGCATCACAATCCTTCAAGGCACTAGATGGTGTGGATTCTCTTTTGTGAAAGGGTACATTTGCATATCTTGATTTCCAGCGAGTGAGTTCAGTTTCTATTAGTTCTGGTGATGGCAAATCCTGGTGATAAGTTTCAACAACTGTGCTGATATCAAATTATCTTGTGGTAATCAGAGATGGTACAAGTACCAGAAGAGATGAAGCAGTTGCTGACAATGATGAGAACCTTTCATTTAAGCTAGTGCAGATATGGTCAAGGAATGGAATAGCAAGATTATTCTTGAAGTAATCAAATACTGATTCTGCTGGTGCATTACCACGGTGCTGCTGTCTGCTTGCTATCCTTGGCTTACTCGGGGTGGTGCCCACCTTATCAGCCATCAAGACAGCCTGGTCATATACTTTCTGAAAGTTATCTTCTCCTTGCTTTTTTAGGCGGCAAAAAAGAAGTTAGCCTGGCAGTTCTTGGCTGCCTTTTTCAGTTCTCTCTTTCAGGCATACTTGATTCTTTTGAGTGCTCACCACATGAAATGCAGATGTCAGCTTTTCTTTAAATGACTTTTAACAAACCACAAATTAACCAACACAAATTCATTGTAGATGTACTCCATGATGTGGTTAACACCATTGTAGCTATGTGTAATTCTTTAATTAAGTAGCTTTGTGAAATACCCAATTGGAAAAGTGGACCCAATTAAAAGGGTGGACCCAACTGAAAGGGTGGACCTCACAGCCAGTGGGGGGGTTCTAGAGAACCCTGAGAACCCCCCCTGGCTACGGGCTTGCTCTGTGTGCTCTCTTTTGATACTAAAACATTTTTCATGGCTATAACTATACCCAAGATGAAGTTACTGGAGCTAAAGTGGGGGTACCTTAAAACACGAGTGCCTGATTTTGCAAATTTCTCCAGATTTCCAAGTGCTAGACAGATGAAATTAGCACCAATGGCTAGAGGAAGCCTTACTGCATACAACATATTGTTTTATTAGGCACTAAAACTTGACTACATGATCAAGTGCGTGGTTGGAAAATGAGCTATATATCAAGTCCACATCATCAAGTGTGAAGAATCTACGGAGCTATAAAGTGGTAGCATCAAGTTTTTTAGCACCTACTAGTTTATGATATCGGTTCCCCTTTTAAATGTTCGATGGTATCTCTGTGAAGTGCTAGCTCAAAGCTTACCTGTTCTATGCAGAGGCAACCTTTGCAGAATGATTATCAGACTTTATCTTTGAGAGATAGACTACCAAGACAGAAGCATTGCTGCAGGCAATAGCTCATGACAGCTCAATGATTCCTCTTTTCTCTGGCCTGCGTAATGGCTCTTTTTTCAGCATCTCCAACATAATGGAGACCTGCTCCAGAGCATTGGTTTTACTTGATTTGGTCCACACTCTCCTCTGCAGCTTCCAGAGCTTGAGTTATTTTGAAGGCCGACTTTTATGTTAGATTATTCTCCTAAAGTAACCTCTTCTGCCAACAATCCTCGTTAATCCAATGCACGAGTGCAGGTGGCAGAACAGACAACACAGGGCATGCCAATGAGTGTTCATGTTACTGCTGTGATTACAAGCACAAGGCCACAGATTGCAGATACTGAGACACAACATGTCACAACTGTGGGAAGACTGACCACATTCAGAGAGCCTGCGGAAGTAAACGGCAATGTATTGCTGACATGCCCAACCACAAGCCTTCCTGCCAGTTGGAAGACTGGCCACATTCAGAGAGCCTGTGGAAGCTGACATGCCTAACCACAAGCCTTCCTGCCAGTTGGAAGACTGGCCAAATTCAGAGAGCCTGCGGAAGCAATGTATTGCTGACATGCCTAACCACAAGCCTTCCTGCCAGTTGGAAGACTGGCCAAATTCAGAGAGCCTGCGGAAGCAATGTATTTCTGACATGTCTAACCACAAGCCTTCCTGCCAGTTGCCAAATTCAGAGAGCCTGCGGAAGCTGACATGCCTAACCACAAGCCTTCCTGCCAGTTGGAAGACTAGCCATATTCAGAGAGCCTGCAGAAGCTGACATACGGCACCTAACCACACGCCTTCCTACCAACTACAAGAGGCACTAAGAAAGCCCATCGCTTGGAAGTATTACAGCCAAAGTAGCAGAGTATACAACATACAACATGGCCTCAGACAGAGCCCAACCAACTGTAACCTTAATTACAATGACCTTCTCAATAATCAACTTGAAATTTAATCAGATGCTCTAGCCTTCGTCAGGAATAAAACTGTGCTATGGCAAGTCCCAAGTTAGTACTGAAAAAGAGAAGGATCGGGTGGTGGGTTACAACTCATCTCAAAAACTGTCACCATAGCTGTAGCATTTATGCTGGCTGGGTGACAACCAGTAGCAGTGTTTGGAGGAAGATCACACCAGGATGACTAGAGTCGAACAACTGAGGAAAGACATCTATTCAGCCAATGATTATCTAGAACCAACTGTTGTTAGTGAATGCCTCTTTTGAACCCAAGAGCTATTCTGGCAGGAATTTCTGCTCCTGGTTGGTTCAACCAAGCAAGACAAGTAATAAAGAGGGCATGGACAGCAATAATGTCAGGGAGATAACACGTGAGAATCTGTAAAGACAATTTACCTTTTCAATAATCAACTTGAAATTGTATTCTCTCAAAGTTTCAACCAAATGCTCTAGCCTTCATAAGGAATGCCTGAATAAGGTAACTCCAGTTATAGATAACATATCTAGTGAGTGGAAGCCTTGTGAATGTCGAATAAAGCCCCATCAGGTGACAGGTGAATTATACCATAGTTGTGTGGCATGGTTTGTTGGCTTATTGACAAGACCATCTGCTTCGCACAAAATCTTCTTACAATTGCAGCATTTATCATCGTACCTGTTGTCTAGATTAGCCTTTTGAAAGCTCACATAATCTGGTTATACATCAAATGAGAATCTATATACAGGGATGCTGGAGTAATTCCAACTCATAATGTGGATGATAGGACTTTAGCATACTGTTGCCCTCTTAAATTAATATTTTTGTTGATGACAGAGCTGGAGAGGTGATGCATGCCCTTAGCTGCAGAATCAGAATCTTCACAGTAATGTTCTTATCAACTTCTGAAGTATGATTTTTTTCTTCTATTTACATACATTTGTGGGGAATCTGACTCTGCTCATCTCTATTTTCCTAACCTTCATTCCCAACTTTGTTTCAGCTGTTTTGTCCATGTGTGTATGTCTTAGTATATTTTTTTGTGTGTATGTATGTGTGTATGTGCTTGTGTGTGTGTGTGTGTGTCTTCAGTGTGGTATGTGTGTTGTGTGTAGATTACGTGGTGTGTGGTCCATATGTAGAATGTGTGTGTGGTTTTGTGTTTATATCTATGTGTGGTGTATGAGTGGCACTGAGATAAAAAGAATATGTGGGCGTTCAGCTTCCATTTTATAATTGATACTGATTTCGTTATCTTGATACAAAGTCCTACAGGAACATTTAACAGAGTACTGAAATAAATTTCTACATACTTCAGCAAGGTCTTATTGTAGCCAAGATGAATATTTTACTATGTGTGAGCAGTTTGTAAGAATATCATACAAGTCTCCACTCTGTAGATTCTTCTTAACAACGCAGTGTCATTTTTTAAGTAGTTGATTCACACCATGAGATAAAGTTCTAACCCAATTCACTTCTGAATTACATTAGTATAAATTGTTTTAGCCCCTTGTATATAGCCTGAATAGAGCAATTTGATAGGTCAATTACATCATCGATTAGACACTCGTGTGTAGTTGCTATGACTCTAGGCTAAAGAAGTTCGATGTCGACGGTAAAGCCTAACAGTTTATAAGTAACAAATAACTCAGTGCTCTAGATGTACTGAGATTGCTATAGCCTCTGTCTGAATATATCCCATACATATGTTAGTCTCAATGTATATATATATCACAGCAGGTGAAGCAACCAGAAAAAACAGATGGCCTATGTTGTCTTGAATTTGTTTTCCATAATAAATTTGGCTCCCTTCAGATTTACACATGAATTCAACTGAAATGTTTTATGAATCACATTTGTACCTTGCACTTGTATAATATTTTTTCTTAATTCCCACATTGTGTGTGTGGGGGGTGGGGCCATCTGCCTCTTCACCCTTCCTTGTGGAGCTCTCCACCTCTCTCCCCTCTCCACCTCAATTTAGTAACATGCACTCTTTTAAATGTTTTGAAAACCTGTAATCACAAAACTACATTGTGCCCCATTCCACCCACCAACTCTAAAAACTAGTTTCCCATCCCCACAGAGAGTGAATGCGATTGCTATAAAAGTGAGGTGGAGATCATGTGAAGAACTGAGCAATGCCTGAATATTTTATCAGCTTCTCCTTGTACAACCCTCATAGATCCATTATATGCACAGGCAGAAGAACCAGGGAACACAGGAGGAAGGGGTTCATTTAATGAAATTTAACACACACTTTTAAACCACTTTATACGTCTTGTACAATATAATCTGTTTATTATTTTTGTTTGGATGTGTTCTCATCATTTAATAGTCACATTTTGCAGTTTATTGATAATTGAGTATTGTGGAGTGGACTCCCCTGCCCACACTCAATTTATGTTTCTTCCATATATGGTAGGTTGTAGCCCTATGGTAAATTTGTAGTCCGTGGTAATCTTTCATTTAACAAGTTAATCGGGTATGTAGTTATGAAGCTGTTCAGGAAATGTAAGAAGTGGACATACCATAGGTTTTATTCTTGTTAAAATCAAAGTGCATTGATATTGAAAGACTGCATGCTTATAGTACACTGTAAATCTGGAACAATTTCTGTTAAAAATTATTTGCATGAAAATATTTCATGTCATATTTTCGTAGAGTTCATTGTCTAGGATTTTTTTTTATACCGATGTGACTTACCGTAAGACAAAATGCAATCGACTTCTGAAGAGAAACCAGCTGAAAAGCGATGGAAGATATTGCTAAACCATTCTTGAAAAGGCTATCATGTTTATAGAACTATATAGAGACCAGCAGTTGAGGGAATGTGAAATAGAGCCAGTAAAAAAATAATTGCTATGTTGTAGCTATATTGAAGACGTACCTAAGAATTCGTCAAAGCTGTGTTCACTTCACTGAATTTAAATATATTTTATGAAAGAAGATATTTCCAGTATTTCTAGAAGTTAGCTATCTTCTCAACCCCACAAGGTGTGTCTGGATGAGCCATAGCTAATGCGTAATCATATCTATATTAGCTAAGAATTTTTTTAACGACAGCAAGATGTTCTGGATTTATGGTACCCCTATACACATTTATGATATTTCTGGGTCTATATATATAATTAGAGGATAGAGCTGGGAGCAGGAAGTGCACCCCCCTCCTTCAAGTATTGAAACAAAAAAAACAATAACACAACTTTTACATTCATTCTGCAGGTGTTTTTTCCACATTTGCGTCCTTCCAATTGGCACTATGGTGGCTATTTCATATGATGACTCTCTTCTGGAAGGTTCTGTTTCCATTTCATGCTCAATCATTTGGGAAAGTCAAGTATATTCACCTAACATTTGTAATACTTGGACTTCTACTTCCACTTATTCCCATTACAACGACGATGGCTGACTTTGCAGTGCATCTTCAGAAAGAAAATGAAAACTCCACATCCAAACATAGGAATAGCTTGTTTCTATCAGGAGGATTGGGATTTAATGCTCATAGATTCCCTCCCATTGGGTGTTCAGCTGCAAGTTCGGGTGCAACCTTCTATTCTTTTGTATTTATAATGGAAATCGTTGAGGGATTTGGATGTACCTTGCTCATCATCATAATTATTGTGGTCTATACACAAACTTTACAAAAGCAAAAGAGAACAGGTTTGCTAAAATACAACTAGCCTATCTCATCGAATAAAAAATGTAGAACAGTTCATGGCACTCAATTTAGTTCCATTTACAATTTCAGAACAATTTCTCTACAAAGGCAGCCAAAACATCTAGCAGTGTATTCCTTTTTTTATGAATAAATAAATTTGTTATTGCAAGGTCTCCGGTCTATCATAACATGTCATTCTTGTTTGGATATGGAAAAACCGTCTTAATCTTTTTTGTTTGTCATGCTTATTTGAAACGGAGAGGCAAATGGATATCTCCATCATTGGCACTCTTCTCCCTGCAGCAGGCGAGTAACATCTGAAGTTGCTGGGTAGCTGTTCCACATTCTTGAGTAGTAATTTTATCCATCATTATAGGCATCAACCTTTTTAGTTCAGTTTGAAACTCGACCGAATATCTGTTTCATCTTTAAATGTTTTTTTTAACGTAGTCTTGCCCTATAAATGGCCAGTTAGAGTTATTAGGAACTCTATGATTTTTATTCAACACTGATTAATATTCACAGAGCATTACTTATTCGATGAGATGTGGTAATTTTAAGCCCCTAATATTGTGAATTTTTTTTTGATTATAGAAAACAATTGATTTCAAGTTTGGGACAGCCGAGAAGAAGCTGCTCTTTCTCTTCTGCTATTTTGTTGTATTGGATGTTATGTACTACGTTTCATTTATAATGGCTGCTAAAAATGCTTCAAAGCTACCAGGAAGTCTTCAAAAGTATTTCTTTTGTGAGCAAGGAGGTCACAATCCAAGCAACCCATGCAGTCGTTCTGAAATTGAAAATCTGAGCTATCCTTCATTGGAACTTTTGCTGAGAGTTTTGCAGGCCCTTTTTCCATTTGTTAACCTAATATACGTGGTGAACATTCAAGAACTAAAGAAATTGTGGAGAAACAAAGTGGTTCCCATAACATCAATACAGAAACAGTCCTGCACATAATGTTAATTTGTGCAAATATTGCCACCACTCTATGTTGCCCCTTCATTTCTATTTATAAGTACCTGTCATAAAATTTGATAACATAAAGTGTTATTTTGATATTTTGGCGATACTTAATTTTTAAAATTACATTGATATCTATGTAAATGTAACAATACAGTCCATCAGATGTAAGAATACTTTTTTTATTCAATAATATTTAATTTTGATTGAAGTAACTTTCAATATGACATTATATAAAAAATATTTTAAATCCAAAATCAATGATATTTATCGTATTGTATGCACACTCATGTGTTGATAGTGCTTTTGCCAAGAATATTTTATACTGGTATGACTTAGTGTGACAATAATAATAAGACAATAATAATAAAACTTATGTTATAATAACATGGATCTTTGAATTAAATTTTCACACTTATTTTCAGGCATAAGTTCCAATTCTACTTCGGGTTCCTCATCGGTTGCAAACAACATTTAATAGAATCTTTCAATGGTTGAAATATTCACTGCCTCCTCTGTAGTTATCCAGAACAAAGATGTAACTGAAGAAAAGAAAGGAATGAAACAAAAATTTACCCATGAACCTTTATCTATTAGGTAAAGGGTCTTGAAACCTAAATTCTTGTTCATTTCTTTTTTGACTATATAGTTAATCCAATTATATTTATATATAGTCAAGCAGCCTTCTACAAGAAGTATATATATATATATCATACATCAGTATAAACATCTATGTTTATAACACATACTTTTGTATCATATAATACACATAGGCTCATCACATTATAAACTAGTTTTGTTGAAGGTAACTTCTGAGGATCAACTGATCACATCTTGGCACGATAAAGCACAGTTGTTGGTGACTGTTATAACCTTGTTTAATACCCAAAGGTTATAGTTCTTTCACTCTTCAACAACCGTGAAAGTCCTTAATAAACTAGTAAACCAACAACCGAAGACAACAGACATTATAAGAAGACATCTTGATTTCACTATCTGTGCAACACACGTGACACACTAAAAATGTTTATTTAGAGTCCGGACTATTGAATAATGTCATACAATTCACTTAATTATAACATTCCTCCCTTCTTAGTTTATAAGAGAGTAAAGATAACAAATTCACGATAATTATCAATTAAAACACTGATCTCTTAAAACGATCAGGAGGGGATCTGTTTCGGACAGACCTGCGCAGTACTGTTGTTGACTCACAATCAGGGACGTGTACTGAAGTGTTGTTATCATCCACATTAACACGGGGTAAGCGAGGAGAGCTGACCACGGCTGACGCAGCTGAGTCGGAATGTGGAACACTCCCTTCAGGGGACAGGTTCAGTGTCTCTGGCACTTGAACAGGAATATCATGAAACACAATTGCAGGTCCCGACACTTGACCATTTATAGTGCTGGATCCTAACTCACTCTGTCTCTGACGTATGTTATTCACATGACGACGTACGACTCCCAAGGTAACTTTAACTCGGTAAGATAGAGGTCCAGTGACATGCTCAACAACACCAGGCATCCAGGTTACATTCTTACACCTGAAATCTCTAACAAAAACCTTGTCACCCACTCGGAAAACGCGATCCCGTCCGGTGCTGCCATGTGTCTTCTTATGCTGGCAAGATTCCACTCTCTCTGACAAGTCAGGATGAACCAAGTCTAACTTGGATCTCGGTCGACGACCCATCAGAACCTCGGCTGGGGATAACCCTGTCGTACTGTGTGGCGTTATCCTGTAGCGGAACAAGTATCTTGATAGCTTGGACTGCAGTGATCCACCTTCCATCCTCTTCAACCCTTGCTTGAAAGATTGCACCACCCTCTCAGCCAACCCATTCGTGGAAGGGTGGTAAGGTGCAGACGTCGTATGCTGAATACCATTCACTTGGCAAAATCTCTGAAACTCATCACTCATAAATGAACTGCCATTATCAGTGACTATGGTCTTGGGAAGACCATGAATAGCAAAAATGCCTTGCAACTTCTCTATGGTGATTGTGGACGTGATTGAACTCATAATCACCACATCCATCCACTTAGAATGAGAATCGACCAAGACTAAAAACATGTTACCCATGAACGGGCCAGCGAAGTCTAGGTGGATACGGTTCCACGGCTGCTTTGTTACTTCCCACGAGTGCATCGAGGCCACAGGAGGTTGCGGTCGTGATTCCTGGCAAAAATTGCACTGCTGCACACATAACTCAATTTCAGAAGTCATGTCTGGCCACCAAAAATAACTTCTTGCCAGATTCTTCATACGACTAATTCCTAAATGAGTTTCATGTAGCCGATCTAGCAAACATTTCCGACCAGGCTGGGGTATAATCAAACGTGAACCCCACAGTAAACAACCATCCAGAAGACTGAGTTCCAACTTACGAGACTCATATGGTTGAAATTCTCGGTCAAGCTTCACTGACGGCCATCCACACATTACAAACTTCTTCGCCCTTGAGAGAAGCGGATCTTTCTCAATCCATTGTTTCACTTCCTTGGAAGAAATCGGGGTAGACTCAAGGTGAAGAACCAATTGGTTTAACTCAGCAGGAACACAATCAGAGGATGTGACAGCTGGGCTTGGCAACCGACTTAATGCATCCGCATTAGCAAGCAACTTCCCAGGCTTGTATTCAATACGATATTGATATGCACTCAATGACAATGCCCACCTTTGTAGACGTGCTGAGGCAAGGGGAGGAATTGCTTTCTTTTCATTAAACAAATGGTAGAGTGGTTGGTGATCGGATCTAATGACAAATGATCGACCCCACAGGTAAGAATGAAATTTCTTGACACCAAATAGGATAGCTAATCCCTCTTTCTCTAATTGAGAATAGCCCTTCTCAGACACAGTGAGAGTTCTTGAAGCATACCCAATAGGACGTTCGGTTTTGTCTTCCAAAACATGTGATAACACGACTCCCAATCCATAAGGAGATGCGTCACAAGACAACAACAGGTCCTTCTGAGGATCATAATGGACCAAAAGTGAATCACTCTGTAGCATTAGCTTAGCTAGTAAAAATGCACTTTCTTGCTTTTCCGTCCATTGCCATCTGGAGTCCTTGCATAACAAGGTGTACATAGGGGCTAGCTTTGTCGAGAGATTAGGAAGAAACTTGGAGTAATAATTAAGCATACCCAGAAATGCTCTAAGCTCAGTCACTGACGTTGGAGCACGGGCCTCTCGAATGGCTTTTACCTTCTCCAGAGTTGGATGTAGGCCTTCCTTATCAATTATATACCCAAGCTACTCGACCTTTGAAGCCAGGAATACACATTTCGATTTGTTAAGTCTCAGGCCGGCTTGCCTGAGCTTTTCTAACACCTTCTCCAAGTTAGCAATGTGCTCTTCAGTGGTTTTTCCAGTTACCAGGATATCATCCAGGTAAACTGAGACACCAGCAAAACCCTGAAACAAACTGTCCATTACCCTTTGAAAGATCGCAGGGGCTGATGATCCCCAAAGGGTAACCTATTGTACACAAACAACCCTTTGTGTGTATTAATAGTTAGGAACTTTTTACAATCATCCACCACTCCTAACTGTAAATAGGCTTGTGATAGGTCTAATTTCGAGAACCTTTCACCACCTGACAAAGCTGAGAAAATATCCTCCACATGAGGTAAGGGGTACGACTCCACATGACATGCTTGATTAATAGTCAGCTTATAATCACCACACACACGAAGATCACCATTGCGTTTTAACACAGGCACAATCGGAGCTGCCCAATCTGAAAATTGAACCGGGGTTATGGTTCCCTGTTTCTCCAGGCGTTTCAATTATTTCTCCAACTTTTCTTTCATCATATAAGGAACATTCCTTGCTTTACAGAATTTAGGTTGAGCACCCTCTTTGACATGAATCCTTACTTTAGTGGTACCTAACCCATCGGCAAACACAGGGGAGAACTTGGCTAAGAGTTCTTCAACCTTATTATTCATGCTAAACTGATGAATCTCGTGCCAATTCAATTTAAGTTTAGCTAACCAATCTCGCCCAATGAGGCTTGGCCCTTTTCCTTTTACAACGAACAATGGAAGCTCCTCCTCCTGGTGGTCAACCTTAGCAACCACCACTACCCTGCCAAGTACAGGTAAGGTCTCACCAGTGTATGTTTTTAAGAGTACCTGGGATTCCTCCAGAGGTAAGGTCACTCCCGATCTCTTGATACCATTGTAAGTCTCTTCGCTCACAATAGAGAATGCTGCTCCTGTATCAATTTCCATTTTCACAAAAGATCCGCACAAGTTCATATGCACGAATAATGGCTTGGATGATGTGTCCGTTACTGTGAACATTCCATAAGCACCATCTTCCACCAATCTAGACTGCTCCTCCTCTACGTAATTGGTACTAGTCGAACGATACTGTGACTTTGAATTATCCGGTCCTCTTGACTTCATTTTCGAGCGACACACCCGGGCGATGTGTCCTTTCTTTTTGCATGCTCGGCATTCTGCTTCCTTAAAACGACAGGTATTGGCTAAATGACTGTCACTACCACACCTGAAACAAACACACTTCTGGAAACGAGAAGTAGTAAAAGACTTCTTAGATGCCTTGCTATGAGTGAACAAGACAGAGGTTCCTTGAGCTCCCTGCAACTGTCGTGTGTCTCTCTCCGCGGTCTCCATTGTCTGGGCTAGTTGTAAGCTACGTGAGAAGGTTAAATCAACTTCTGCTAACAGTCTCTGCTGTACTTTCTCATCGTTGACACCGCAGACCAGCCTATCCCTTAACATCTGGTCAAGAGTAGCCCCAAACCCACAAAATTCAGAGTTATCTTAGTGCTGCCACGTAATCAGCTATGGACTCATTCTTAGCAGCACGAACTCGAGAATTGAATTTATAACGCTGCATGATCACAGAAGGTTTGGGACAGTAGTGCTTAATAACTCACTCCACAAGGTCAGTGTATGCCATCTCTCCTGGTCTGGTAGGAGAAACTAAATCTCTAATGAGTTGGTAGGTCTTGGAACCACAAACACTCAATAGTATAGCTCGCTTCTTGTCGGCCTCAGTCACACTGTTTGCTACGAAGTACTGCTCCAGCCTTTCTACATAGGCTCTCCAGTCCTCGTGCGCTGAAGTAAAGGCAGACATTGAACCATGCGCACGGCCATCTCGAAAACTCTTTTCGTAATAATCCGTGTCGATCCATTATAATCCTCGTCACCAAATGTTATAACCTTGTTTAATACCCAAAGGTTATAGTTTTTTCACTCTTCAACAACCGTGAAAGTCCTTAATCAACTAGTAAACCAACAACCGAAGACAACAGACATTATAAGAAGACATCTTGATTTCACCATCTGTGCACTAAAACGTTTATTTAGAGTCCGGACTATTGAATAATGTCATACAATTCACTTAATTATAACAGTGACTCAACTCAATTAAGCTATTTCATGTGATGTCACTGTCACATGTCATGAGTACTGGTGTATAGGATGCATGAAGTTTGATGTTTTTTTTGGATGGTAGTTGGCCGGTCTACAAGATCAGTATGTGGCAAAGGTATTTCTTTCTACAGAATTTTGAAGGATATCATCAATATGGGTGAAGAAGAGAAATACCTCAGTAAAAGGCAAAGGACTGGATTAAAGCCAGATGAATTCAACCCTGGTAGCTTGCCAACCCTCAGCCTTGGCCATAATAAGATAACTGTGGAGAGAGCAAGAGCAGCAGAAAGTAGATGACAAAGGAGAATGGCCAGAGAAGATAGTGTCAGAGGTGAAGTCACAATGTTTACTACCTACTCAGTGTTGCCATAGTGTTGGATTTTATCCAAACTGTTTGGATTTTTGACCCTTAAATTTTCTGTTTGGATTTTATCAATAAATGTTTGGATTTTTCATTAGAAAATTGTTTGACATTTCATGCATATCAGACCATGAGCCTATTTCATAACCACTCCAGGAATTTCTACATTGAATTCACTTTTAACAGTGCAATTCAATGTTCCTCAAAAATGCTATGAATTTAAACCGAATACTGAACTATTAAAGACATGTGTAAATGCTATGAACACACTTTAGTATGTTATTTCTCATGAAATTGTTGTTTGGATATTATTTGGATTTTTTGTTGCCCAAAAATTTGGATAACACAGGCGAGTAATTTGGAAATTACCAAAAAAATTATGGCAACACTGCGGCTACTACACCTCTTAATGAGGGTATTGGTAACTCAGACCGATCCTACAACAGCATGTACGAGTGAAGAAATGAACACTCGATCTGTTCTCTGAAATTAAAGTCATCTCTTGCTGCCCCTAAAATTGAAGGACGCGTCGAGTTTTATACTGGTTTACCAAATTTTAAATCTTGGAAGAGATTGAGCTTGTTGTCCCTGCCACATCTCCCAATGACAAAACAAAACTTACCATTTCGAAGATATTTTTGTAACATTAGACTTGACATACTACTAAGAGATTTAGCACACTGGTCAATATCTACCATCTCATGCATTGTTAATAAATCACTCGAGATTTTTTATTTTTATTTTGTGGCCACCCCATATGTATCTGAGGTCTGGGAAGGCAGGGTAAGTGACAAACGCCTAACAGAAAATTGTGGCCTGCTTCAGAACTTATTACCTGGAGATGTGGTAGTGGACAGAGGGTTTGATATATCCGACTAAGTAGGCATGATGTAAGCCAGGCTACACATTCCTACATTCACCATAGGGAAGGACCAGTTATCAGCATTGGAGGTATATAGAAGAGACACGTAGCTTTTGCAAATAAGGATTCATGTTGAACAAGTAGTCGGTCTGTTCGCCAAAGACTGGGTAAGGATTGTCCTCTAATTGTTTGAGTGTACCCTATGTAATTCTGTTGTTCCTTTGTTTTTTTTACTGAATCATATTATGGTAATTGTATTATGGTAACTTGAATGCATAATGATTGTAATTTCCGGTATGTCAACGTTGATATTAATGTACCCCAGTTACATAATAGTCATAATTGCAATAAAGATGTACTTTCCCGATCATGAATGAAGTTGCACAATAGCATAGTTATAAGACTGTAATCTGATAGTCACTATTGACTTTCACTCATTTTTCTCTTCTTCCCTCGCTTGAATTCTGGCAATTTACGGCACTCTGGGCAATACCGTTTAAACATTGATTTTTAAAGTCATGTGAAACCACTCAATAGCACAGTGAGGGTTGTCACATGCTATAATTTCCAGTTCATCTTCAGGTGCTTACAGTAACAGTAAAGCTTCACCTCCTCATAATCGATGGATATTGATGATTGTCCGGAGCACAATCACCAGAGGTTGATGAACATCCATGCACACAATCTCGGTGCATTCCAGTGTGATCGGATTCACAATTTAAAGTGCCTATCTCGACCCTTTGAACACGAGTTCTTAGAATACCACCTTCCCAAAAATTCTGTTACAAGTGTAGAAAGGTGGGTGCCTTTGAAGTGCACAAAGACCACACCCCATCAACGTTCATGCTGTGTTTGGTTGGTGGAATTATCCTGCATTAACTGTTGCCAAGTCTTTGAAGGCAGTTGTATCTAGCATACATGGATATAGTCAACAATAGCATCAAGATAAGTTACTCTCTCAATGAACTCTCAGTTGACATAGCAAATTGTAATGACTTTCTCAACAATTAATTCGATTTTCTTCTCGACAATTTCGCTAGATGCTCTAGCTTTCATCAGGAATAATGAAATGCTAAGATTTACAGGAAGTGTTGCCTAGCCACCACGTGCACACTCAGGCGATGTGCGATGTGCACGACAGGATGTCGGAAGGGGATGGATGAGGAGGGGGGGGGGGGGGAAGAGAGAAGAATAACTAAAACAAAGTATGGATGAAACGTTGTTTTAATAGTTACATATAAATATAATGATAGTTATCAACTATTACAAATATGCATAAATCTATATTAAAAATACAACAAAAACAATCCAGCTAATCATATTATTGTCACTGTGTAATTATCACTGCTTTATATGCTGGGCCACCTTTGTTATTAGCTCTCTAGCTAGTTGGTAAAGCCCATTATCATGTTTTTAAAATGGTCTAGCGAACGAGCGACGTGTTCCACGCCTGTGCGGTTAAGATGTTTTTTCCCCTTTTTCTTCCTTTTTTTTCTTTTTCTTTTTTTTTCTTTCCAATAACTAAAGACAAATTTAAATGGAATAGCACAATATATACACTACACAATAAAGTCACTGTCCATAGATAAAACTAACATATATAATATATATACACAAAAGAGACCTAACAAAAATTCAAGCCCGCCCATCTATATATCACAGGGGAGCATGAAGGGAGGCGACGGAGCCACATGCTGGCGTTTCCATGCCAAAGGCAGATTGCTAGCGGTGGATTACGTGCCGAGGATATCAGGTGTGCACTGCTCAAACACGAATCATCTATAATGCTTTACCAGACGCAATATATAACGCACTTCACTCTGTTTTAGGGGTTTCTACTGCTACAGGTCAGAGAAAGAAATGCAATCCACTAGCGAGGCAGATCGATCTGGTTCCCTGGTGATCATCACCACTGCGAAGAAATGTAAACTCCGTCTGTGCCTGGAAGTAATGTTGCTTTGTGTGGTAATTATGGGCGTGTGGAGTATGCTATCGCTGCCAGTTATTTTTTATCATTTGGAAGTCGCTGAGGTAGGTTCTTCTATTTAGCTATATGCTTAGTTACAATATATGCTCATGCTACCTATTTCCCCCCCCCCCCCCCCCTCCCCCAATGTTCAATTGTAAGTTGATAGTCGTTATTCTACTGTTCCCAGGATTTTTGTCTCTACCTAGCTAGAGTAATATTCCTTCTGTTTTACATCATAATTATAGCTATATACATTGCTCTCAATCCATTAAGAGTGAGGAAACAGGCCGGGTTGAGACACTCATCAGTAGCTAAGTGCAGATTTTTGCCAGACATACCTCACAATTTGTTAGCACCATACCCACCATACTTCAAAAAATGTTTTTCAAGGATAATTTCTTAATTTGAATCTGACCATGAGGTACCTCAACCACTCATGTTGAAGAAGAAGTAGCCACTGCCAATTATATTTTTAAAAAGTGGAAAGCTCAGCAATCTTTGATGGCAAGGAAATCTGGAAATCTGGTTATGTGCAAAAAAATAAATGTTGCAAAAGTCAACCGCCTATGTTCTATTCTCGACTTTGTATAGCACATTGCACTGACAAACCACAATTTGCAATCCTACTGAGCTAGAAATCATTGAATAGAGATAATCTCAGGGAAGTCGCTACTTGGCACCCTGTAATGCCAAATTTTCATAAAAAAAGGGGGGAAAAAAAGGAAAAAAATCTAGATTCTGGCAACATGAATGTAGTCTCACTAGCTGGACAACCTGCAGAAAATTATCTGGTCAAGTGTAGTTTGATAAGTTCCTAGTCTGCCACAATTTTTCTATCATTTCACCACATTGTTACAACAAACAATTTTCATGTCCTGCCCCATTCTGAAGTGTACTTCAAGAAAATATTGCATCTTGCAACTACTGTGGCATGAACCACTCTATCTTCTGTAATGACATTTGTAGATGTCAAGGTTGCTTCTGCTTCCTCTCCAATGCTGTAAAGGAGGCTGCTTACTTGCTGTGAGGCATCTTTGGAAGCTGTTAGTCGAGCTGTGAGACAGAATTGTTTGAAGTGTTGTTTCTGTCTTGGCCTTTTGTCAGCTGTCAGATATTTGAAAGCCTAAGGTTTCAGTGAAATTTGAGCCAATCTTCGATTGCTTACTCACCCACCGCTGCCACCACGCAATATTATTTGAAAAGCCTATGGTTTGAGAAACTCCCATTGACAACAGTTGACAACAGTTGAAGGGTAGTTATAAACTGACAATCCAAAAATAACATGTCACTGCGTGGAGGAATAATGTCTACATGTCAACCAATACAGCAGTAATGATCACACAGCCGGGATGAGGGTCTGTTTACAGTTGGTGAATAGAACTAATGAAACATGAATACATCAAAGGTAAGGACAATAAGTCTTATTCCACAATGCTCACGGCTCTTCACTGAGCAATGGATGCTTGTCGGGGTCGGGACTGGATTAGGTCTCCGATCCACCAGTTAATAAGCTGCCACCAGAGATATCCTCAAGACAAGGTAGGGGTTAGTCTACCCAAGACTCGGTTAGAGATTCAACAACTTATCTTATGTCAAGAAAATAGGATATCTGCATCACTACTCAGGGGGTGGCTTTAAATAGTCTGTCCCCCTTTCGTTCTGCCTTTACTATATCACATGTGATGCTGTAATATATGACCAATTGGATCAGTCCACCTAAGCTTACAGTAAGGATTATGATGGTATTGTTATGAATAAAGGGAACAGGTGAATATGTACTGAAACATGCACGTGGTTTATACGGGTATGTGTAAATTCTCTTTGTCTTGGCTCTTCTCTGTCTCTCTCTCTAGGTCTCTCCCCCTTCTCTCTCCTCCCCTCTCTCAGGTCGGTCCAGTGGGTCTTGACATCTCCCCCTCGCGAGATTGCAGTGGTCCTCCACAGCCACCCAGTCTTGTCTAGATAGGGCATCCGCGTTAGTGTTCTTACTCCCAGGCGGTACCGTATCTCGAAGTCATAGTGTTGTAGACGGAGGCACCATCTAGTGAGGCGGGGATTCAGGTGTTTGGCTGTGTGTAGGAATGTGAGAGCTCTGTGGTCCGTCTGGACCACAAAGTGGCGACCTGTGAGGTAAATGTCAAAGTGTTCAATAGCTGAAACCACCGCTAAACCCTCCAGCTCAGTAGCAGCATAGTGTTGCTCAGCCGGCTTTAACTGCCTGGAGTAGAAACCAGTTGGCATTTCTTGGGAATCACGGATGACACTCAATATACCCGAGATACCACAACTGGAGGCATCTGTCTGTAGGATATATACATCATGGGGTTGGGGAACAATAAGGGAACAACTATTGGCAAGGGTATTACACAAATAGAGAAAATGAGACATCATTGCATCATTCCAAATAACAAGTAATGGCGCGGACTTGCTTGTGACAAGTGCACCGAGTGCTGCGCAAAATCTTTGATAAAACGGCGATAGTAGCCGGTGACTCCAAGGAACCGACGTATTCCTGACTGTGTTTCGGGACGCTTGTATGTTCTAATGTCTTTGACTCTAGCTTCTGGAACAGAGATGTGTCCTTCACCAGCCACATGTCCAAGGAACTCTATCTTGGTAGCTCCCCACTTGCACTTGCTGGGTTTGAGGGTGAGACCGTGCTGCCTAAAGCGATCCAGGACCATAGAGACGTGTTTGAGATGTTCATCCCAGTCCTGACTAAAAATGACCACGTCGTCTATGTAGGCATTGGCAAATGTTGGAATATCAGCCAGGACGACATGCATTAGGCACTGGAAGGTTGCAGGCGCGTTGCGCAAGCCAAAGGGCATCATGGTGTACTCCCATTTTCCCCATGGCGTACAAAATGCTGTCTTGCATTGATCCTCCTTTGATACCGGGATCTGATGGAATCCTTTTGTTAAGTCCATCTTGGTTAGAAGTCGGGCATTCCCAATCTGTGAGAGCATATCGTCGACATGAGGCATCTGATATGGGTCGGGTGTAGTGATGTTATTTATCTTATGGAAGTCTAGGCAGAGCCGCACTGATCCATCTGGTTTACGGATGGGAACAACAGGAGATGACCATGGGCTGAAGGAGGGTTTGAGTACTCCTTTCTCAGCGAGATCCCGGATCTCCTCTCTCAGCTGGTTGATCCAAAGTGGTGGTAGTCTGGCGAGATAACCTCTGATGGGTGAAGCTTCGCCTGTATCTATCTTCAAGCGTACCATATTTGTCTTGCCTAACATCTCTGTTACTACATCAGTGTAACTAGACAATAAGGTGGTTACTTGCCTCTGTTGCTCCTCAGTCAACTCTGCTCCTAGCTTCTGGGTCACTTCCTTCTCATCCCCAAGCTCCTCCTCCTCTTGGGCCACAGTCACCCGTAAAACTGCGGCCTCTGGAGCGATCCAGGACTTAATCCTGTTGATGTGAACAACCTGTTTTCTGTTCCGTCTGGATGGCACAGCTACTTCTAGAGTGACATCCGAGATGAGTCTGGTGACTTTGTATGGACCGTCCCAGACATCCTCAAGCTTCCCACGGAGGTCCGGTGCTCTGATCAGCACCATGTCTCCTTCCTTGAATGTGCGTACCTTGGCTTTCACGTCATAGTGTCTCTTCATGCGAGCTTTTGCCTGCACTTCCCGCTCCTTCACCACCTCCCTGGTCATCTCGAGGTGGTCCGCCAGCTCGTTCACCCAGTCGACGACATTGGTGCTGGTCATACCACCATCAGTCTATAAGATTTCCAGGGGTCCTCTAAGAGTCCTACCGTACACAATCTCAAAAGGAGAAAAACCAGTGTTAGAATGGGGTGAATTGCGATATGCAAACAAAAAATATTTTAGTAGTAAGTCCCAATCTTTCTGACTATCCTCACATTTCCTGAGCATGTGCTTGAGTGATCCATGCCATCGCTCAAGTGCTCCATCTGTTTGGGGATGGTATGGGGAAGTCTTTAACTGTTTAATATTGCACAAGGTACAGAGCTGTTTCATGAGCCGGCTCATAAATACTGACCCCTGGTCTGTTAGGAGCTCAGATGGGAGGCCTATACGGGAAATTTTTTCCATCATTGCCTCAGCGACTGTAGTCGCTTCTACCTTTCTCAGGGGTATAGCGTCAGGATATTTGGAACCCAAACACATACATGTGAGCAAGTACTTGTTCCCACGGGTTGTCCGAGGTAAAGGATCTACAAGATCAAAAGCAACACGTGAAAAGGGGGGTTGGATTATAGGTAGAGGGTGTAAAGGGGCTTTAGCTGGGTTGGATTTTCCTGCTTTCTGGCAGTCAGGGCACGCCACACACCACAGGCGTATGTCCTTGGTCATCCCTGGCCACATAAACAGTCTTTGGATTGCTGCTTTAGTTTTCCTAATGGAAAAGTGGCCACTAAGGCGGTTGTTGTGAGCTAGCTTAAGGACAGTTTTCCTCCTCCCAAGTGGAAGAACTATTCTCTGTCTGTTGTGACCTGTCACCTCCTCTAATGTATGCCTGAGCAAGCCCTGGTCCCAATGGTATCCTTGTTTGTTACTTTCAGCTAATGATCTAACATGAGTGAGGTCCTCCTGTTCTACCCTCAACAAATCTCTATCTGCATTACTGTCGGCTAGGGCTGGGAGTGGTAAAAGGTCGCCTGGCCCGTCAGGAATACACTGTACTACCTTCGGTATGGGGTCAATAGAGAATAGATCGTCGTCAAATTCAAAAATGTTACTCAAGGGGGTTGGGTCTGCACCTGACATAAGGTCAGCTCTCTCATCTTGTTCGTCCCTTTCCTTCTTTTGTTTATTCTCTGCTCTTGTCAACAAAACCTGGCAGGAATGTTCTTCCTGCTGCTCTTTATGGAGCTTGGCAATAGAGTGGAATAAATTGAGGTCAGCACCTAACAGTACTCTGTCAGGACCTCCTTCCAAAACTGCTACCAATCGTTTCATCTGATACTGCCCTACAGTAATCCAAACCTGAGGAGAGATAACTCTCTGATCTGCCACTACCAGGAGCTTATAGTCACCGGTATACTCATGTGGGAGAACCATATCCTCTCTCACAAGAGTGATCTCTGCCCCAGTATCATACTTCATGACACAAGGCTCATCTCTCACTTTCCCTCTAATGTACACATTGGACCTACCCTCTTTACTTAGGATTAACGCCACTTTAACTGGACAGTCCGGTTCTTGTGGCCCTTCTTCCCGCAGCTGTAGCATGTTGGGACCCAGGGATCCTCGTGTGGTGATGGTGGTGTTACTCCTGAAGGTGGGGGTCTGTTGTGATGTTCAGTTCGCTGCTCGCCTTTCCTGTCTGATTTCCCACCGTAGTTCTGCTGCTGCCAGCTCTGGCTAGGTCTGGTGTAGTTCGAGCGTTCGCGTTTTATCGCATTCCGCTCATCGACAATGTTGGCTGCATCCAATATTGAGATTGGTTTCTGGAGACGGACAAAATCTGCATCCTCTGGGTGAAATAGAGAAAGAAATTTAGACATTGAAATCATATTCTTTACCTCTTGCACCGTGGTGCAATCATCTGTCATACGGTCTACCTTAGTTTCCACCAGGCGTGCCGTCTGCTGCCAAGTATCTGTGTACTTTTTTTGGAGAGTCCAGAATTCTCTCTGGCATCTCTCTATAGACATCCCCATCCCTTTGAGGAGTTCTTCTTTGAGGGAGGAGTAGGTAGCTGCTGCTCGTCTGGGTACATTATGGGTATAAGCATCTAGGGCCTTCCCAGCCAACAAGGGTATTAACCTACTGGGCCACTGCTCTACACTAATTCCAGCATCCTGCATTACATCATGCTCAAACCTGCTCAGATATGCCGTAGGATGCTCTATGTCTGTCCAGGGAGTCATCCTGTCAGCAAGTCTACTCCGCTTCGATATCTCTTGTCTCCTATCCTCCCACTCCATTTGTTTTTCAAATCGTTCATCCTCCCATTTTTGTCGCTTCCACTCTAGTTTCCTTCTCTCCTTTTCGACTTCGACCATTAGTTCCTGCTGTTTCTGCTCCTTAGCTATGTGGGACTCCTGTAGTTGGATCAGTCTTTCCTCCGTCTGCAAACTCCTGTTGGCTGTTTCCGTCTGGGAGAGAACCAGCTGGGTTAGGAGGTCCGTTATTTGGGACTGTCGGGTTTGGGAAGGTTGAGTCATCCTCTTGTCTGATGGTTAGCTCAGAAGGAGGAATAACTGTAACCAATGAAGTAGTTCAGTAGCTATGCAATAATTCGATGGCTAGAAGATGTAGTTCACTGCTGCCACCATGTGTCAGGGTCGGGACTGGATTAGGTCTCCGATCCACCAGTTAATAAGCTGCCACCAGAGATATCCTCAAGAGACAAGGTAGGGGTTAGTCTACCCAAGACTCGGTTAGAGATTCAACAACTTATCTTATGTCAAGAAAATAGGATATCTGCATCACTACTCAGGGGGTGGCTTTAAATAGTCTGTCCCCCTTTGGTTCTACCTTTACCATATCACATGTGATGCTGTAATATATGACCAATTGGATCAGTCCACCTAAGCTTACAGTAAGGATTATGATGGTATTGTTATGAATAAAGGGAACAGGTGAATATGTACTGAAACATGCACGTGGTTTATACGGGTATGTGTAAATTCTCTTTGTCTTGGCTCTTCTCTGTCTCTCTCTCTAGGTCTCTCCCCCTTCTCTCTCCTCCCCTCTTTCATGTCGGTCCAGTGGGTCCTGACAATGCTCACATAGTAAGAAAATCAATCTCAAGAAGCTAGGGTGTTCTAGGTGACATTTAATTATTGCTCCCAATGAATACTCAGCTGGCATAGTGCAATATAAGGGGATCCTGATGTAATAATTTCTTATGTAGGATGGATAGGGGAAAATGTCAAGAATGTCTGCAGGAAGTTCAACATCAGAGTATTTTTCAGATCGGGTATAACTTTAGAAGAGTGAGGATGAGTTACCAACTATGTAGCATGCTCTCATAAATTGTGTAGTGTATCTCTTGTGGCTGTGAGAAGTAGTAGTACATAAACCAAACGAAGACTATAGAGATGGATGAAAAAATACCAAGATGCCTGTAAGAAGTGTGCTAATGAACAGTCAGCAATTGCTGAACATGCCTGGGGCAATAGACACCCTATCTTGTGAAAGGAAGCCCAATCTTAGACTAGGCCAGGAGACGGAAGGAGCTGTTAGTGAAAGAGCCGATCTACATAAGCCCAGCAGTGGAGGGAGTACAGTTTGTTCAATTGAAATTGATGGACTTTCCTTGCTGCTGGTTGCCATTTTCAAGTGCCTAAACTCGAAGCCAAGAAAATCACAATAACGGTAAATTAAGTGATTTATTAGTAGGAGTATTCATATTTTACAATGGTACTTATTGTGTTAAGAAAAAATAATTATTGGAGCCAAAATATTCTAAATTTCGACCTGCCATTGGTGCCTTAATGCACAGGTCTCACCACATGATGGATAGCCAGCTATATCTCAACCTCACCTGAATGTCAGTATCATGATGAAGGCTAGGGCATCTTGCAGAAAATTTGAGATAAAATGTTTATGTTTATTATTGAGAAAGTCATTTGGTTATTATTTTATCTCGTTAGATTTAAAAAGATTTATTATGTACATCACATGTACATCACAATAGGACAGCAGTGGCGCTCTAAATGACAGTCTCTCTGCAAATGGAACAATTTTAATAGGTAAAGAATGTAATATTAAAAATGTTGATCTGTTTGTGTGAATGTGTGTGCATGTATGTGTGTGCATGTGTGTGTGTGTGCATGTATGTGTTTGTGTGGGTGTATATTTGTTGATGTTGCTTCTGCATTGATATTTTTATTGTAATTTTTATCATTATCCTTCATTATCCTGTTGTTACTATTATTGTCTTGCTTTAATATTATTGTCTTGCTGTTGTTACTATTATTGTCTTGCTGTTGTTACTATTATTGTCTTGCTGCTGTTACTATTATTGTCTTGCAGTTGTTACTGTTATTGTCTTGCTGTTGTTACTATTATTGTCCTGTTGCTGCTACTATTATTGTCTTGCTGTTGTTACTATTATTGTCTTGCTGTTGTTACTATTATCGTCTTGCTGTTGTTACTATTATTGTCTTGCTGCTGTTACTATTTTTGTCTTGCTGTTGTTACTATTATTGTCTTGCTGTTGTTACTATTATTGTCTTGCTGTTGTTACTATTATTGTCTTGCTGTTGTTACTATTATTGTCTTGCTGTTGTTACTATTATTGTCTTGCTGTTGTTACTGTTATTGTCTTGATGTTGTTACTATTATTGTCTTGCTGTTGTTACTTTACTATTATTGTCTTTGCTGTTACTATTATTGTCTTTGTTGTTACTATTATTGTCTTGCTGTTGTTGTCTTACTGTTGTTACTATTATTGTCTTGCTGTTGTTACTATTATTGTCTTGCTGTTGTTACTATTATTGTCTTGCTGTTGTTACTATTATTGTCTTGCTGTTGTTACTATTATAGTCTTGCTGTTTTTACTATTATTGTCTTGCTGTTGTTACTGATATTGTCTTGCTGTTGTTACTATTATTGTCTTTGTTGTTACTATTATTGTCTTGCTGTTGTTACTATTCTATTAATATCTTGCTGTTGTTACTATTATTGTCTTGCTATTGTTACTATTATTGTCTTGCTGTTGTTACTATTATTGACATGTTGTTAATATTATTGTCTTGCTGTTGTTACTATTATTGTCTTGCTGTTGTTACTATTATTGTCTTGCTGTTGTTACCATTATTGTCTTGCTGTTGTTACTGTTATTGTCTTGCTGTTGTTACTATTATTGTCTTGCTGTTGTTACTATTATTGTCTTGCTATTGTTGCTGTTATTGTTTTAGTGATGTTATTGATATTTTTGTTGTTGATGTTTGATATGTTATACTATCATAAAGTTTAATGAGCCACTTAAATCTTGCAGAAAGTCATCTAAGTGATCCAAATGGAACCATACTGAAACATTTGGAATGCACTGACGGCTTTTATCAGGAAAATGATTCAAGTATTTGTATGCCAAGTTGTTATACCTGGACTCAGTATGGAAAACAATGGTCCATATTGCTAGATGTGGTGGAGATTGTATTTGCAGCCATTGGATTCCTAGTAGCTGCAGCAATAATCATATTATCTTGTCTATTTCACAAGAGAATGTGAGTTAGCATTAGAGATATGATACAATATTTAATCTGCTAAGTGCTTCATAGTTTGTTGTATTATTTGGAAATGTAATCAAAATTATTGTTTTCACAGGCTTATTTTCCCTTCAATCTTCATAGTATACTTGATGATCGACATTCTAATTAATAGTAAGTGCAGAATCATATTATGAACATAAAATGAAGGGTTGACTTGTTCTTTTTCAGTATTTATTATTTTAGTGGGCCACATGGACAGAAGTAGGCTCTTCTGTTCATCTAGGAGCCTATTAGAAAGTCTTGGAGAGGTGACCCCCTTTTGTGTCGCATCTGGTAAGTAAAATTATTCTGTGCTTTAATTGCTAGCAGATCCTGAGCCATGAGCATGTATGGAATAGGAATCCAAATAAGACCCGATTTTGGTAACCACAGTTGCAACTCACAGGTGAAATGAGTCCTTTTTTTATTGAGATACATTTATGTAAATAGTGAAATAATTCCCAATTTTGTAACTTGTTCCAAAACTTGAGCATCTTTCTAGACATGATCAAAAATCAATTTTTATGACCGCTACCAATTATTGACTCTCCTGATATGCAATTACCAACCACCCATCATTTTTCCAAAGTACTTTGTTAGTTGATTGCTCAAGCCTTTTCCTACCCACATGAGACACTGCACTAAGCTTCAAGGGATATGTAGAATGATTATGGTAAAAGATAAAATTTTATATTCAATCATGCCCAGATTATGATTAAAACAACCACATCATTAATGATAAAATTAAAACCAGGCAAGAATAAAAAGCACCGGGCAAGAATAAAACGTACCGGGCAAGAATAAAAAACACCGGGCAAGAATAAAAAACACCGGGCAAGAATAAAATGTACCGGGCAAGAATAAAAAACACCGGGCAAGAATAAAAAGCACCGGGCAAGAATAAAAAGCCTGTTAATATGGCCTGAAGAGTGGATGGATTTCTCAGACTGGCTCCTTAAAAACATTTTGTGCCCTCAGTGATACTCTATCTGCAGTCAAACACATTGGCTATTCGCCTCCTTGATAATGCTCCAACCCATCTTTTTTTCATCCATTCTCATATGTGCTGATGGTTAGAGGAGATGTGTATTTTTACTACCCTCTGTTACCATCTTGGTCCTGCCTATGGATCAGGGTGTGCTTGAGAACATAAAGCCTGGATACAAAATATATAATTTAATTTAAGGAAGCTGCTCGGAGCATGACTCTTTTGTAATCCAGCAAGAATCTCACCATTAAAGATGCAGTTTATCTTGGTGCCAAGTCCTTAAATGAGATTTCACTTAGCTGTGCCTGGAGCAAGCTAGGCTCTGGTCTAGACTGTGGTAGTCAACAGGAAGAATTTCCAGGATTGTCTGAGGAACGTAACCAGTTAGGTGCCCTGAATGCTGATATGGAAAAGTGGTTTTCCATTGACAAAGGTGAGACTGATTGATGTGCCGTAGTTATTGACAAGGATATAATAGGCACTGTTCAGGAATTATCAGTAGTGCATTAAAGTGAGGAAGAAGAGGAAGAAACTGGTGATAGCATCACTCACACTGAAGCTGAAGAAGATTTTAGTCCTTGTTTGACTTGGCTGGAAGAACAAGCTGAGCTTTACTGGTGAACTTGGCACTTCCACATAAACTACTCTTCTTGGCAAAGAACAGACACGATCCCCCCCCCCCCCCCCAAATACTCCTTATGATTTTTAAATCTTAGTTACAGAATAAAACATTAGTGTCCACAGTAGTACAGACATAATTAGTGTGTAGTGTACATATATAATTAAACATGTGGTATACGGCATTGCATTTAGATAACTGGAGAAGTGAAATATTATTGTAATATTTAAATGATTGTGAAATACATACAGAATACAGAATAGTAGATATGTACGAGTCATGTACTGTTAAATGTGTTTTAATATGCATGACACCTATACAATGTAATACTGTCAGTTAAGGTCATTTTAGAGTTATGCATGCTAATTTTTGTTAGTAATTCTTAACTCTAAGATTATACTGTTCTGCATTTGAATTGATAGTACCACATCATTCCAGTATGCACAAGCAATAAGCTACCTGAAAGTTTTTGGAGTAATGATAAACGTACATTGTAAAGCTTGACTCAAGAGTGTTTAGCATGTAATATCAAATAAAAACATACTCTGACATATGTCTAGGCTGTAAGGGTTTGTATTATTTCAGTAATTCACTAATAAACAGAAAGTAAGACATCACATCATATCCTCTTCCAAAGTATCATTATTGCAGTAACTCTCTCTTTTCTCTCTGGATCCAACTCTGAAACATCATCAAAACTCAACATTGTATCCATGTGTAGCTTATAGTTATTATCTTACTAGCCAAAAAAACTAAGACTAGATTCATTACAAGAAGTCAAGAGGTACCTTTCCATTTGTGCCAGCTATTGGTTGAGTTAGAATGGCCAACCTCTGCTTCATCAGGAAACATGACCTACTGAACAACAGAGAAATTTCTGCCAATGCATGTTTTTGATATGAACTGTTAATTGAATGCCTAACATCATTAATATGAGCCATGGAGTTTTATATAAAGTGCTACTGATGAAACCTGGAAGTTTATGACAATATAAGAAACTACTAGTTTTATTAAACTTTGTTGTTTTTGATTTTTTAAAAATAGATGTCTAATAAAAAACTTTTTTAATGCTTAGCTGAGAGTTATCCCAAGCAACTCGTGAAAGGATATTAATACTTTATTCAAGAAGCCTTTCTCATGAATTTGCTATTTTGGTTTATTTATGGAGATAATTGTGTAATATGTTGAGTTATTTCACAAGCAGGTGCCTGTATTTTCACGAGTTCACGAGTAGAAGGAAGCAAAAAACAACATTATAATAACCTTCTTAATAATCAAGTTCAAATTGTATTCTCTTGATGTTTCAGCTAGATGCTCTAGTCTCAGGAATAATGAGATGCTCAGGCTCACATGAGCCTGCTATGTACTGGTAGCTAGCTATCCACCACATGCCAGTACACACACCCAGCATGTGAACCGGCACATGTGTCCAACACATGAACTGGCACACATGCCTAGCATGTGCACCGGATGTAAAATAAATAAATAAATAATAAAACAAACAAACAAACAAACAACTAAATAAATAAATAAACAAATATACATAAATAAAAACAAATAAAAATACAAAAATGAAATATACCAATTAGAATAATAAAAACAAACAATCAAAGCTCAATAATAATAATAATAATAATAATAATAAAAAATAAATAAAAAATAAATTAAAAAAAGCAAATAACTAAACAAACAACAATAATAATAAACAAAAAATATATATAAATAATAAATAATTAAATAAAAATAAACAAACAAATAAACAAATATAATAAAATAATTAAATAAATAAACACACAAATAAAAATAGCAATATAAAATATAATAAAATAATTTTGTAAAAGAAATAACTCAAGACGAGTGTAATAAATATTATTTTATTTGATGTACTCATAATAATTACTCTACTTTTTATAATTGTCAGTCAGTGGGTAAGTTGCTCCATATACATACGATCTCTATCCTATGCAATTTAAGTCACTTCTAGTTTCCCTGACTGTATTTATAACTTCATTGCTGTCAATAAATTTCCCAACCTCTTCATCTGTTTCTGCTGTCTTGGAGGATGTAACAATATTTCTTGGAAACCAGTATTTAAAATATGGTATTAAATATATCCAGTGTGGAATATGGGAGAACATCCTACAGTGAGTATACCAAAGTATAGAATTGTTGTTGTTATGTTGTTATGATGTCAGGGGAAAATAAAAGAAGTGAATGTGCCAAGTTTTTATTCTTGCCAAATTGAAGTGCATTTTTGTAGAATGATTGCATGTTTATAATGTTCTTATAACAACAAAAAATTCTGTGGATGTTTGGCCTCTCTATATGGGGTGGGGCAATCTGGGAAGTTGGGATTTCCCCCCTCAAACACCAGATTCAGAAGTTATTGACTTATAAACTCGACCCCATCTAATATTTAACAATTTTAAAATTTTTCTGCGGGTATTATATACACATATATACACAGCCTATCAAATCGCAGTGTGGTGGCTATTCCATATTTCTACTCTCTTTTGGAAGGTTGTATTTCCATTTCATGCTCAATCATTTGAAAAGATCAAGCACGTTCACCTATTGTCTGTCATACTTGGAATACTACTCCCACTGGTCCCCATTGTGACAACAATGGCCGACTCTGCAGTGGATCTTCATAATCAAAATCAAAATTCCACGTCACAATTTCGGAGCAAATTGTTCCTATCAGGAGGATTGGGATTTGGGCCTACAAGGTTCCCTCCCACTGTTTGTTAGGCTAGAGACCCAGATGCAATCTTCTATTCCTTTGTCCTTAATGTGGGAATCATTGTGGCCTCCGGTAGCACCATGCTGGTCGTCGTACTTTGGACTTTACATAAAATTTCCAAAAGGAAAAAAGAAAAGGTTTGTCAACTATATTTCATTAATTATAAATGTGATTATAATTCTTGTCGTCCTTATTTACCGGACAATTTCAAAGTAATTACTAAATATCAACAAAGCAAATTGTTTAATTTTTTAAATTTAATTTTTTTAAAATTAATGTCCATTGTGCATGCAAGGCACAGTGACCATTTATTGTACTGCATTTATAAAATGCTATTTGTTTAGACAGCAAAATAATTGTTTGTTCTCCCTTCATACAAAGGGCCTATAGTTCTTCCTATCAGTCTCTTTCACTCTACTGCTGACATGTAGCTTCTCTAAATACTGGGAAAAAACTGTAACAGCTATTCTCTAGTCTAGAGGCAGTGATCTTCTCCATCTTCATTGATATCAAACATCTACCTTGTCAGGCTATACAGAACATCTTCTTACCACTCATTTAATGCATTTTGGCTTTCAATAACTAGTGATGTTTATGAAAATTTTTCTTGAAAATGTGTTTAAAAAAGGAGGCATTTTATGAATTAATTATTGTATTCAAGCAGGTATGTTGTTTATTCGATGAAATGTGTATATATTATAGTTAAAGTTTATAACTCGGATGTAAAAATTGATTTTGATTTTGATTATAGAAAGATGTCAAGTTCAAGTTCGGGACAGCTGAGAAGAAGCTACTGCTTGTGTTCAGCTTCACATTGGTATTGGATGTTGTGTTTCTAATTTTATTGTTAATATCTGGTAGAAATGCTTCAAAGCTGACAGGAAGTTTTCAACAGTATTTCTTCTGTGAGCAAGGAGGTCACAATCCAAGCAACCCATGCAGTCGTTCTGAAGTTGAAAGTCTAAGCTATCCCTTAATAGAAATTTTGACGCGAGTTCTGCAGCCCACTCTTCCTTGTTTATACCTCATCTATGTCGTGAATATTCAGGAACTAAAGAAAATGTGGAGAAAGAATATTATAATAAACACATCCTTTACAAAGTCATAGTTTATGTATATACTATATTATCCTCTCTCCTTGCTTACTCTACAATTTTACTTATAGAGTACTTAATATTTCCCCCATGACTTGCACGTCATGAGAAACAAAATGAAGTGCTGTAATCAATACGCTCTATCATGATTTGTGTTATTACAACTGATGCGGTGCCCACTCCCAATCCCCCTCCACCCCCCACCCCCCACCCCCCCAAAAAACCCCACAACAAAACAACAACACCCCCCCCCCCCTCAAATACTTGGGAAATCTTATTGAAATTTAATGGTCTTTATATCACTGAAAAGCTCCACCACAGTCCAGAAAGCCATATAGATAGTTAGGCTCAGTCTCTCCATTTTAAGTATATAGTATGCAGACTACATATTCTCAGTTTGTTCTTAGTGCTCTTAGTCTAGCTGAGTCTACTGTATATAATAATACTTAACTAAATTATTAGAGATTCATTGCACTACCATTGAAACCTCGGCAACAATCCATCACAGTGATTGTGTGGTGCCAAAGAGGCAGTGTCTTCACAGTGGATGGGGGAGGGGGGATAAAGTGATTGCCTATCGACCATCATGGCAACCAGTTGTTGCCTGGAATAGTAACATGTCTGGACAGAAACATGAAGAATTCTCCTTGTTTTCATCGACATGGAGGAAATTGTACCAGTTCCTTGGTAAAAAGAATCGAGGTGTTTGGCATGCCTATGAATTCGCTTGCTATGGTTGGCCCTTGCAGTTGCCTTCAAACTGCCACACTTTGCATAGGGTCCTATTCGAGGTATAGATGAGATGGATATTGAAGTTGTGACAGAGGGAATAACCCAGTAGCATATTAAAAAAATGTTTTGCTGAGGCAAGCATTCAGCATTTCCTATTGTAGCTCCATCAAGGATCAGAAAAGTGATTAGTAGTGCTCAGCCTTTCCTTCAGCAAGTTGTTCTAAACTTTCCAACAAGTCAAGTTTCCTACCAAATAACTCATCAAGGTTACCTCTCTGGTCCAACATGCGGTGTATTGCTTCGAGAAGAGCTCTGAATCAATCATTGTAGAGGCAAAGACTGCTTGCTCTTGGCGTATCTTTGGCTTCTGCCTCCTTTGTGTCTAGACCAGCAAATATGTGAGTTACCTATCTGATCTATGACTATATAAGTGAATGAACAAACATTGTGGACAAACGTCTGCAGATTGTCAATTTGTTCATGGTAATGATCTCTCTCCTTCCTTTCAGTTGCCTGAAGTTTTGTAATAATCCGTGCAACTTCAGGGCCAGCTACCATCCTGCATCAAAGAGCAGTTGGGTTTTAAGTGTTGCCAATTGCACTACCATCATCTTTAACACAGTCATTGTTTGTTAATGTGCTCAATCAATTGCCATGGCTGAGAATTCACGAGTTACCTTCTTTGTTGTGATATAGCCAGCTTTGAACTTGACTAAATCTGGGTTTTCTCTGGGAGGCCAACAATGTCTCTCAGGTGTACTGCAAGCCAGTGGGTATAGTGGTTAAGGTCTAATGCAAAGCATCATGCAGCTAGCTCCACTAGGAAATCTGAAATTGGATTTTCTCTGTTAACATAAATACAGGAGGACACAAAGCTGCAGTTGTAATGTCATTTTCCAATGCTGAAACTGAAGGTAGTTCTATGCCCTCAGATTATACCATGCCTCAAATTCCACCATGCCTTCAAAGGCCTTAGGGGGAAATGCTGTATACATTTATTCTCTGTTCAAGGGGGGGAAATGCCCATAGACAGTTGATAAACAGGTAGAACTCGATATTTCAAGCCATTTTTGATTTTGGTGAGACAGTTCCTCACCATCCTTGGACCATTGGAAACATGGGAATCATTTATGCTCATGTTCCCCTCACCCAAGCCACTGCACAAGGTATGCATGAGAACATTCAAGAATTTGTTTGCATCATGCAAAGAGACAGAAATGACTTATTGTTACCCTGCAAAGTGCACATCTTGACCGGTCAGCTGGTTTGTGATTGTGATGGATTGACTTCGGACATTGTGCAGCAGCATATACTTATTCTGTTCTAAGGTCAAATTGACATGAATGGGTATAATCACATTAATAACCAGCATTGCGGAGAAATCTTTCCTTCCATTATCAACTAAGTTATTCAAGCCTTTTTGATTTAGGTGAGACAGCTACTCACTGTGCTGAAACATGGGCATCATTTATGCTCTCACCCAGGCCGGAAGGGATGGATGAGGACATTCAACAATTTGTTTGCATCATGCAAAGCGACAGAGAAATGACTTGACCTATGGTTGTTCTGTGATTTGCACATCTAATGCACTCAAACATGTTCAACTTTGAATCATCCTTTCTTAAATATCTATGGGTCAATTTTTTGCTAAGAAGATGAAGCAGACAAATATGCAAGACTCTAAACGCATTTGCAGTGCAGGGTGAGTTCTGAATCTAGAGATAAAATCTGTATATGCAGGTACCAAGTATGTGAAGTTTTGCCTTCGGAACAAACTGGCAAACAACCATCCAACAGGCAAAACAACTTCTCCAGATAGACTACTTGAATACCATAATACGAGACATCAAATCCATCATCTTTAACAGCAACCTGATCCTCAAGGCTGCATTCAAATCCATGGGTCCAGTCTTTCAGGACTGGATGAACTTGCTTGGCACAGGTTGTGTATGTTCTTCATTCAAATTTGCAATAAGGAATCTTCACTCCTCCCTCTCTGCCATTAGCTATAGATTTGGTCCTCCCTGAGGAACTTGGTACACACATAACCTGTGCCTAATACTGTTGAACAAGTGCCCTGGTATATTAGGGCTATATGCATAAACGAAGTCTGTGGATCCTCTTAACTGATATTCAGGATTGCTTTTCAGGAATATGCAGGAAAGGTTGGACACAACATGATGTACTCTGTCCATCATTTTCTCACATCCTCGCTATTGAGATTCAGTGAGTGTTTTACTGGAGATGGATAACCACTTCTGTGACAACCACTTCCATGGATGGAGATGCATGCCTTAGTCATTACTCCAATTATCAGAGAGAAGTTTGTGAGTGTAACCAGAAGACTGGCTTGCCTACTTAGTCCACCTAATGAACACACTAATTTTGAGTATGGCTCCATCTAGCCAGAGATAAAAATTTCAACTGGCTAGGACTTTCCAATCTAGAATCACAACTACAAACAGTTCAGGTTTTGAGGTTTCCACACTTTGGCTATGTGCATAATTACAACTAATCATTAACAAAAGAGAGCACACAGAGTGATCTATCTTTAGAGGTATGTATGTGGCGCAAGGGTGTGGGAAGCATATTTTGACTGGTCAGGCTCAAAGTTGTGGGATTGGAACTGTACCCACTGAAGCCAAACCGTAAAATCTACCTGGAATGCTATAATCACATGTATTACATCCTGAAAGATGTATTATCACTCTTCTACAGTTCCAAGCTTCAACGTTACCAAAATAGCTAAGGAATAGTATGAGAGGTGACAATAAGCATGTGAGGTTACAAATATACTGAAAAAATTACTTGAACTGTCTAAAAATGTTACTATGGTGTTCATTGTTACTGGTGAATTCATTAGAAACTTCAGATAAATTAAGAGAATTGGTAAGTTCTTTATGAACATGTAAAATCATTAAATGGTTGAGTCTTTCTTGAGATATTGTAGATCTCAGATAGGACTTGAGTCGACGTAGAACACTAAATGATCACACTGATGGCTTTAGCATTAGTTGCTGGCATTACTAAAAGAAGCTTCATTATAATTACTACTTCATTTAATAGTGTCTTCTGCTGAAAACTTCCTAAGGTAACCCATCACTTCGGAGATATTGCTGATCTTTTTCTAATCTGATTCAAAGTTTTGACCAAGAATCTTGAGTTGTGTAATCAGGTTGTTCTCATTATTGATATCTGAACCATAGGTTTTGACAACATGATTAAATTCTTCTGAAAAATCTTCCTTATTGGCTGCTTTGATCAGTAAAGCTTCTAAACACTGTACCCAGGTTGATCAAACCTATCTGTAAATAGATTGAACAATTAGATCCAGTGCTTCAAAGTAGATTTGGCGAAAGCAATCAACTGGAGTGGTGTGAAACTCAGCTGGGGCATTTCCTGATTCATACCTCCGAGGAGCTTTACGTCTTCGAGGAAGCGAGGGCTCATCAATTCCTTTCTCTTCAGCCATCATGTCAATTCTGGTCCAGAATAGCTTGATTTATAAGAGAAGCAAGAGTTTTTAATGTCATAGATGCCACTGCTTTTCCTTCTGCTGCTGATGTTTTAGGGTTCTGCTGAGATTGTCTGTATGACGAAGAAGTCATTCACCAAGAACCAGTCCAAAAAAGAAATCAAATGAAGCCATTTGTGCTGCCACACCTCTAATACATGCTATAGTTTCAGTGTCTGTAAAGATAGAGCAAGCCTCATCTCACAGCTCAAACAAAACTTCATAGTTACTTAGCATAGATTCAGCTCTCACTGTCCACCTTGTAGGGCAGAGAACTCTGACCCCAGGTGTGGCAGGTGCTTGCTAGCTCATCTTTTATTTGTAGAAATAAATTCTCCCTTCTAGGGGAGCACTAGCTTTGTTATTTCATGGGTTGTTTCTAAGGCCATCTTCGTAAGTTTACACTTTTGCACAGTGTCACTAGCAGCAAGGTTTAACGCATGCCCATAACAATGTGTAAATAGCTTGCGGTTCCTTTTCTTGAATTTGTTTTGCAACACCATTCCTTATTCCAGCCATGTTACTTGCCCCATCATAGCATTGACCACGTGCCTTACATAAAGGCAGATTAAAGCGAGAAAGTGCATCTTCAATTGCTGATACAATATATACCGTAGTAGCAGACTGAATAGTAGGTAGAATGTAGAGTCCAGTAGAAACTTCATGTGCATATAATTCACTATCCACCCACCTGAAGACCATCACCATCTGAAACAATGAGTGTTAGTAGAACTGTGTTTAATTATAGAACTAACCTGTTCGCTATTAGATACATCAGTGGTTTCGTCTACCAAAATAGCGGAATCTTGCAGTTGAGAAATGACTATTCGGAGATTCATTAAAGACATAATCTTCAATATCTCATTTTGGATGACATTAGATGTGTATTTCTCTCTCTTTCTCTTGAGCCACTCAAGAATCTGAAATATCAACCAAAAGTAATCTTACATCTCAACTTGTTTTTACTTAGCTATAACTTTGCGTCATCTTCTCCACGAAACACTAGTAGTTGGTGAAAATTGCCATCAGTTTCATCACCATGTCCTTGTATAGCAGATCCCTGATGAGCAAGAAATCGATATTATCTTCAACAAACATCGTCTATTTTAAGCTTTCCCACGAGCATGTTCTGAAGACAGTAATTCGCGGTTTGTTGCTGATAGCATCCTTGTGAGACAAGCAACTTTCATGCTTTTAAAAGGATTTTGTTGCATCCTTCCAATTACTGAAGCCTCTTGAAACCTTTCAGATAAAACTAAGACAGAGTACAAGTTAAATTAACATACGAAAAATGGTTCTGCTTTTCCTGTTCTCATTTTTCCTTTTTTAATTTAAGACTAAATCTCTATCCACATTATAATGTAACCAGTTCCATGTCCTAAACCAAGAAGCTTGGCAAGACCTCTCTTTGTTCTGCTTTCTATGCTTTGGAAAGGCAAATGAGAGAGATGGGTGATGAGGCTCAGCTGTATCATAGACACTAACACACTCCACTTCTACACTTGTAGAAGCAGCCATTTCAGAAGATCTAAAAAGAAGCAGCTGTTTAAGACTAGAGCACATGTGCACATAGACTTACTGAGCATGCTCAGTTTTATCCAAGGTATTTGACCTATGACCTCACTTTTTCTTTAAGTATTGGTCGGGCCTGGGCCTGACCAGCCTGACCAGCTCCAACGCCTATGTGTGCCTATTTTATACGGTGAAGTGTGCAGACTATGTGGAGTTCCAAAGCTGTAAATGTTTTGTTAGTTTACAATTTAGGCCACTGCCCTTCACATGAACATAAGTCTAGTTATAAAATATATAATATAAAAAATCATTTCCATTTATCTTTATGTTTGAATTGCTCTGCCTGCATTGTTATAGCCACTCAAGACTTGATGCCATTTTTGAAGGAGTTGTAAGTGATTTTGCCTCACATTCCAACCCCCAGTTCCAAAAGAAAAACAAACATGACGAAGCAATTAGAAAACATACTCCACTGGCTACATTTTATTATAAATATCAGGACCATAACATGAACGTATGCAAAGATAGGATACTTTAATAAAACCACGTGTTTTCACACCTCTACTTCCAAATTCACTGGCTTTCAGGTAACCACAGTTAGCTCATCTTTTGGGTGAGACCTGGATTGAGGAGTTATGAACACCGGTTGATATTACATCTGCTCTCTAGTCGGCACTGCTTCAAGGTATTATAAACCATTGGTCAATTATCTTAGATATTCATGTACCTGAGCTACTTTTCATTGGTCATCATCCAAGCTCTAAAACCAGTAGGGCATCTCAATCCAATCAACATGACTCACTTATTTTGGGATTTTGAACCCCTCTGCCTTTCCTTCATGCCTCAGTTAGTTACCCTAACACCTCTTATCAATTTATCACTGCACAAATCCTGCAGGTTCTGTGATTGATATGCTGAAGCATAGAGGAATAGTAAATGGCTTGTGGTAAATTTATCATGGAAATGAACAGTCCTCATTTAACTGACCAAATACATTCCCCAGCCAAAGGGAATGGTTCCTCTACCTGACTCACTGTCATGCAAGAAAAGTGCATGCCTTCTTCTTGAATAAAGGAGACTTCCCGGATGCTTTGCATCTATATCATGGTTGTAATGTATGAAAAATTCCATTATCATGCATCTGAGAGACTGTCATGCAAGCAAAGTGCATGGCTTCTTCTTGAATAAAGGAGACTTCCCGGATGCTTTCTATCTAAAATGTGGCTGCAACATATGGACCATCCTCTTATCTTGCATGTGTGAGTCTTCTCAATTGATCATGGTATGACTTACAAAAGATATAGTTTTCTGATTTTGAGACAAAGAGTTGACATCCAAACTACTGTAAGAAGTTTACACAAAATAGCCTCCTCTGCAGCCTTTGAGTGGCGAGACCTTGACCAACATCTTCTATTGTGGGTATTGAGCCACACCTGGATAAAACAGAAGAGGCTTCCCTAGCTCAACATAGGATGCTTGTCAGTGTGTTCCACACAAACACTCTTTGTTATTATTCAATAGATATAGCCACTTCTTGGAAACAGCACAAAAATTCTAAGAAAAGCGAGTACTACCAGAGAGCTAAGAACATGGAGCTTGGTATGTTCATACGTTTGGCCAGACATATCCTACAATGCTATTAATGTTGACAACTGTAAATGCAATCACAGTAAAAACCAGGCTGAAGATCATACTGCAGACTTTGTGCACACGTAACTCTAGGCACTTTTGTTGCTTTTCCCAGCTTTATCTAAACCTGCCTCCAGGTAAGTATATAGTCAAGTGTCATCTTCCATTTAACAGGTCAACATAATGTGTGTTTATGAAGTTGTTATGGAAACATGAAGGTTTGATGTGGAAGTATTTATTTTTTGTGCATTTCCAAAGATTTCTTTCTTATAATGTCTTTACCAACAACTAGTGTTCATGACCATATTTGGTGATGTTTGGTCTCTCTATAGAGGGAGGGGCATGGGAAAGTACCAAAATTGTGAATTGATGAATTCATATTCATAAGGACACATCTAATAATTATGATTTTGAAATTTATATTCTCGGTATTATAAAGTTATATGGGAACTGTCAAATAGTACATGCTGGCTGGCTATTTCTTATTTTATTCTCTTTTGGAAGGTTGTAGTTCCATTCCATGATCAATCATTTCAAAATGTCAAGTACACTCATTGAATGTTATTCTTGGAATTATAGTTCCACTTGTCCCAATCATAACGACAATGGCGGACTTTGCATCGGGTCTTCAGAAACAAAATGAAAATTCCTCATTCAAACTTATTAACAGCTTGTTCTTACCAAGAGGATTGTGATTGGGCCTACCAGTTTCCCTCTCACAGTGTTTATAGGTAGAAATGCAGATGCAGTATTCTATTCTTATGTCCTTCATGCAATATCATGATGGCACCTGGATACATCATGCTGATGATCATAATATTTTGGACTGTACTTAAAATTTCTGAAAGGAAAAAATGCAATAAACTTCATATAAATAACACACTGTGTTACAGTTTGTGCACTCCCAATTTTCCTGCATGTGTATGAATTAAGGCAGTCACAGCAATGGAGTAAAAATTGTCTTGCTATTGTGCATTATGCATGCATCGGATAATTCCCAGTGTTTGTGCTGCATTAAAAATACTTTTGGGGGGATGTTCCAAAATAAGCTATTTTTGTTCAACCTCTCTTCATACAAAGAGGCACACAGATTTTTCTATCCTTACTGCTAGAAAGTAACTTCTGAGAGCACAGAAGCAGCTATTACATAGACTTGTAAGCAGCTGTCTTCTCCATCTTATACATAACATATAAATTTTTAGGTCAGTTTGAAGTTGCACTGAACATCTTGCTTTAATTCTGTCCACCATTCTTTTTGTGCAAATTGTACAATGCAGTCTTTCATTATAGAATACTAGCGAATGTTATTGTAATTTTTAAGGTGCATTAATTTTTTTCTTCTTATTACCATTTTATAAATTATTATATTCAGTGGTTATTATAGTTGAAACAGTAAATTTTATTCGATGAGATGTGGAATACAGTTAAAGTTTATAAATAACATTGTGAAAAAATAAATATTCATTTGAGTGTAAAAAAATGTCGAGTTCAACTTTGGAAGAGCCGACAAGAAGCTACTCTTGTGCTCCATTATTAATTGTATCTGATTTCATCTATATTTTCTCTAGAAATGCTTCAAAGCTGAGAGAAAGTTTCTAGGTATTTCTTCTGTGAGCAAAGAGGTCACAATTCAAGTAACCTATGCGGTCATTCTGAAATTGAAGATATAAGCCGTCCATCATTGTTAATTTTTAACAGCAGTCTTTCTTCCATGTATATACCTGACCTATGTTGTAAATACACAAGAACTCAAGAAAATATGGCAAGAGAGAGATATTCTATTCATGCATCATCCCCCACATATATGTTGACTCTTCTAGAAATCTTTAATATTTCCCTTGACATTTTTGTAAAATGCAGGATGAATAGGTAATCACTATGCTTTATCCAATTGTGTAACTACCTTTATTATAAGTTGATGCATCAGCAAAAAAAACAACTTCGCAATATTTTATGGAATTTATCATATAGCAATTACATGCCTGAAAAGTCATTTATTTATCACAATCCAGCAGGTTAGACTCACTCTAAGTATAATTAGACTACTAGTTTTAGGGGAACTGGCGTGTCTTTTATAAACTTATGCCAATAGCTTGTAGAATCCAGGGACACTCTCCAAGGCATGCCTATCTGAATATGTTGGTCAAAAGAAGTTTGGACTCAGCAAAGATCCTATTTTGTCTCAAACACAAGGGATAGATCAGATGGCAAACACATAAATTTGTTCCCATTGAAGTGTGGCTGATCATTAGTGTGGTGTATTACATGCCCAGACACCTATGCACCTTCCCATTTGGCTATGGCTGGTATTGAGACTGGCAGTGTGGCCACCGAAGCCGAATACCTTCTATGAATCCGATTATATCTCTGGCCATCGAGACATCATGCGCTCAGATGTAGCTGCAACCTTTTTTTTTTTACAGACTTTGGCAAATAGGATATGGACCAGTTGGAGGAGCCAAGGTCATATCCTTTTTTTATTCAGCATGTGGCCATCAAAAAGTTCAGCGGGGTCATGCGGCGGCTATATTATGGACTTTGCTATAATTATTTCATTTGTTGGTCTGTTAATTTTTACTGTTGTTTGTTTTTGTCATTCGTCCCTTTATTATTTATGTATTTAGCTTTGGACTGACTTAAGGGAGGCTTTTACCATTTTTGGGGTGGTCGACACAACTTGTCATAACTTTTTTATTTATTTCTCAATGCAGGTTAAATTTTATCAAGATGCAGTGTGTTGAATGTGCTTTCTTTTGATATGCTCAGATTTTGCATATCTACTACCTAGGTGAAGTTATGGATCCCACCTCAGTATCAGGGGCAAATATTCTAACTCATGGCCACTTAGTCTCCTAACCACTTCCCACTTAGGAAGTGCTTAGAGTGATCATAGAAGTGCAAAGTGAATGGCTAAAAATATCATTAGCACAACAACTGAATTTTAAGAGAGGTCAACCTGAAGTTCTAAACATGGTATGTATATCCATATGCATACCTTCACCATGGATGGACTTAAACATGTTTTAATCATTCACTTTTTAGAGCAGGGAAAGGGCTTTCAAATGATATATTAAAATCTTGTATACATTAAAAAATGAGCAAGTTAGAATATTTCCAGATTCGGAAACAGTGATTTCCAGGAGAAGCCATGAAAAGTGGGTGTGTTTTGGGGGGGTATTTTTTTGATAAAAATCGAAATGATGACGGTTGCCTGACAGGATGCGCAGATCATGTGATGACAGCACAGGGCTGCGTGGTAACTATGGTAATTGGAAGCTTACTGAGAGCTTCATTTAGAGTCCTTTTCCAGACTTCTATCATGAACGGTTAGGGAGATACGCTTACCTTTGGCAGGAGCGCCGTCTTCAAGATTCAAACGGTATTTTGTATATAGCTTGATAATGTGAAATAGAATGCACAAAAAGGTGCATAACTTCATAATGGAGCATTGAAATACTCTGAAACTTGAAACATAACAACTACATGCATCAAGGTATAGAATAGAGCAATAAATTTTTTTTAAATCATAAAAAAAATGGTAAAAGCCTCCCATAAGTATAGCTATATATCTTGTCTTATCATGTATGCTACATCTGTGTGCATTGAATTAAAAAATTTTAAATTAATATGGTAATAATAGTAATAATAATAATTATTATTATAATAAACAAAATGAATTTTCCCCACTAGTTAGCTAATGACAATAATGTTCTTAATGATAAACTTAAACTCAATTTCAAGTTGATTATAGTATTATAATGTAATTATGTCAATTGAGAGTTCATTGAGAATGAAAGTATGCTGGAATCTAATTGCTTAGACATATATTCAAGTATGCTGGCAGAAAGTGTACCTCCGCAATGTTGTGCTGGCACCAATTTTTTCTGCACATTCTACTTCAGAGCATGCTTTGCATGTTTTTTGACAAATTTGATTTAAAGGATGCTTTGCACACTTTTTCATACCTTTAGGTATACTAGATAGGAGTTCATTGATGGCATAAGTACACAGCTTGTATTACCTGACCTTGAAACAATTCTGAAACCAAAGAGAATAATTTATGAGTACAATTATTGTTATAAGTGAAGGTTAATAAGTATGCAATCATCCTGTAGGAAAACAATTATGTTTGTCGTGAAAAAAAAAGTTGTTGACATTGATCACACTTTATTAGGAAAGCGAATAAAAAGTCATCAGGAACTTTTTTTCACGACAAACATAATTGTTTTCCTCCGGATATATGAGCTTTGGTCCAAAATGGCAAGTTTGGGGCCATGGAGATGGAGCACAGTACGTATCACATTCGATGATGACCACATGGATGCTTCTGCACAGTTTAGAGTGTTCAGCCCTTACTTAAAGTTTTGAACTGCACATCTTTTAACAGGTTGTAAACATTGTGATCACCTCCTTGGTTTTCTATCTTCAGGTTCATTGTTTTACCCAAAAAATGGCAGCATTTCACTTTTTTAGAGATTCAAAATATTGAGACTTGTCTTGACCTTTGACACATGCACATAGCTATAGAGTACTTCATGAACATCTTCATTATGTTCGGTTTCTGATGAATTGTTAAAATTGAAACTAAAAGCATTTGCATAATTAATTGAATCACATATTACAACTTTGAAAAATTATAAATCTGCCTGGTTGTTATAAAATGTCAAGCCTTGAAACCTTTGAGCAAAGTTGTCATGAAAATCTTGTGCAATACTTATTCAAGTTTGCCACAACCTTGTAGGATAAGAGTTTCTAGAGTCAATGAGAGAGTGGGTCATCCACTAGTTGGTCTTAGGTGTCTCGGGGTCATCTCTCTGAGGATAACCCAGTAGTAATATAGACAGTAGCTTAGAATTAGCTTAAGACTGAGAGACTCATCACTAGTCTAATTATACTGTAATGTACTTAGTGTGCTATAATTAGAGCAAACTCTTCTAACCTGCTGGATTGTTACAGATCAATGCCTTTTCAGGTGTGCATTTGCTATTTGCTAAATTCTATAAATATTTTCAAGTGTTTTTATTTGCCGATGCATCAACTTATAATAAAGATTAAAATATCTAATACATGTAACACAATTGATTAAATTGGATAACACTGGAGAGATTACCACTTCATCCTGTATTTTACACAACTGTTATGGGAAATATTAAAAATATTGTGAAATAGTGTCAACATTTAGATATGGGAGATGATACAAGCAAAGAAATTATGACTATGCATAGGATGGTCTGTGTTATGTTATATGAACCACTTTCTCTCTCTCCACCGTTTCTTTAGTTCTTGAATATTCACAACATAGATCATGAACACACATGGAAGAAATGCATCCAGAACTTGCATTAAAATAACAAGTGGGGGATATCTTAGATCTTCAATTTCAGAATGACTGCATGGGTTACTTGGATCGTGACCTCTTTGCTCACAGAAGAAATACCTTAGATAAATTTCTGTCAGCTTTGAAGCATATCTAGCATAAATTATATAACTAATCTGATACATAACAAATAATAACAATGAGTAACAGAGCACAATGAGTAGCTTCTTCTCTGCTGTCCCAAAGTTGAACTTGACATTTTTCTATTATTAAAACAAAAATTCACAATGTGATGAATATAATAATACGTAAAATGGTAATAATTTTAATGCACCTTAAAAATTGTAATAACAGTCTTTGTTTTCTATAATAAATGACTGCATTTTACAATTTCTGCAAAATGGATGGTAAAGCGAATTAAAAAAACATGTTTGGTGCAACTTTAGAAAAATAGACATGTGATATGTATAAGATTTAGCAGACAGCTGCATATAAGGCAATAGAATATCTACTTCAGTGTTCTCAGAGGTTATTTTCTAGCAATAGGGAGAAGAATAGCGCTAAAGAAAGTTGCCTCTTTGTGTATGAAGAGAAGTTGAACAAAAACAAACATGACCAGCTTGCTAAAACTATTTTGCAATATCCTCCCATAAGTATTTTTAATGCTGCGCAAACACTGGGAACTATCCGATGCATGCATGGGCTAGGGCTAGGGCTAGGGCTAGGGCTAGGGCTAGGGCTAGGGCTAGGGCTAGGGCTAGGGCTAGGGCTAGGGCTAGGGCTAGGGCTAGGGCTGGGCTAGGGCTAGGGCTAGGGCTAGCATGATACAATAACAAGAGAATGTTTAATTTGCTGCTTAATTGATAGAGTTATTGTCGACATGCTGACAAATTGGGAGTACATGAAGTGTAACACGATGTTTTATATTCTTATGAGATGAAGTTTATTGCATACCTTTCCTTTTTTCCTTTTTGATACAGTCCAAAATATGATGATGAGCATGGTACATCCAGCTACCACCATGATATCCAGATGTAAGATATAAGAATAGAATACTACATCTGGATCTCTAGCAAAACATAGAGTGGGAGGGAACCTGATGGGCCCAAATCCCAATCCTCTTGATAAGAACAAGCTGTTAACATGTTCGAATGAGGAATTTTCATTTTGCTTCTGAAGGTCCACTGCAAAGTCCGCCATTGTCGTTATGATGGGGACAAGAGGAATTCCAATTCCAAGAATCACGCATGCTAAATGAATGCACTTGACATTTTCGAATGATTGAGCATGGAATGGAAATACAACTTTCCAAAAGAGAGTAGAAGTGTGAAATAGCCACCAGAGTGCTCCTTGATAGATCGCATACATATATACCATACCTGCAGAATAAATTCCAAATGTTAAATGTTAGATGTTCGTATAAATATGCATTAATAAATTCAGAATCTGGTACATTCCCATGCTCGTTCCCAGTGAAGAGACCAAACATCACCCGGAACAGTCATAAAAAATGTATTATTAATAGTAATAAACACTGTTTGTTTATGAACACATTATTAACAAGCAATCTTTTGATATACCAGTTAATGCACAAAATATAAATCCTTCCATATTAATCCATTACGCTTCCCTAACAACTTGATAAACACACATTCTGTTGACTTGTTAAATGGAAGATGGCACTTGGCTACTTATACCCATAGGTTCATGGAAGCAGGGTTAGCTAAAGCAATAAAATGGCCTGAAGATAGACGTGTGAGTACAAAGTCTGCAGTACAATCTTCAAAGCCTTGCTTTTACTGTGATTGCATTTATGGTTGTGTTTTGTCATGTTATTCCAGCATTCCAGATCTATGCCACATGTTTTTATCCATATGGATAGCCAAACCCAATTGACATGACAATATGCAAAAACCTCATTCATATATGGATGAATATATATATATACTGCTAGAGATAAAAAAGAGATGTTATTTGGGTAGGATTTCATCTGTGCACTTTCTTCCTTAGATTAATCCCAAACCAGGTCAGCTCCTACAGTACCTCTGCAATTTCTACTGGTAGTTTTCCTACAATACTTAAACACCCTATTCTAATCAATGGTATATATATATATATATGAGCATTTTGTAAAGTTAGCATATGCTGTGGTTTCATAGTTAACGAGTTGCTTTTAATTTGTGAGCTGCTTTTTGGACCAAACCTAGGCAAGTAGCAGTTACTTTAGCTAAATATGTGGACTGTAGCTAAACCATGGCTACTCAATCATTATTTAAAATGTCACTCTACAGGTAGGTGTCTAACAAAAGTACTGTCTGTACCTGTCCTACCCACAGACATCCAATATATATCTAGTACATATCAATGTCAAGTGTAACACTGTTGAACTCAATCACATATTTTTGGTATAGGTGTTGATAACTGTTGTACCACAATGGAACTGCTCACATCTTTTGTTTGTAATTAGGACGCCTTTGGTTACTTATCTACTTTGTAATATCTATGTATAGATTTGTATGTTGTATCCAGGATGTGTTGTATCCAGGATGTGTTGTATCCAGGATGGAGGGGCCCTTGAAAAGAGAGAGAGGAGAACCCCAATGTTTTGGATTGTGTTGTATATTGTATTGAATGAGATCTAAGAAACTATCCTTAACCCTAGTCAATTGTAACTCATCTCGGCACGATATTGCATCAAGCAAGGCTACCCAGTTTTAGGTTCTAAATAGTCAACTAGATAACACCAGCGCATAAAACTCATAACCAGTGCTTTATTATGTTTGCTTACAGTTGAGTCAGCATGATCATGGGCCATGTATATGTGAAGTATGAGGTGTTATATAGCAGGTGGTTGCCAGAAACTAAAATTAACCTATACTTACAAATGACTTTTCAAAGCCCAAGCATTGTCAGTATGGATCAAGAAGGTATGTCAGCATCCGTCTGGCAAAATAGGACAAGTAACGATCATCACTTATAGACAAGTCATACCACCAATTTTGATTTCCAATACAAAAGAACATCAATCATACTTTGATTGAAGGTGAATGATTTGGTTTAAAATAATGGTAGAGGTAAGGGTTGGATAAAAAATGAGTTTTTTCAAGGATGACTGACTGAACACTTTCTGGAACAGTCAATTTTTTGTATTGCTAAATTAGCCTGATGGTAATTGATCTCAATATAAGCTTGATGTTATTAATATTGCCAGAGAAAAGAAAATGATAATGCTATGGATACCCACATACTACTCATGAGATTCAGCCTTTGGACTACATGTTGTTTGAATTAAAGACCCATTGGACTACTCAATATCATGACTTTTTTTCAAAGCTTAAATACTATTCTATCAAAAGCATGGCAGCAAACTGTTACACCAGCAAATATGATAACTGATCGTCTTAGTGTTGACCTAGTTAATTGGAGTGCTATTGAAGATAGATATTTTAGTAGGGGAGATGACATGTAAATGTGGCTAATGATACGTTTGGAAATGATGTGTTTGGTTGGAAGTTGTAGTGTAGATGGACAAGAAGTTTAGTGAGAACTACTGCCAAAACATTTTGTATAGCAGAATCATCCACAAGTGACAACATCGATGCTTGTGCATGTTTCTGATTCCTTGAACTATGTAAGTCAGCCTGGATTCTTGTGCGTATGGCAAATGGTTGAACACTAATTGTGCAGAAGATTGACTGCGGGATGACCAGAAGTCAGAGTTTCTTTTATAGACATATGATAACATGTAATAATATGGTTGTTTTTATCTTAACCTCCGTAATGGTTGAATATGAAATTTGCTATTTTACCACGATCACGCTATATTTACTTTGAATCATAGTGCAGTTCCTCATGTTGTTAGGAAAAAGACAGAGTAATCACCTAACACAACAGTTATGATAGTGATTGATAAATTGATTGTGTAAGGAATAGTATGTCAGCTGACAATTGATTTTTTGGGTAATCTATACAGAAGAAAGGTTTGGAGTTTCAGAATGGACGTTTACATGAAAGACTAAACTCTACCACAAAATTAAGCAGGATTCCCAGATACCTTTCATCTCTGAGCAATTGTAGTTACCAAATTTGGTCAGTTTCTTATGCCACACATGCTAATGCTCAATGTGTGCTATACAGATATAAGCACAGAATAATGTTACTTACCAAATATGACACAAAAGGGCGTCACGTCTATGACACTTTTAAATAGACTCTTAGATGAACAAAAGCGACCATTTCTGTCCATGTGACCTACTAAAAAAATTAAAACTGAAAAGAAAAAAATCATTTTATTTTCATAAGAAGGTTAAATACTTACGGGAAATCAGTTTGGAGATCATCAAGTATACTATGAAGATTGCTGGGAAAACAAGCCTGTAGAACAATAATGTTCCTGTATTATGGCAAATTTTGAAAACTATATCTATACGATATTGGAATACTAACTCACATTCTCTTGTAAAATAGACAAGATAATATGATTACTGTTGCAGCTGCTAGAATTTTAATGGCTGCAGTAGTAATATCCACCGCATCTGGGATTATTGACCATCCTTTACTGGACTGAGTCCAGGTATAACAACTTGGCGTACAAAAACTTGACTCATTTTCTTGATAAAAACCGTCTGTGCATTCCCAAAGTGGAGCTGTTGTTCCATTTGGATTACTTTGATGGTTTTCTGCAAGATTTATGTAACATAAAAATTATAAACCAAAATGCTATTGTAACAATATCAGATAACAAACCACATAAATAGCAATAACAACAATACAAAACAGTAACAACCTCTTACAATTAAAAATTAACAGAGATATCAATAACAGAATACACTCCTTCACAAACATGCACACACACACACAATCATATGCAACACACATGCACAACACACAAACATAAACACACACACACTCTCTACACACACATACATTCACACACTACTCACATACACTGCACATACAAAAAGACGAACAGTTTATCACAACTTGCTCTACCTGTTCCATCTGTAGAGAGACTGTGATTTTGAGCATCACGGTTATCCTATAGTGATTTGTATATACAATAAAAAAATCTAGGACTTTTCCAATTTAATGGCTTAACAAATGAATGATATTCTCGATAATAAACTTAAATTTTTTTCTCAACATTTTGGCTAGATGCCCTAGCATTCATCAACAATAATAAGATAGTGGGATCCATGTGCGTTTTATATGTAGTTCTTGGTGCAGCATCACATGATGATACCATGTTTATGTGGTTGACAGTATGGGCAGCAGTGAGGGGGAGCACAAGAGATTAATAATTCAACACAATATGTTAGTTAGCACATATTTTACTAAATAAAAAAACTAATAGCAATAAATCATTTAACAATTTTTTCTACCAATAGCGCCTTCTGACTCATGTGTTGTTCTAAACTATTGGCTTCCTCCAACAAGAAAGAATTTCCATTGTCCAATGCAAATTGCAAAACGTCCTTTCTGTTGGCCCACAGCTTCATTGAATAAATTACACAATGTATGATTGCATACTAGTTGGTAACCCATTCTTCACTCTACTAAGTTGTTCACTTAGATTCCTTCCAGATCTGAAAACTATTCTCATGCTGAACTTCTGGCAGACCTTCCTGATGTCCTTGCTCATTCTTGCTAAATTACTATATACCAAATCTTTATTATATTATAGCAGCTTAGGTGTAGTAAAATAATTGAGCATCCATCGTTTATTAGAATGTATTTCTTGTCTTGTCTATGTAGTATCATCAGAACACTGAATGAAGCTTTTTGGCTTGCACAAACATATAAGTGGTGCTATCACTGTGTGTATGGTATGTGTTGATTAATGAACGTTTGCTAGTTATTTCCTCTGCTGTTATTAGTCACTGGGATTTGATGTATAAGTTCTAATTCTGTCTTACATATATTGCTTGAATGTATGTGTCATTGAAGGTCTTATCAAGAATACATACCATTATTGAGATAATCTATATATAACAGTTGACCAACCTGATTATAATGTCTAACTACATAAATTAAACAGTAGTTTTAGTTGTGAGTGGTGGAGTTCTTCTCAACAGTTTGTCTAGTCTCACTCACCAACCAGACAGAGGAGATCTCCCAAACTAAACTCTACTCTCCAAACACAGACCAAGAAGGAGCTAGCAATAGCCTCTCAAGTACTGATTTATATATCCAGAGCATAAGCATTTACCCCAAAAATTAAGATATTTATGGCTAAAAGCTGTATTTTGTCAAAGATGCGAAAATCACTGGACAGTTATGTTGTAGACACAATCAACAACATACAAGTAATTATTTGGGACTTAAATGTTTGAAAATATTTAGGAATTTTGAAGATTAATTTAGGCCATGATAAAGGAGTTGCATGTGACAGCTTCTAGAAGACTGGAAAGCAGCTTCTAGAAGACTGGAAAGCTTCTTCTAGAAGACTGGACTTGTAGAAGTAACCTACATACAACAATATTTTTATGGGAAGCTAAAAGGTTATCAAGAAACTTTGGGATATTGTAGCTAATAGTAGGTAGCTATAGTAATCCTAGTAATTCATGTCTTTATGATGTGTGGCATAAGTTAAAAAAATGATGAAATTTATTATAAAAAGTTTGTAGCAACTGTGGGACTTAATGTACTGACTTGACCAGATTCATTTTTACAAGAGTCAGTCTAGTTAGATCCCATTCAATATTGCCATCAATCTATAGAGTTATCTTTATTTCATGATTGCAAATTCAATAGGGTCAAAATGACACTTTTGTACAGTCTACAAATAATTTTTTTTGCCAATAATGGGCAATGCATTCTTTACAAAATAAATGATAGAATAGAGGCTCTCCACCACTGCAACTTGCATAGCCTCAACCTCTGGTCGAAAAAGAATAGCCGTTTGAAGGCAAGAAAATCGGGTATGTCAGAGAGATAATACAGGATTTGAAAGGAGGTGGGAAATGAAGTGAGTAAAACATGTTATTTCTTTTTTACGATTGTGGAGACCATAGATTCAGCATGTATGAACTTCATTATAGCTCAAAAGATAGCTCTCTATTTGCTCTCGCATGTGTATAGACATGTCAAAATTACATTAAGGGAACTTTAAAATAAGAATACCTGATTATCTGCTGGTAAGGCTCCCTCATTGGAAGTCTGTATAACTAGTGTAGTAAAAGGATGGGTTTTTTGGTTTATTATTGCACTGGCAACTGAAGAATGTTGATGATATTCATGAGGACCACTGCAGGCCAAGTGCTGCTAGTGTAAAAAAACTTGTTGTAGATAACTCTTAACATACTAGCAAATACAGCAGCCTAGCATGTTACGATATGGGGACAAATCTGCCGAGAATCAGGCAATCAAATTTTTAGGTAGCTACCAAAACTTTAGCTCATGTAACTTCGGCAATGCAACATTTTTGGTAATGAAAGTGAGTTATGCAGAGAGAGATCAATCATTTGAGTTGTAATACAGTGAAGTGTGTAGTATTAATGGAGCTCCAAGGTTGTAACTACCGCTACCCTCATCCCATCACCCCACCCCACACATGCAATTAAGATACAATTTATGGATAGACAGGTGCTAACAAATTGTGAGCTAAGTCTAGTGATGTAGGACAAAAAAATCTGCTCTGTCTTAGCCTCTCCTGCTTTCTCACTCCTGATAGGTTGATAGCAGTGTATTGATGTAAAACAGAAAGAGGATTACTCTACGAATAGTTTTCTCTCTAGCCTGGCAACAATAAAATTCATAATCTGCTGACACTGTACAATTGGAAAATAAGCATATCATTATACTTCTTACCTCTGACACTTGTAAATTATAAAATATAACTGGCAGTGCCCCCAGGCTCCACGTCCCAATGATAAGCACACAAATCAATACTACTTCTAGGTGCTGGACTCTGAAAGTATATTTTCTTTTCGTTTCTATGGCACAGGTTGAGTTCATCGTAGTACTTGTCTGCTCTACCTTTCCATTTCTTTCGCGAAGAGCAACAACCTCTAGGACTGCATTTAGCATCACTTATTCTACGCCAAACAGGAAATGCATTGCGATTTTGGTTTCCGTCTGGCACGCCGGCTCAGCATGCGATGGCCGAGCGTTGCGTTCCGGTCCTTTACGCCCTTCCGTTACGTGGTCACTAGCAGGCGATTGAATCGGCTAGAATCGGCGAGATTGGCAAGTCTTTCCCAAAACTAAGTGTGTGTAACAGCGAAGGGAAATGCTTAGTATTGTTTACCACGTCATAAGGCCGGCTCAGCATGACGACGGCCGAGCAGAGCGTTGCGTTCCGGTCTTTACGTCCTTTTGTTACGTGGTCATTAGCAGCTAGCCGGCGAGATTGGCCAAAACTAAGTGGGTGTAACAGCGAACGAAATGCTTAGTAGTTGTTTACATATCAGCCATACCTATAATTGTACTACTAAGTATGATAAGCTATAGCTTCCAGCATCTTTCCTCTTTTCTTTACCCTGCAAAAAAAAATCACATCTTCTTTGCTGCTGTCCCTGTCCATTCTAGTAGGGTAGTAGTAGGAAAGCAATGGAATGTTGTAGCAAATATGTATTAATAGTTCATTTACTCTTACATCTGTTTGTAAACCATTAATGCAACACAATGCAGGGGCTACTCAATGCTCTGCTCCAATCTCATGTTCTGAAGTGGCTTTAAGAGTAGTAGTGTCTGTTTGCTGTCTTCAGCAGCTGTAGAAAATAGTAACCATCACTGAAAAAGCCACTAATACAAGTTCGGCTAAAAGCAGAAACTACATAAAAACACAAGACTGTGTTTACAGGAAACATATTTAAGGCATCAAGCAAATAATAAAAAATAAAATGTGCTATGTAACAATAAAGTTGTGTGCGGTTTTGATAAAATTGTATGAGGGATGTGGATGAGAAACAGGACATTGATCTGCTGTGGCCTAATACAGGAGATGGGACAATTTAAGTTTCTCATACATCTTTTGTATGTACTGGTCTGACTGAGAGAGATATGAACATCAATGAATTCCTAATTAAATTTGGACTCAAAATCTTGTTTGCCCCAAGGAGCAGTTGTTTTGAATCTATTTATGAAAGAAATTTAGAAATGAACATCAGTTGGTTTGTGAGGGTTTACTGTTATTATATTACACAATCACTGAAAAATCAGACTCACACAATATTTTACCACACATTGCAAACATTAGATTCAAATCGCTTTTTCCCGTGGGAACATCCATATGTATACACTTCAAAAAAAAATCTCTCCATCCAAAAAAGAGAGATGCTCACACTGCAGACACATGAATTTCTACAATGACATTTTTATAATCAGCATTGTGGAGAAAACTCTAGTTCCATTAACAACAATACTTTAAAGGAACTTGAGGAAAAAAATCTTTTTGATTTTGGTGAGAGAGTTGCTCACCATCCTTGTAGTGGAGTGGCATAATGATTGGGCATTCTGCAATAGAAGCAGGAAAGTTGCCACATTTGCAGATAACCAGCATATTCAGATATGGAGCCACTTGATTATTTTCATCATGGTTTTGTTGGGTATTCCATCAAGAAGTAGAACAATGCGCACTAAATATAGTTGTGAGCATATTATTGTGTCAAAATGGACATGACATCATGCAAATTAGTACAATTCCTAGATAGTATAAATTGATTGATGCACAAGCCACCTCAATGTTAACATTCAACCTTCACAGGAATATAGTCCTTGCATCTGCCACCTCACGAACTTTCATCTCCTTCCACAATTCCTGCCTCCCCCCCCCGCCCCCCAACTACAGGATATCAATTCAAAGCATGATTTGGAAGTGTCAGGCAGCCTCTCTGTCATTCTCCACTCAGCTCCAGTCACATAGTGAAGGTAGCATGCAGTATGAGACAAAAGTCTGCTCACAAAATGTGCACCTAGGTGACATCTCTTTGTAAGTTGTTCAAGGGCTGCATGTGTCGGAGGTATTCCCTCAAAAGATTGGCCTTTCTTAGCCAAAAGACTTTTCCTGGTGTGATTAATATCTGAGCACATACTTGTGCAGCTGTAAGGCAGCACCATGAAATTTTTTATTGTTATCATATCAATCACAGAAATCTCTCTTGCTGCAAATGCCAGACTTAGGAACGTATTCAATACTTCTGGATAAGTATCCCAAACTGCCCATGCCAGTTTTTGGCCATAATAAATTTGGTGTAAGTGTAATATTCCATACTGGATGATTATCTGCATGATATGCAGTCCAAGAAACATTTCCAGGCATCATCATTCTGTCATGCACATTTCACTGCTCGCATCCACATTTTCATTTTATTTGACTCGGTTTGAGAAGGAGAGTTCTGCAATAACTTCTTGGTTACTGCATCAGGTATAAGGGATTTTGTCAGGGGGTATTACACGTGTTTAATTTAGCAGGTGAAGCGATGGTTTGCACATGTGTAATTTGGCAAGTGTAATGAGCTAGTTAGACATGCGTGTAACTTGGCATGTAGAGTGATTGGTTGCTCAGAATGTGTGTGATTTGGCAGGTGAAGTGATGGGCCTTTTATTGTAGAAGATGAATCACAGCCATGATGTTTGAAGTTCTCCTAATAATAACAATACCCCATCTGTGACTTGACTGTTAGCTATAGTCTCGGTGCTTTAGCAGTGAGATCTCTGTTCCATGGAATCATGTGCTGTGATGGAGCTAGGGTTGTGATCTATGTTCTCTATAGCTGCATTCAGTGAAGATTTCCACCTGAGAGATTTGGTTGACACACTACATTGTCCACTAGAAAATGCTGACAGAGACCATCTTCTATTTCACGAGAAATGCGTAGTACTCAATTATATTAGACACAGATTACCAAGCCATATAATGTGTCTAGTAGTTCTATTTTTCTAGCATGCAGCATCAATTCATTACAGTAGGAAGTCAGTTATCTAAACATCAGCTATCTGAACTCATTGGTGAACTGAAGAGGCCCAAGCCATGGAAATGCTGGCTGCTTAATATTTTGTGTTACTGAAAAAATCCTCTGCACATATACACAATGAAGGTTTACTGTTTGTTGAACATGGTGGCTCTGCTATTAATTCATTTTGATTTTTCTTACCCCATGTCAAAGCAGAGAGCATGGCAAGAGGTATTCCAAAGTGAAAAGGATTATCCTAAAGATCTCAGATATTGTCAAGAATACTGTAACATCAGTTAACCAAACATCCAAACACTTACATGTTCAGATCATTGATTTCCCACAATATATTTGGCTAAGAAGTTTCCTGGTTAATGCTGTGTCATATTTCGACTACCTTATGCACTTTTCTATGCATGCTTGACACTGTAGTGTTTTAGAAGCTGAGGTAATTGTCATAGATGCTAAGGCTGATGACTGGTGTGACCAATTTGATGATAGTTCCTTCTGGTATCCTGGAGATTAAAGTCCACAGCATTTGTGGCAGTGTACTAAGCATCCTATTGACATTGTCTGGTAAGGAATCATCTGTGCCTTGAACATATCCTTCCTTACAATTTGTGCAGCTTGTGCCAGGTGCACAGCATGATTGTCAATGTCATATTCACAAGATTTGGCTAGAGCCTTGCCAAACACCACAAGGATGTGTATTTCCTTCTTATTCCTGCAGATCAGGAATATGTACCACCAGTAATGTTAATGACTTGCTGCTGTAGATCAATACTGAGCTGTTCCTTTCTGGTTGGGTGTTTGGTAATAGTGCAGTCTACAAACTTGAATACAACATCAATGCTATCAGGTTCTTCTATGCATGCTACCAGCTGAAATTATATCTTCTGTGCCGTGCTTCTGTTTTGCTTGGCAGACTTTTGTGGTTATACAAACAATTGATATCATACATTGCTTCTATTGCCACTACTTCATCTATTTGTTCTTAGGTCTTTGACAGTCCTGACAACCCTCTCAGCTTATCAATTTTCCTGAGGATACTTTAGGCTGCTTGTGACATGAGTGAAGCTCTATTCCATTGCAAAATTCCTGAATGTATCAAGGGTCCATTGATCACAGTATCTGGGATTACATGAAAAGAAAAAATCACCTTCCACTCAAAGAGGACACTGTCAAGATTTTGCCATGGATGACCTGGAAACTGAGAGGCTCAACAAACTGTACTGTAAACTGGCAGCAGAGAGAATATGTTTATCTTGGACTCTATCTTTAATGTGCTTGAGTTTGTGAGCTGTAACCTAGTTAGTGTAAAGCCTTTTACCCACTTTTTAGTGACTTTTCTCCCATAAGATTACATAAATATAAGGTGTGCTCCTGTTACACAATAGTTAGTTAGTCATATTCCTATGCAAGATGCCAAGGGTTAAGTTCTACTTATTGGCTGGATGTCCCAAAAGGACCTTGTTCCACTAAGATACCTGATGGCTGAATCAAGAATGGCCATGGTCAGGCAGCATCTCAACCATCTCATGATGACAGAGTTAACTTTCTCTGTCTTTTTGTGACGATATATCCACAAGACATTTCTATAATGTAGTTCCCTCTTCAGCTGGTCAAAGGTATGAACATACCAAGCTCCATGTTCTGAGCTCTCTGTTTGTACTCGCTTTTCTTAGAAATTTTGTACTGTTTCCAAGAAGTGGCTATATCTATTGAATAATGTTTAGGTGGAACACACTGACAAGCATCCTATGTTGAGCTAGGGAAGCCTCTTCTGTTTTATCCAGGTGTGGCTCAATACCCACAATAGAAGATGTTGGTCAAGGTCTCGCCACTCAAAGGCTGCAGAGGAGGCTATTTTGTGTAAACTTCTTACAGTAGTTTGGATGTCAACTCTTTGTCTCAAAATCAGAAAACTATATCTTTTGCAAGTCATACCTTGATCAATTGAGAAGACTCACACATGCAAGATAAGAGGATGGTCCATATGTTGCAGCCACATTATAGATAGAAAGCATCCGGGAAGTCTCCTTTATTCAAGAAGAAGCCATGCACTTTACTTGCATGACAGTGAGTTAGGTAGAGGAACCATTCCCTTTGGCTGGGGAATGTATTTGGTCAATTAAAAGAGGACTGTTCATTTCCATGACAAATTTACCACAAGCCATTTAATTATATGCTATTCCTCTATGCTTCAGCATACCTGCAGGCTTTGTGCAGTGATTAAATTTACAAGAGGTGTTAGAGTAACTAACTGAGGCATGAAGGAAAGGCTGAGAGTGTAGAGGGGTTCAAAATCCCCCAATAAGTGAGTTTTGTTGATTGGACTGAGATGCCCTACTGGTTTTAGAGCTTGGATAATGACCAATGAGAAAAGTTAGAAGTAGCTCATAAATCGCATCCTGTACAAGTGCAAAATATCAGGAATATATAATATTTTTAAGATAATTGACCAATGGCTTATAATGCCTTGAAGCAGTGCCGACTAGAGAGCATGTCATTGAGTAGATGTAATATCAACTGGTGTTCATAACTCCTCAATCCAGGTCTCACCCAAAAGATGAGATAACTATGGTTACCTGAAAGCCAGTGAATTTGGGGGTAGAGGTCTGAAAACACGTGGTTTTATTCAAGTATCCTATCTTTGCATACATTCATGTTATGGTCCTGATATTTATAATAAAATGTAGCCAGTGGAGTATGTTTTCTAATTGCTTCGTCATGTTCGTTTTTCTTTTGGAACCGCGGGTTGTAATGTGAGGCCAAATCACCTCCAACTCCTTAAAAAATGCTACTTTCAGCTATAACAATGCAGATTGGCAGAGCAATTCAGATTAATGGAAGTGATTTTTTTATACTATATATTTTATAACTAGACTTATGTTCATGTGAAGGGCAGTGGCCTAAAATTAAAAACTAACAAAACATTCTATTACCTCCACATAGTCTGCACACTTCACTGTATGAAATAGGCGCATATATAGCTCTGAAGATGATCACTCTGTGTGCTCTCTTTTGTTAATGATTAGTTGTAATTATGCCAAGGTTACACATAGCCAAAGTGAGGAAACCTCAAAACCTGATTGCCTGAACTGTTTGTAGTCTAGATTGGAAAGTCCTAGCCAGTTGAAATTTTTATCTCTGGCTAGATGGAGCCATACTCCAAATTAGTGTGTTCATTAGGTGCTATAATGTGACTAAGTAGGCAAGCCAGTCTTCTGGTTACACTCACAAACTTCTCTCTGATAATTGGAGTAATGACTAAGGCATACATCTCCATCCATGGAAGTGGTCGTCACAGAAGTGGTTATCCATCTCCAGGTAAAACAATTCTCACTGAATCTCAATAGCAATAAATCAGGATGTGAGAAAATGATGGACAGAGTACATCATGTTGTGTCCAACCTTTCCTGCATATTCCTGAAAAGCAATCCTGAATATCAGTTAAGAGGATCCACAGACTTCGTTTATGCATATAGCCCTAATACCAGGGCACTTGTTCAACAGTATTAGGCACAGGTTATGTGTGTACCAAGATCCTCAGGGAGGATCAAATCTATAGCTAATAGCAGAGAGGGAGGAGTAAAGATCCCTTACTTACACATAATTTCTGTCAGCTTTGAAGCATATCTAGCATAAATTATATAACTAATCTGATACATAACAAATAATAACAATGAGTAACAGAGCACAATGAGTAGCTTCTTCTCTGCTGTCCCAAAGTTGAACTTGACATTTTTCTATTATTAAAACAAAAATTCACAATGTGATGAATATAATAATACGTAAAATGGTAATAATTTTAATGCACCTTAAAAATTGTAATAACAGTCTTTGTTTTCTATAATAAATGACTGCATTTTACAATTTCTGCAAAATGGATGGTAAAGCGAATTAAAAAAACATGTTTGGTGCAACTTTAGAAAAATAGACATGTGATATGTATAAGATTTAGCAGACAGCTGCATATAAGGCAATAGAATATCTACTTCAGTGTTCTCAGAGGTTATTTTCTAGCAGTAGGGAGAAGAATAGCGCTAATGAAAGTTGCCTCTTTGTATGAAGAGAAGTTGAACAAAAACAAACATGCCCAGCTTGCTAAAACTATTTTGCAATATCCTCCCATAAGTATTTTTAATGCTGCGCAAACACTGGGAACTATCCGATGCATGCATGATACAATACCAAGAGAATGTTTAATTTGCACATACATGTGAGGAATGATCCAAGCAAAGAAATTATGACTAAGTACAGGATGGCCTGTATTATGTTATATGAACCACTTTCTCTCTCTCCACCATTTCTTTAGTTCTTGAATATTCACAACATAGATCATCAACACACATGGAAGAAATGCATCCAGAACTCGCACTAAAATAACAAATGGGGGATATCTTAGATCTTCAATTTCAGGACGACTGCATGGGTTACTTGGATCATGACCTCTTTGCTCACAGTAAAAATACCGTAGATAAATTTCTGTCAGCTTTGAAGCATATCTAGCATAAATTATAAATCCAATCTGATACATAACAAATAGTAACAATGAGTAACAGGGCACAATGAGTAGCTTCTTCTCTGCTGTCCCAAAGTAGAACTTGATATTTGTCTGTAATGAAATATATATATTTTTTTAATTCACAATGTGATTTAGAAGTATTCCACATCTCATAGAATAAACTACAATGTCTCAACAACAATAACCACTGAAAATTATAATTCATAAAATGGTAATACTTTTAATGCATCTTAAAAATTGTAACAACGTTTTCTATATTAAATGACTGCATTTTACAATTTTTGCAACAAGAATGGTAAAGCAAATTAAAAACATGTTTGGTGCAACTTCAAATGGACCAGAAAAATAGACATGTGATATAATTGTATAAGATGTAGCAGACACTTGCATATAAGGCAATAGAGTAGTTACTTCTGTGTTCTCAGAGGTTATTTTCTAGCAGTAGGGAGAAGTAATGAAAGTTCTGTGTTCCTCTTGTATGAAGAGAGGTTGAACAAAAACAAACATGACAAGCTTGCCCAAAATTATTTTTAATGCAGTCCAAACACTGGGAACTATCTGATGCGTGCATAATGCACAATAACAAGTGAATTTTTAATTTGCTGCTGTTTAATCAATGCCTTAACTTTTATTGTCCTTAAATTGGCATGCGGACAAATTATGAGAACATGAAGTGTAACACAATGTTTTATATTCCATGAGATGAAGTTTATTGCATACCTTTCCTTTTTTGATACAGTCCAAAATATGTTGATGAGTGTGACGGAAAGTCGTCCTTCTGCTGAAACAGACACTTTAACTGTTCAGTCAGATCCACACTTTCGTCCGACGCCTGGGACCTATTCCTAGCCACCTGCTAGAAATCTTATCCCAAGCCAAACTCAGTATCTCTCCCCGAGATACTGGCTACCCACTTGAAACAAGTATGTTATATATTAAATACAGATAGAGAATCACACATACACAGTGTCAATCAACACTATCAGCAATTTCCTTCAAAGTTCTTACAATAGTTCTTAAAGTTCAACATAATCAGGTATCAGTTCTTTTGGGCATAGGCCATAGCGTGTTTCTATCTTATACATAGTCTCCTTTTATACTCTTTCTATCAGTAGAGTTTGACATCACTGGTCTCCTTGCCAACCTGTGGATTGGACCAATCATCTTCACTTGGGTCAACCCATGTCACAGGCATCTCAGTCAGCTGAGTGTTCTTGCTTGTTGTCTGTGGTGTGGTTGTGGCTTGTTTGTTCACATGAGTGGCTTGTTCTTTCACATGTATATGTCCCTTTGTTAATCCCACAGATAGTGATGTTCTGCTGTCAACACCACCTGCTGGTTCTGCCACTGTCAGGTAAGAGTATTTCCCTGACATGACATGGTACATCCAGCTACCAACATGATATCTAGATGATTGGAATAAGAATAGAATTGTGCACCTGGATCTCTAGCATAACACGCAATGGGAGGGAACCTGATAAGCCCAAATCCCAATCCTCTTGATAAGAACAAGCTGTTAATATGTTAGAATAAGGAATTTTCATTTTGCTTCTGAAGATCGACTGTAAAGTCCGCCATTGTCGTTATGATGGGGACAAGTGGAATTACAATTCCAAGAATGACACATGTTAAATGAATGTACTTGACATTTTGGAATGATTGAGCATGGAATGGAAATACAACTTTCCAAAAGAGAGTAGAAGTGTGAAGTAGCTACCAGAGTGCTCCTTGATAGGTCACATATGAGAATACAGAATAAATTCCAAACTGTTAAATATTTGATGTTTGTATTAATCAATTCAGAATTTGGTACATTCCCATGCTTCTTCCTCAGAGATACCAAACATCACCCAGAACACTATTTGTTTATAAATACATTATCAGCAAGCAATCTTTTGATATACCAGTAAATGCACAAAAGAAATCCTTCCACATTAATCCTTTAAGTTTCCCTAACAACTTGATAAACTTAACACACATTCTGTTGACTTGTTAAATGGAAGATGACACTTGACTACTTAAATATACCCATAGGTTCATGGAGGCAGAGTTAAAGCAATAAAATGGCCTGAATAGATGTGTGAGTACAAAGTCTGTATACAATCTTCAAAGCCTTGCTTTTGCTGTGATTGCATCTACGGTTGTGTTCTGTCATGTTATTTCAATTGTTTAGCATTCTAGATCTATGCCACATGTTTTTATCCGTATAGATGGCCAAACCTAATTGACATGATATATACACAATATGCAAAAACCTGATTCATACATGGATGAATATAATTATATATATATATATAATATTATATAGAAATATACAGCTAGAGATACTAAAAATAGAAGGTAATTGGGTAGGTTTTCATCTGTGCACTTTCTTCCTTAGATTAATCCCAAGGCAGCTGCTATACTACCGCTGCAATTTAAACTGGTAGCTTTCCTACAATACTCAAACACCCTATTCTAATAAATGTATATATGAGTATTTTGTAAAGCTAGCATAATCTGTGGTTTCATATATAGAAATTCTCAGCTAATTAGCTTGGTTTTAATTTGTGAGCTGCTTTTTGGACCAAGCCTAGGCAAATAGCAGAAGATGTGGACTGTAGCTAAAGCCATGGCTACTCAATGTCACGGTGTCTAACAAAAATATTGTTTGTACCTGTCCTACCTACAGTTATCCAATATATATCTAGTATATATCAATTTCACTGGAGGCTACCCAGTTAACTAGATAACAACAGCCCATAAAACTCATAAGAAGTGCTTTATTATGTTTGCTTATAGTTGAGTGAGCATGACCAAGGACCATGTATATGTGAAGTATGAGGTGATAGCCTGTGGTTGCCAGAAACTCTACTTACAAATATAAGACTAAATGACTTTATAAATGCTGCTAAACTCCAGAAAGACTTTCCATGTGTTTTGTTTCACATAAAGAACCTAATACAGGGAAGTGCTTTTTGACCAGACAAAAATATATAATTTATATGCAAGAGTTTTATGTATTGTATATTTGATTATCCAAATGAAACAAGAATATACCAATCTAGACAACACTGACGGAATCCTTTAAATGAACTCCAAACATAATATAATTGTCTTCGTTAAATTAATAGAGATAGAGCGTCCTATAAATTTTTGTTCTCTACATTGTTAAATTAACTGTATACATCGAGAGGAAGCTTGGCTGAATTTCTCAGTGGTTTTGCATATTATTGAGGCAGAACTTAGAAACTCTCAATGACCAATACCTGGTACAAATGGAGAGGAACTGCTTGACATTTCTTTAAAGAATATAGAGTGAATTGCCATAGTTTCCGATAGTTAATATGTTTGATGTCATATAGGCCAGAGTTTCTGATCTCCAATTAGTATGTGCAGCTGCAAGCAGTTAGGTTTTGTATCTGAGTGGAGTCAATTCTTTCACCAGTTGATTAGAGTGAATTAGACTCAAGTCTAAAAGAACCTCTAGCTCAAGAGGGCCTCCTGTATAGTGAATGAAGACCATGGATCTACACCCATATATTTATATCAGGAAGTGAGCTATGTTTATTATCTAATTTAATAATTACTTTAATGCTGGAACTTCAGTACCTGGTGGTATTTCCAGCAGTGCCTAGAGCTTAATTCTTCCCATTCTGTCTTGAAAGCTGATGATGCTTTATCATAAGATGACTCTTTCATGGCTTACGATAAAAGACTCCAATTATTGTGTCAGTAAGTAGCAGCAAAGAGAGTTACGACAAACACACAAATTCTATTGTTGATGTTGAAGAGAGTGATATAGGAAGAAGTAGCGGTGTTCGGGTTCAGTTTTGAGTGAAATTCATTAACTTACATAGGCCATGGTGTGCAACAAAATCCCCAGGGAACTTCAGCAATACTATGATATTTTTTCTCAAATTCCAACTTAGGAGTCATGCTCTTTCAAAGTTCGGTTCATTTCCGAGTTAGCATGACGAGCACAAAGGCCTAACATGTGAGTTGGCAGATTTGATACTAATAGGATAACAATGTGAACCATCTATAAAAGAATTATGATAGGCTTCTAATACATTTTAAGAATACAGGTTAATGAGATATATGTTACCAGGCAGCTATTGAGAAAACAATGAAATTTGCAGCTGTGAAAGAGATCAGAATTTCCACTGACTAATAACATAGTTCAAACTGAGCTGAAATGAAATTTGTTTAAAGCTCCATTCCATTGCTTCAACTGTCTTTTTTTAGTGAGATAAAGGTATTTGCTTTTAGATGGCTTCAACATGAAGAGCAGTTTCAAATATAGTGTGAAAGTTCAGTAAAGGAGACAACTTGTTATATTTGTATCGATGCTGGTGATAAAGCTCTGAGAGAGTATCTGAAGAAGACAATGTGTCCTAATAGGATTACATCAGCAAAGATATTAAAAATAATCATTAAAATTTGTGAAAATATAATTCGCAATAAAAAATACAAAAAATGAGAGCAGCTCATTACTAGCTATTTGATGATAGCTGATGAGGCAACAGACTTGGACAATGATCATCAACTCTCTGATTTGTGGGCAATTAGACTCCACAAGAAGAGCTCCTTGGTTGTACCTAATGTTTCACAGGGAAGGTTATTGCAAGTGATCCACTGCAGTAGCTGACTACACGGCAGCTGGTGCCACAGTTTCTTTTACACCTATGATGGAATGGGTGCTAAGGCAGAGAAGCCGAAAGAAGCAGTTGCCCTATATTATAACAAACAGTATGCAAGGGTGGTGCATAGCTACCCATTCTGCTACATACTGATGAAATCTTTGTGTAGGTAAATGTTGCAATCTTGAATTTTTTTTTTGTAAAGCTCAGACACTGTATGTTAATTCAGCACATCCCTATATATCATGAAGTAAAGAATATAAATGGTGTTGTTTATTGGTGAAGGTCAAATGTAGATATATTTCATATATAGTAAAATCTATACGGGCACTCTTAATGGCTAGAAGTGATGGAGGAGTCCAGAATATACCTAGCTAATAGACACTAATGTCTTCTAAATATTCAGTCAAAGAGTTGTAGTGATTACTTCCATCTAATTCTCATAATTCCCTTGACCTGATCCCATAGTAGACACTAACGAACATCTAGTGACTACACCAGATTTTCAGAATATTGAAATGTTGAACTAAGGTTTGAGTAAATCACTCATATGCTCTCCATACTAGTATGTTCCTAAGTCAACCAAAGGAATATCCCAAGTTCTTCTCTTTTAGTTACCTGCATGCTTCGACAACTTTTTGCAGACCTAACTCTCATATACAGCAGAAGTAGAAATCTTGTAGTGAGGATGAGGATAAACGTTTGAAGGGATGTCGGTTTATGACAATAAAGACATTGTCAGAGGAATACAAATATGTCAACATTAATAGAATTGTTTCATTGGGAGGCAGAATGACTTTTATTTAGGTGTAAAGATAATAATTATAGCTCAAGTTAGATTGAACACTCTCAATAAGGAGACCATCAAACAATGTTTTGATCATCCGATGGACACTCTGCAAGAGCACAATCTGTTTCAATGTTTATAGCATTGATAAGCGTGGTGTGGCACTTCATTTCCAAGCCCAAACATTGTGGGTAAAAGTGCATCAAGAAGATATGTCAGCATCCGTCTGGCAAAATAGGACAAGTAACAATCATCACTTATAGGAATGCCACTGGACAAGTCATGCCACCAATGGTGACTTACAAAACAAAAGAACCCCAATCATACTTGGATTGAAGGTGAATGATTTGGTTTAATATAATGGAAAAAGTAAGATAAAAAAAAGCTTTTTCATGGATGACTGACTGAGCTCTTGTATTGCCTGATAGTAATTGCACTCAATATAAGCTTGATGTTATTAAGCTTGCCAGAGAAAAGAAAATGATAATGCTATGGATACCCACATACTACTCATGAGATTCAGCCTTTGGACTAAGGATGTTTGATTTAAAGAGCCATTGGACTACTCAATATCATCCCTTTTTTCAAAGCTTTATTAAATTAAATACTATTTTATCAAAAGCATGGCTGTTACAAGCAAATATGATAACTGTGTTGATCTATTTAATTGGAGTGCTATTGAAGATAGATAGATATTTTTATTAGTGGAGATGGCATGTAAAAGTGGCTAATGATAAGTTTGGAAATAATGTGTTTGGTTGGAAGTTGTAGTGTAGATGGACAAGAAGTTTAGTGAGAACTACTGCCAAAAGATTTTGTATAGCAGAATCATCCACAAGTGACAACATCGATGCTAGTGCATGTTTCTGATTCCTTGAAATATGTAAGTCAGCCTGGATTCTTGTGCGTATGGCAAATGGTTGAACGCTAACTGTGCAGAAGATTGACTGTGGGATGACCACTTTTATAGACATATGATAGCATGTAATAATATGGTTGTTTTTATCTTAAACTCTGTATGGTTGAATATGAAATTTGCTATTTTACCACGATCATGCTATATTTACTTTAGTGCAATGCCTCATGTTAGGAAAAAGAAATCACTTAACAGAACAGTTATGATATTGATTGATAAATTGATTGTGTACTAGGATTAGTATGTCAGTTGACAATTGATTTTTGAGGGTATCTATACAGAACAAAGGTACTCAAGTTTTTGAGTTTCAGAATTGGAGATTATCTCACTCTACCACAACACTAAGCAGGATTTCCAGATTCCTTTTATCTATGAGTTACAATAGTAGTTACAATTCGGTCAGTTTACTATGCCAATTCTCAATGTGTGCTATACAGATATAAGCACAGAATAATGTTACTTACCAGATGTGACACAAAAGGGCGTCACATTTATAACACTTTTAAATAGACTCTTAGATGAACAAAGGAGACCATTTCTGTCCATGTGGCCTACTAAAACAATGAATACTGAAAAGGAGAAAAAAATCATTTCATTTTCATGAGAAGGTAAATACTTACAAGGAATCAGAATGGAGATCATCAAGTATACTACTATGAAGATTTCTGGGAAAATAAGCCTGTGAAAACAATAATGTTCCTGTATTATGACAATAAAATTATGAGATATTTGGAATACAAACTCACATTCTCTTGTAAAATAGACAAGATAATATGATTACTGTTGTAGCTGCTAGAATTTTAATGGCTGCAGCTGTAATATCCACCACATCTAGGATTATTGACCATCCTTTACTGCACTGAGTCCAAGTATAACAACTTGGCATACAAAAACTTGACTCATTTTCTTGATAAAAACCGTCTGTGCATTCCCAAAGTGGAGCTGTTGTTCCATTTGGATTACTTTGATGGTTTTCTGCAAGATTTATGTAACATAAAAATCATAAACCAAATGCTAGTGCAACAATATCAGATAACAACCACATAAATATCAATAACAACAATAACAACCTCTTACAATTAAAATTAACAGAGATATCAATAACAGAATACACTCCTTCACAAACATGCACACACACACACAATCATAAACACACACACACAATCATAGGCAACATACATGCACAACACACAAACATAAACACACACACACACTCTCTACACACACATACATTCACACACTACTCATTATAATCACATCATATCATACATACATATACAATAAGATGAACAATAGTTCAATTTGTCATAACTTGCTCTACTTGTTGTTACATTTGTAGAGAGACTGTGATTTGGAGCTTTGTGGCTATCCTATAGTGATTTGTACAAAAAAAAAAAAAAAAATTCTTCCAATTTAATGACTTAATAAATGAATGATATTCTCGATAATGAACTTAAAAAAAATTTCTCGACATTTTGGCTAGATGCTCTAGCATTCATGAATAATAATAAAATAGTAGGATTCAGGTGAGATTGATGTAGTGCTTGCTATCCATCACATGATGAGACCATGTTGATGTGCTTGACAGTATTGGCAGCAATGAGGGTGAGACAAGAGATTAATAATTTTCAACACAATAAGTTAGTTAGCACATCTTTTACTAAAAAAAACAAAAACTATAGCAATAACCATTTAACAATTTTTTTCTACCAAAGCGCTTTCTGACTCGTGTGTTGTTCTAAATTATGGGCTTCCTCCCACAAGAAAGAATTTCAATTGCCCAATGCAAATTGCAAAACATTCTTTCTGTTGGCCCACAGCTTCATGGAATAAACTACTGAGTGCATATATACTAGTTGGTAACTCATTCTTCACTCTACTAAGTTGTTCACTTAGATTTCTTCCAGATCTGAAAACTATTCTCATGCTGAACTTCTGGCAAACATTCCTGATGTCCTCGCTCATTCTTGCCAAATTACCACCAAATTCTTTATTATATTACAGCAGCATAGGTGTAGTAAAATAACTGAGCATCCATCGTTTATTAGAATGTATTTCTTGTCATCTATGTAGTATCATCAGAACACGGAATGAAGCTTTTTGGCTTGCACAAACATATAAGTGGTGCTTTTGTTGCTATCACTGTGTGTAAGGTATGTGTTGATGCTTGCTAGTTATTTCCTCTGTGGTTATTAGTCACTGGGTAATTTGATGTATAAATTCTAATTCTGTCTTACATAATTATATTGCTTGAACGTATGTGTCATTGAAGGTCTTGTTATCAAGAATACATATCATTATTGAGATAATCTATTAAACTATATAATTATAACAGTTGACCAACCTGATTATAATGTTTAGATACATAAATTAAACAGTAGTTTTAGTTGTTAGTGGTGGAGTTCTTCTCAACAGTTTGCTGAAGAATCAAGTCTCACTCACCAACCAGACAGAGGAGATCTTCTCCCAAACTAAACTCTACTTTCCAAACACAGACTAAGAAGGAGCTATATAGCAATAGCCTCCCAAGCACCGATTGATATATCCAGAGCATAAGCATTTACCAAAATATATATATATATTTACGGCTAAAAGTAAAAGATGTGAAAATCACAGTGACAGTCATGTTGTAGACACAACAACATACAAGTAATGATTTGGCATATTTGGGACTTAAATGTTTGAAAACATTTAGTAATTTTGAAGATTCATTTAGAGAGTAGTTGCATGTGACAGCAGCTTCTAGAAGACTGGACATGGAGTAGAAGTGTCTATATTCAACTATATTTTTAGGGGAAGCCAAAAAGCTTACCAAGAAAATTTGGGATATTGTAGCTATATATTATAGTAATGCTAGTTATTCATGTCTCTATGATGTGTGGCATAAGTTTCCTTATAGTGGTTAAGCTTATAAAAAATGTTAAGTAATTCTTTTTAGTGACAGAAAAACTTGGAAACTATAAAGACATCTAGCAAAGATGGTTCATAAAAATATGATAAAATTATAAAAAGTTTGTAGCAACTATGGACTTAATGTACTGACTTGACCAGATCCGTTTTCTGCAAGAGTGAGGCTAGTTAGGACCCATTCAATAGTTTCCATCAATCTATCTATTTCACGATTGTTAAGTCAATAGGGTCAAAATGAAATTTTTGTACAATCTACAGATAAATATTTTCACCAATAATGGCAATGCAAAATAAACAATAGCTCTCCACCACTGCAACAATTTAAGTTGCATAGCCAGATTTTCTTGCCTTCACACCATCAGCAATAGCTATTCTTTTTCGAGACACTTTTGAGCTAGGCATTCTTTTGGACTTGAGTCAGTCTTACTGATATATATTGAGGAAAGAGCTGACTCCGCTCAGATACAAAACCACAATGCTTGCAGGTCCACATGCTAATTAGAGATCAAGAAAATCTGGCCAATATGACATCAAACACATATACTCCTCGAGTCATGCTAAATGTTTATATATTTGGTATAATCAGAGTGTTTATGTTAAACATCATGGTAGTTTTGATGGGTCCAACATGTCTTGTGTTGGGGTAATGGGGGTGGGGCAGTTTGGTTATTGTTATACAATAAGAAGTTTGTTAAATTGATATATACATCAAGTATAATACATCAAGAAATATATATTTTTTGAATAGGGGAGAGAAACACCTTAGATTTTACTTTCTGTGTGGATATATGATGAATACCATTAACTTGGAAGGTGAATCTGACACTAAGTTCGATTTCTGGCCCCTGAATTGAACTTTCTAAATTTTAACTAATCGCAACTTTATAGCTAATAACTTGCGAGCACACGAACTAACAGAAACTCACTCTACATTCTTCAAAATAGGTCAACACTGGGCCCTTAACTTGTGAACAGAGGTGGGGAAGTACAAGTACTTGATCATCCAGCGTGAACTTGTGCTCCCTAGCATTCTTGTCATACCAGGTGTTTGGCTCTCTTTTGGCTTGGCCAGCACTGATATCTGCTCAAACCTCCCCCTCATCATCAGCACATGTGAGATGACACTCTCACTGCTCGTCTCGTCTGCCTTCCAGCATCCAGGTGCAGAGTACTGATCTGCCATAGGTTAACTCAAATGGGGAGAAACCTGATGCTTGGGTAACCTCGCTATATGCAATCAGTACATAAGGTAACAGCTTATCCTATTCATTACCCTCCATAATGGCATACTACATAGTATAGATTCAGGGTGGACCAGTCCATCATTCTGAGGATGATATGGGTCATATGGATAGGATGAACATGTAGTATCGGTAGATCTCTGTGAGCAAACTGTGCTGTGAAATTGCTGCTCCAGTGAGGATTTCCATTGGTATACCCACTCTGGAGAAGAGGTCAACCAGTTCATCTGCTACACACTCTGCATCAATAGATCTACCTCAGGGTAACTGGCAGCATAATCACATCCGGATTTATCCCATCCCGAGTGACTTATGGGGAGTGGCCCCGCAATGTCCATTGCAATGCTCTGAAATGGTTCCTCTATCACTGGCAGGGAATGAGGGGTGTTTGTTACGCGAGTTGCTGCCTTTCTGACAAGTCCAACAACTCCTGCAGTAATCTGCCACATCTCTGTATAGTGTAGGCCAGGAGGGTTACAGTGCCGGTACAGCAGTTTACCTTTTCTGAATAAAGATACCCTCAAGGCTGAAGGGCGAACCACTGCTGACTTCCGGATGGCTTCCACATTTCTTGCAACTTCCAGCTGAGCTTGTGAAATACTTCACAGCACTGGAGGGTGGTGGCTCCACTCCCTTCCAGCCAGTGCCCTTCTCCTCCTGATATCTCCTGTACTCTGCACTCTTGTTACTTCTATCAGACAATTGTTCACTCAACCCACTGGGAACAAATCATCAGGGAAGTGACACATGAACGTACCATAAGGTTAATCTGGATACTCTTGTCTTGCCTGGTCAGCATGTTCCTCCACTGTGTTTGGCTCTACCCCTGACCTCTACACACTCCATCTCTTGCTATTGCTTGGCCTGTGCCATCATAGTGATGACCATTGCATCATCTGTAGGCTTCATATATTCACTCCCAAGAAGTATCATCAACTCTCGCACATCTGTCCCTAGCAGCATGGACATTGGCAGAGTGCTTAATGCAACAGCCTCCACCTCAAAGTATGCCCCTTCACCTGAACCTGAATCGGTGCTAATGGTAGTACACAGTCTCTCTATTTGCATATCGAATGGCAATCACCTCTCCATTGAGATACTTCTCTTTTGGCACCGGCTTACTCCTTACCAGACTTCTAGAGCATCCTGTATCCAAGACAATACCATTAACCACATTACCTTCCTCTTTTAGGATGTCACCAAACCCAGAGGTATGTCTATATCTGCTACCTATCGCTCAGCTACCTCTCGTGCAAGCTGCTCCCTATCATGTTCCCGTTAATCTGCTTCTCTATCATCTGCTGCCTCTCCTGCAGCATCTCCTACATCATTAGCAAAATCCCTGTTTCTGCAACTGCTGGTGCACGTGACCCACTTGGATCAACTGCTTGGATTCCTGCTGTGTTCTTCCATTGTCCTTGGTCGTGCACACGTTTTCTCAAATGTTTGAACCTGCTTAATGATAGCTCCAGATCTAATTGTCGATTTGTTATTACTTGAACTCATTAGCGACCGATGTATCGTATTTCAATCGATAGGTGAAATTATCCCGCCGCTGCCACCAAATGTGATGGATCATCACTGAGTTATCAAAGGAAGATTTCAAAGGAGTGCAACGAATTTTCAATAATAATGTAGTCAAATTATTATTGCATACTCTAGCAATGAACATAGAATACAACTCAGTTGGTCAGACTCAGCTAGTCTCAGAGAACTAAGAGCTAACTGCAAAAAATGGAAAAGGTTGATACAGCTTTTTTTTTTATGGACACAGCAGCAGCAATGTTCTTGCAATCCTGCACAACCACAAATACACATCAAAGGGTGCAAGATTAATGTTGCAGCAGTGGGATCCAGCAGGTTTGTGCAAGTTTTGTGCAAGATCCTGCTTCTGATAAGCCTGACCACAAACCACAGCCACAGTGACCACAAGCTTCACACATTACTGTCAAACATAAACAACTATATACACGATATTCCATCACAAAATTACATACCTGAAAAGTACATACCTGAAAAGTCCCACAATCCAGCAGGTTAGAACAATTATAGCACTCTAGGACCATTCGAGTATAATTAGACTATTGATTGAGTTTCTAAGTTAACTCTAAGCTACTGTGTACTATATTACTACTGGGTTTTCCACCCAGACACAACTCTGAGACACCTAAGACTAATCAGTGGATGTCCCACTCTCTCATTGACTCTAGGAGCTCTTATCCCTACAGAGTTATGACAACCTTGAAGAAGTTTTGCACAAGATTGTCATGATAACCTTTCTCAAATGTTTCACGGCTTGACATTTTTATGGCAACCAAGTTATTATGCAGATTCATAATTTTTCAAAGTTGTAATATGAGATTCAATTAATTATGCAAATGATTTTAGTTTCTATTTTCACAATTCATCAGAAACCGAATATATATTAATGAAAAAAACATAATGAAGGTGTTCATGAAGTTCTCTATAATTATGTGCATGTGTCAAAGGTCAAGACAAGTCACAATATTTTGAATCTCTAAAAAAAATCATATTAAGTAGGTCAGATTAAAATTTTGCATTTTAATTATTATTATTTTTTTAAATCTCACCCAACTATGCTTCAACATACTGGAAAGGTGGATTCCGAGTTACAGAAGATTTGGATGCACACACCATCCACACGGGAAGGCGATTAAGAAGTCTTACCTGAAATGTCTGTTGTCTCTAAGTATATCTCTCTATCTATCTGTCTGTTTTCAGCAGTTCATCTCAGGGAAAACCAAGATATTCTAAAGCCTCTCTTGTGAAGACTGAATTATTTTGGTTGAAACATTGGCACTGAAAACCAAAGACTGATTGATAGAGAAATCCACAGAACATTGTTATCAGCAGAAAATAATCATAAAAATACTAGGGAATAAACAAACTAAAAGAAGTTCTTTTATAAACTAAAAGCAGGAACTATGTAGATACACAGGACTGTGTGTTTACAGGGAACAAATGTAACCAAAAAGTTGCCATTCTTCTCTTGCATGCAGTGGCCTGGAGTGACTTCCTCATTACATTAGGATTCAATATCTCTTTTTCAATAAGCAACAGATAAGACAGTCCAATAACTTGTGAGGGGAACACCAAATCTTGTATCAGTTGCATCCAAGATTGTGAATGATGGAGTGATATTCAAAGCTGAACTTTCCTGATATGGACATTTCCTACCTAACTAGGTTGCTTCCTACAGTGTTGTTTGGTCACCCTGACACTTATTGGTTTCCTGAAATATTTGTTTCCTTTAGGTATAGTTGTTTAGAAATTATTCGTGAATGAATAATATATAAATCCACAAGTGGCTCTCAGAGTTTTCACACAATTACTGAAAAACCAGACAGACAACATTTCATCACTCATAGCAAACATTAAACATCCATACTGCATGCACTTATTCTCTGTTCAAAGAGGAAAATGCACATACTACAGACAGTTGATGAACAGGTATAATGGCATTCCTAATAACCAGCATTGTGGAGAAATATTTCCTTCTGTTATCAACTAATTATTTAAAAGGAACTCGATACTTCAGGGCTTTCTGATTTTGGTGAGACAGTTACTCACCGTGCTTGGACCATTGGAAACATGGGCATCATTTATGCTTGTGTTTCCCTGTCAGTCCACTGCAAGAGATGCTTGAGAACATTCAACATTTTATTTGCATCATGCAAAGCATCAGAGAAATGACTTTACCTCTGATTATCCTCTGATGAGCACATCTTGCTGAACAAAAGACATTCTTCTTCGAATAAATCCCCACTGGCTCAAATTTGGCTAAGAAGTTGAAGCAGACAAGACACATTGAAATGTAAATGTATTTTGCTGTGCACAATGGGTTCCAAATCTAGAGGATAAAATCTTCACATGCAGTTACCGAGAATGTGAAGTTATGCCTTTGCAACAAACTGGCAAACAAACATACAACAGGCAAAGTTCGTTCTCCAGATACACTTTCTGAATACCAAGACATCAAATCCACCATCTTTGACATTGAAGCTTGACAGCTTCAATGTCAACCTGATGCTCAGGCTTGCATTCAAATACAAGGCACATCCAGTCTTTCAGGACTGGATGAACTTGTTTTGCATGGATGAACTTGTTTTGCACAGATTGTGTTCATTCAGATCTGCAATAAAGGATCTTAAGTCTGCCATTATCTACAGATTTGGTTCCTCTGTGTTTAATCCATAGGATCTTGGTACACACATTAAGCTGTGCCTAATATTGCTGAACAAGTGCCCTGGTATCAGGCCAATATGCATATGCGAAGTCTGTGGATCCTCTTAACTGATATTCAGGATGCTTTGCAGGCTTATGCAGGTAAGGTTGGATGCAGTTGTGCAGAATAAATGCTCTTCACAACATGATGTACTCTGTCCATTATTTTCTCACATCCTGATTTATTGCTATTGAGATTCAGTGAGAATTGTTTTACCTGGAGATGGATAACCACTTCCTTTGAAGACAACTTCCATGGCTATCCTCTTGCCATGGTAATGTATGCCTTGACATTACTCCAATTATCAAAGAGAACCTAGCGACTGTAACTAGAAAATCAACAAACGTGTTATGCAGATGAAGCCAAAAATGTGGATTCTTACTCAAGCCTGTAAATTGTGTGGGACATCATTACAACTATGTATGTATGTCATGTGTAGCTACTTCCCCAAAGGCTCAAAATCTCATCTAGTTGTTATGCCTGAATTGAAGGAGAATGCGAAATTCAACTTTAAAAACTGAAAATCAATTTTCTTGTGACTTGATTTTCGGCACTGATGCTTGCCCACTTATTCACATTTTAGTGCAGATGACAATTTCAACTAGCTAGCACTTTTCAATCAGGAACCACAAATACAGACAATTCAGGCACTCAAATTTTGATGTACCCCCCACTTTGACTACATGTAACTTTGGCACACTTATATATATCTAGGCATTTTTTAAACTAGCTATCTATTATTTGAGCTGCTATGTATCAGTGCGAAGTATATGTAGCTGTAAACACAAAGTTTTGTGAGTTAATAATTTAGATCACCCTTCACATAAACATAAGTCTACTTACAAAATGTATATATTATAAAATTACTTCCACCAATTTTAAATGTTTGTATTACTCTATAAATCCGAATTGTTTTAGCCACTCAAGACTTGATGCTGTGCAATAGCATATCGAAGGAATTCGAGCGGTGATTTGACTTCACACTCCAACCTGCAGTTCTGAAAGAAAACCAATAATGGCAAAACACTGCATTGGCTACATTTTAGTATACAAATCTGGACCATAACACGAATGTATTGCAAAGATATGTACTTTAATGTGTTTTCAAATTCTTTTCCCCAAAAGACACTGGCCTACAGATAACTGTAGTTAGAGCTCGTCTTCTGGGTGCAACCTGTATTTGGGAACTAAAAATTCGGGTTTATATTACATCTACTCAATGAGATACTCCCTAGTTGGCATTGCATCATTGCATTATAAGCCATTGGTAAATTATCAACAGAAGATATTCAGGAACTTTTGCAGCCTGCAAAGGTGCAGCCTGCAAAGGATGCAATTCATGAACCACCTAACTGTCCAATGAACAAGACTCACTTGTTTGGAGATTTTGAACCCGTCTACGCACTCTCAGTCATTCTTTCATGCCTCATTTACCCTAACAAAACTTCTGTACATTTAATTACAGCACAAAACCCGGGGGTTCTGTGATTTATGATAGTAGTTTGGCTGTCGACTCTCAGCCTTCATTGTCTTAAACTTCAATCAAAGATGAGGCAACAGCTACAGAATAAGCCCACAACTGGACTAACATCAAGGATGACCCCATCATTTCACTGCTGGCTACTTCCATGATGCTCATGACCCCATATCCATTAAGAAAACTGCACAAGTATGCAAATATCTTCTTTTGGACTCTATCAATACAGCAGAGAGCAAGTATGGCTGCGAAGTACTGAACTGCTGAACAGACAACGAGAACAAAATGAAGAAAGTGCTTGAAGAAGTCCACAAAGAGCATCCTGATGTGGCTGCATGAGTCACAGTCTGAACCTTCTTTGTGAAGACCTGTCCACTCCATGGAGCATGTCAAGTCCATCAACTATCACTTCAAACATGTCCACCATTCGCATGGATGGTTGAGGGAGTCACCTGGCCATGTTAAACCCAAATTGCATTGTCCTACACGCTGGAATAGTAATCTGGATTGTCTGAAATCATTTATGACCAATCATTCCATCTACAAGACAATAGCCATAGACAATGCTGATGAGATGGATCCCGTTATTGTTAGTAAGATCAAGAATATAGGTATTCTATGAGCTGCTGGAGATCTTCTTGAACAACTCAAACCTATTACTGTTGCCATCAACAAATGTCAAAGTGATAGCTGCATGATTGCTGATGCTACTCATCACTACCTCTACCTCCTTAAAGAGCCCATCTGGAACCTCACCAGGATGCTATCAAAAAATGCTTTGCTGTAGTGGTTAAGGTTGGCCACCTTGCTGCCTACCTACTTCACCCTAAGTATCAGTACCAGTTTCTTAGTGATTATCAGATTGAGGATGCCAAAGCCTTGAAGACGAAAAGCCAAGCATTCCTCATCACAGCCATCTCTTTTGAGGCTCAGGAGGCCCCATTCCCTTCATCCTAATTTGAGCCTGGTGCCACTGAAACCCCACCTCTCACTTGTTGGAAAGGTGTAGACAAAAGGTGTGCCCTGCCCCGTGGATTCATGCAACTTATGAAGCAACTCCACACTGCATCAGCTCCATAGAACGTATATTTAGCTCCTATGGACTTATCCACAACAAACCCCGCAACCGCCTGGGAAATGAGAAAGCCCAGAAACTCGTCTTCTGCTACAGGCTCCTGCGAGGACCTCAGAAGATTGACTATTAAATCTGTTTAACTTGCATATCAATTGGATGTTAATCCCATGAATCTGTATAAATATTTAAATTGGTAAATAAATGCTGAGTGAACACAGCTCCTGTTTTTGTCTAGTTCTTTACAGTTGCCATTTATTGAATGTCTTACTTCCTGATTACAGAGTTAATTCGTTATAATATTATATTGTGTCTATTGTTTTATCCTGGGTTGTATCCATGTTTGAGTAAAACCTGGGTAAAACCCAGGTAAAAGGGTATTTAGCCCAACCCGGGTTAAACCCGGGTTACACCCAAGCCGTGGGTAAAACCTGCGAACTCTATACACTCTCACACAAGAAGCTCGTGATGGAATATGCAGCCATTGATTCATGTCAAAAAAACAACACACACACATACACAGTCACAAGAAGCTCATGATGGATGGAGTATGCTGCCATTGATTCATGTCACACACACACACACACACATACTCACACACACACACACACACAGAATAAACTCATGATGGAGTATGCTACCATTGATTCATGTCACACACACACACACACACACACACTCGCACACACACACATGAAGCTCATGATGGAGTATGCAGCCATTGATTCATGTCTCCTGCTCCACTGCTCAATGTTGCATAAGTCTTGCTAGTGTAGAGATGAGGTCATCATGATATATGGGCCACAGGGAGCTGGTGTGATCTCTCCGCAAGCACACAGGATTACCCTGGAATGTGTTATGTAACAAGATACATAGTTGTGTTGGGACACCAGTGGAGCCCACACACCCTCTACATATCTCTAACACACACACGCATGTGTGCACACACACACACACACACACACAAGTTCATGATTCCTAGCACTAGTCATTGTCCAAGTCCTGGCCATTGTATTGGCCCTAACTCTGGTCATTGTCTGAGATATAAGCCTAGCAATTATCCAAGAGTCATTGTCTAAGCTAAAGCTTTAATCATTGTCCAGAGCCTATATATCACACACACACACACACACACACACACACACACACACACACACACAAGAAGCTCATGGTGGAATATGCAGCCATTGATTCATGTCACACACACATACATACAACTGGGTTTCATCTAGTGGGGGGGGGGGGGGGGGGGGGGGGGGGGAGGGGGGGCGTGGGGGAAGCTTCCCTCCAAACTCTCCAGCTTCTCCCTCCTCAAAATAATCATAACTTTTGCAATAAAAGAACAATTATTATATTAAAGTAAGATTTATAAATTGAGTCTACGTTGTTTCTGTTCTCTCCAGTGATCTATAATCACTTGCAGTTCTTCATCATTCAAACGTTCAGGACCCTCGATAACACACTCGCATGGCTCGGTCTAAAGTGTCCTCACCAAGTCTGCTTCACAGACTCGTTTTCTTCCTACTGGAGCTGTAGTAATAGGCAGGACCAAGGAGATTGAAGCAAGACATTCAAGATTTGGAAAGCCTGCTTTTAGAGTGTCATTTGTTAAAAGGCTAGTAAGTAAGAACATCAGAATTAGAAGCATTACGAAAATTCGTGAATAATATACGCCGAAAGATTTTCCACTCAGCCTCAGTTTGTTGTGTGTCTACATCAGGTATTTAGAATCTTGTCTGCCCCTCAAATGTAAGTTGTTGTGGACTGCCGTAGAAGTTGTTCAGTGATTGTAGCTTTTCTTCACCATATGAAGACGGGGAATCTTCTTTTGTGGGTAAATGAGATGGATTCAACACCAAAAATGCCGAGTCAACATCAGAGGAGCTTAACCTACTAGTAATATGGTCAATTACACTCTGAATGTACGGACGATAAACCTTTGAGGTAAAGAAGTTTCATGTTTCATGAACACCCAGTGCTGCCTCATCTGAAAATAATACCAGTGTGGACTCTGAACCAGGTAGTAGTTAGTGGGCACTCTTTAAACTAAGATAGTTTTTCAACAGTTCTTTTAACCATCACAGGAACGATAGCAAGATCAAGATTCTTAGCTTGAAGGCTTCCTTGAAGTTTAGCAACTGTATGGAGTACACCACAAAGCATGAACAAACAGGCCAACATTTATACCGGCACATTAGTTTAGCAATGTCATATGCCTCAGCATCTCCACTCTCCTCATAAATTCATTCAAAGGTGACCACCAATGCTGGCAATGTTTGTCTCACAGCACAAACACATCACTCTTGTGTCAACCATCGTGTGTCACTTGGTTTGTGCATTTTGAGCTCAGGGGCATCGGATACTGCCTGAATTTCTGCTAGTCTCTCAGCCTTTTTAGGTGAATAATGGAAAGCTTGCCTCACAGTGAGCCATTACTCTCTTGCATGAACAGCTGCCAACTGTAGTCTGTGACAACAGCAGTGAACAAATCAAGCACTAGGAGAATTATATGGCATCTGCACTTGCACCCCACTTTTCTTTCCAGACATTGTGCTTGCTTCATCAAATCCTAACCCACGCAACTTAAATGTACTAACAGAAATTCCTCTTGTCACTAAGAAACTGGAGAAGATAATGTGTGAGAGTCTCAGCGTTAACTTTACAGACATGGACAATCCCTAAGAAATACTCTACTGCCTTGGCACCCTCCAGCCACATTGCACATATTGATTATCCTGTTTGGGAGGATACAGAAGTATTTTCATCAGCCAATAGAGAAATGTACTGACTAGAATTCAAGCGACCAAGGAGTTGCTTTTCAAAGCAATGGCGTGGCTTATATGAGGTAAGTGGACATACGTTTTGGTGTACTTTACGTGTGGTTAGATGGCGGAGCCAGAAGGGTTCAAAGGTCATGAAGTGGTTTCTTCCCCCCCCCAAATACAATATCCTAGATGAAACCCTCTCACACACACACACACACACACACACACACAAGAAGCTGACGATGGAGTATGCAGCCATTGATTCATGTCACACACACACTAGCATGCTATGGCCTGCACCTGATCTAAATACTAGGCCACTCAACAATGAAGGCCCAACACTACAACTAGCATGCTCTGGCCTGCACCTGATCTAAACACTGGGCCCCTCAACAATGCAAGCCCAACACTACAACTAGCATGCTCTGGCCTGCACCTGATCAGGACAAGAGCAGGTTAATAGAAATGCTGGCCACATAATTGGTCAGACTCCTGATATATACTGATATATTATATATATATTGGTATGATTTTATCAGCTAATAGTCAAGTTTACAGGTATATACTGTATATTCATGTATATGCTAATAGTCAAGTCTACAGGTATATACTGTATATTCATGTATATGATGTCATCAGCTAGTAGTCAGGTATATACTGTATATTCATGAAATGATGTCATCAGCTAATATTTACTTTAATATTCATCACAAACTAGATTGAATTAATAATCTCTCAATGAACTCCCAGTTGACATGATAACATTAAAATTACCTTCTCAATAATCAACTTCAAATTATATTCACTTGATGTTTCGACTAGATGCTCTAATCCTGATGAAGACAGTCAAAACGTCGAGTGGATCAAATTTGAAGTTGATTATTGAGAAGGTGATTTTATTGAATTAATGATGATAAAAATGTTTTCCTTCAATATATTAGCTCCAGTCAGGGTTTTATAGAGGGGGGAGGTGCCCCCTTGGAATTTATTTGCCACGCCCCCACCCGGAAATTTCAATATTAAAATGATGTTGATAAACTTTGACATAATATATTTAACCATCATGCCCCCCCCCCCCCCCCCCCCCCCCAGATTCCTCCAGTTCCCCCCCCCAGACAGGGTTACCCTGGAATGTGTTATGGCTACATAGTTGTGTTGGGACACCAGTGGAGCCCACACACTCTCTACATATCTCTAACATGCGTGCACACACACCACACACAAGCTCATGATTCCTAACCCTAGTCATTGTCCAAGTCCTAGTCCTTCATTGTATTGGCCCTAACCCTAGTAATTTTTGCATTTTACCGGGATAAAACCTATTTAACCCAACCTGTGATTTAGGTATTTCGCCAAGGTTACCCCTATTTTACCAGGTTTTTTTTTACCCAGTGATAAAACACTTATTTGTAGCCCTGTCACAACCCTGTACCAGAGCCACAAGTGTCTCGGTGGTGGTGGCTATTTAAAAGGCAAACAGGTCATCATTCACTGCTTACAGTTTAGTAAGTGTACTGCAATTACAAAAATTAGAAATCCCAGAAACTCATCTTCTGCCACAGGCTCCTGTGAGATCTCAGGAGATTGACTATTAAATCTGCATATCAATTGGACTTTAATCCCATGAAATATTTATTAAATAAAAAATATATACTCTAGTAGACAACCTTGTCACTTGGTAAATAAATGCTGAGTGAAACACAGCTCCTGTTTTTGTCTAGTTCTTTACAGTTGCCATTATTGAATGTCTTACTTCCTGATTACAGAGTTAATTTCTTTACAGTTTATAATAAATCTATTCTGTCTATTATTTATCCTGGGTTGTATCCATGTTTGAGTAAAATTGGGCAAAACCCGGGTTAACCCAACCCAGGTTAAACCCGGGTTAACCCAACCCAGGTTAAACCCGGGTTACACCCAAGCACTGGGTAAAACATGCGAACTCTGGTCATTGTCCGAGATATAAACCTAGCAATTATCCAGGACCTAACCTTAGTCATTGTCTAAGCTAAAGCTTTAATCATTGTTCAGAGCCTATCACACACACACACACAAACACACACACCCACTCACACCCACCAACCCAACCTCACACACCCACACAACAAGCTCATGATGGAAAATGCAGCCATTGATTCATGCCACACACCCACACAAGAAGCTCATGATGGAAAATGCAGCCATTGATTCATGCCACACACACACACTCACACACTCACTCACACACACACACACACACACTCACATACAAGAAGCTCATGGAGTATGCAGCCATTGATTCATGCTACACACACACACACTCACTCACTCACACACACACAGACATACACTCACATACAAGAAGCTCATGATGCAATATGCAGCCATTGATTCATGTCTCCTGCTCCACTGCTCAATGTTGCATAAGTCTTGCTAGTGTAGAGATGATGTCATCATGATTTATAGGGCCACAGGAAGCTGGTGTGGATATCTCCTCAAGCACACAGGGTTACCCTGAAATGTTATATACATAGTTGTGTTGGGACACCAGTAGAGCCCACACACCCTCTACATATATCTAACACATGCACGCATGCGTGGACACACACACACACACAAACACACACACAAGTGCATGATTCCTACATGTCATTGTCCAAATCCTGGCCCTAGTCATTCTATTGGCCCTAACCTAGTCATTGTCTAAGCTAAAGCTTTAATTATTGTCCAGAGCCTATCACACACACACACACACACACACTCACAAATACACACAACACACACTCACACAAGAAGCTCTGGTGGAGTATGCAGCCATTGATTCATGTCTCCAGCTCCATTGCTCAATGTTGCATAAGTCTTGCTAGTGTAGAGATAATGTCATCATGATTTATGGTGCCACAGGGAGCTGGTGTGGATGTCTCCTCAAGCACACAGGGTTACCCTGGAATGTGTTATGTAACAATATACATAGTTGTGTTGGGACACCAGTGGAGCCCACACACCCTCTATATATCTATACCACATGCACGCATGTGTGCACACACACATACTCACACAAACACACAAGTTACTCATTCGTAGCCCTAGTCATTGTCCAAGTGCCCTAGACCTTGTATTGAATTATCCATTAGCCATTGTCTAAGCTAAAGCTTTAATAATTGTCCAGATCCTATCACACACACACACACACACACACACACACACCAGTGTATGCATTTTACCTGGGTAAAACCTATTTACCCCAACCCAGTGGGTAAAACCTGTGTTTTAAGTATTTCTCCCAGGTTTTACCCCTATTTTACCTGGGTTTACCCCAGGTATTCCCCAGTGATATAAAACACTTATTTGTAGCCCTGTCGCAGCCCTGTCCCAGAGCCACAAGTGTGTGTCTGGGTGGTGGTGGTCACCAGGGCTATTTAAAAGGCAAGCAAATACCACAGGTCATCATTCACTGCTTACAGTTAGTAAGTGTACTGCAATTATTCTGCTATTCAAAAGTCATTATGTTCAAGGATGGACGGCCAAAGAATATTGTGAGGCAACACTCCATCCAACAGGAAGGCAAGAAAGCACAATGCAGGAAGTGTTTCCATTTGTTATCAGCAAAAGTGGAGTGCCTCATCGCCCATCACAAAAGATGTTCGGGTATCTCTACTCTCTTCCTCCTCCTGCAAAGAGGCCATTAATTCATATCACACAAATTCACACACACACACACACACACACACACAAGAAACTCGTGATGAGCCATTGATTCATGTCACACACACACACACACTCACTCACACAAGAAGCTCATGATGGAGTGTGCAGCCATTGATTCATGTCTCCTGTTTCACTGCTCAATGTTGCATAAGTCTTACTATTATACATCATGATTTATTTAGCCACAGGGAGCTGGTGTGGATGTCTCCTCAAGCAGACAGGGTTACCCGGGAATGGGTTATGTAACAATATACATAGTTCTGTTGGAACACCAGTGGAGCCCACACACCCTCTGCATATCTCTAACACACGCACGCATGCATACACACACACACACACACACACACACACACAAGCTAGCCATAGTCATTGTATTGGCCCTAACCTAGTCATTGTATGCCATATCGTCCTAACCCTAGTCATGGTCCAAGCACTAACCCTAGTCATGGTCCAAGCACTAACCCTAGTTATGGTCCAAGCCCTAACCATGGTCATTGTGCAAGCCCTAATCATTATCCCTAACTCTAGTCATTTTCCAGTCCGTAACTCAAGTCATTGCATCCCGACATTAGTAACACATTTACTGACCACACCCCTTCTCCCAAGTCTGATATTTTGACATATTGCAATGTGCCCCTCCCTTCCCATACATATATATACAGTACCATACAGAGCAATGTGCCCCTCCCTCCCAATACATATATATATTACCACACAGAGCAATGTGCCCCTCCCTCCCCATACATATATATACCACACAGAGCCATGTTCCCCTCCCTCCCCATACATACATATATATATATGTATATATAGTACCACACAAAGCAATTTGCTCCTCCCTGCCCATACATGTATGTATATATATATATATATATAATTATAGTACCACACAGAGCAATGTGCCCCTCCCTCACGATACAGACATCCACCTCAAGCAAAGTGTGCCAGGGGGATGTGTGTAAAGTATTTCTGGCGTGTGCTCACCTGTCGTATGTGGTCGTCCTCAAGAAATACCTCAGCAGTCTGGTCACACCAACTAGGTTTTATATAATCTTCTCGATGCCTCTGTGAGTGAGTGTGTGTGTATGTGTGTGTGAGTGTGTGTGTGTGTGTGTGAGAGAGAGAGAGTGTGTGAACAAAATAACTCGTAATAATGTTAAAGGTCAAGGTCCCAATTAGGTGTAACTTGACGGAGCATTTCCCAAGTTTACCGGTAGCAAGGGATAAGGTGCAGGGTCAAAGGTCAATGAGAATGACCACACCCCTATTTGAATGGTTGATCCCTAGTGTTATTAAATGTAGTCATGAACAATGTGCCCCTGTTGCAGGCAGCAAGGGACTTAGGATAGTCCAACATCATGAATTCTCAGCACAAAGTCATGCTGCCAGTTTTCCCAGACTCTCTCCATGTGTGCATGTGAGAGGCAGGCTAGGGAGTAGAAGTTCCTAGAGGAGGCCACACACCAACCAACAAGTGACTACATTAGCCATCCTTTACCCATATTATATGAACTCCTTCACAGACCTGCTTCTTCACCAGCATTGTAGAGAGCAGGCTATCACTAACCCAAGTAGCGTTAAGTTTCAGCTTGTGGCCCGTCCAACTATCAGTGACAAACGACAACCACAACAAAGTAACGATGCTAAGAGTCCACTGCTCCAGATCTCGACGAGATACATAGGTACAGGCCTCTACGCACTTGGCTCACCTTCAGAGAGGTAAAATATACTCCTAGTTCACATCATAGATCAACAATCGAGTTGTGCATGGCCCTGGTTGTATGTCAACTGATGCTTGATCACACCCTTTCCAGTTTTCAGAAAAATACGGATGAAATTCTGCAGGACACATGCAAGGCAACAAGTTATATTATTGATATCCTCAACCCATCGTCCTATGGGGCAGAACACCTATGAATCCTGGCCTGGGTAATAGAGGGCCTGGAGGGGCTTGGAATCAGGATCGAGTGGAATAATGGCCAGCACGGTTGATTATCTTGGTCACAGAATAGATGCCACAAGATTGCATGCCATGTTGGATGCAATGAGCTACTCAGGCTCCTACTCTTATGACTGTACCTGAACTCAGTTCCTTCCTCAAATTATTAAATTATTATAGGAAGTTTCTGCACAGAGTGCTTCAGCCATTGAATGAGATTTTGTGAGTACATCATAAAAGGGAAATGGTCGTCTAAGTGTACAGCCTTCTAAGAAGAAGACACTGCTGACTATATCAAGTGTTCTCATTATTACGCATCACAGCCAAAAGAAAGTTTGTATAATGCATTCTACTCTAGCCACTGTGATTGTCTGAGATATGTTCATATAACACATATGTGCATAAATCTCTACATATGAAACTTAACACTGTCACTATCATTTTAAGTTGCTATGTGTAGACATAATTGGTTGTAAAATTAACTGCCGACTTATTGAGACAAAGTGCATTTTCATCTAAGTGTAGTGTAGATCATTTTAATAACTCTTATGCTGCACTTCATTTATTCAGTAGCTAGGATCATCCTTGAACACAAAAATTGTTTGCCTGAAATGTTAAATTCAATGAAGGTGAGTCTTGTGAATCCTGATCAAGACTGTAACCTTTAATCGTGTTGGCAATGCTGTTGATATAGTTGTCCATGGATTGAACAAGCTTTATGAAGTGCTTCAACTCCTAAACATGACTGCACCATTGACTTAGTGAATGAGAAGACCTCCCAACTTTTTTCAGTATCAGGTCAGAGCATTACTATCACAAACAGACAAACATCAATTCATAGTCACATATTTTATCCATTCAAAATTAGAATATGAAAAGATTACTAGCCAAATCCCTACTGGCAGATTTTGTAGTCAAGCTTATCGTTAGTAAGGAAGGGTCCCTCACAATAATGAGTCAAATTTTCTGTTGAAAAGTCTGCATATTTGGGTGTGTATATTGAGGCAGCCAAGGTGATGTACATTTGTTCTGACATCTAATCCTTTCCTTCCATATATTGAGGCAGCCAAGGTGATGTACATTTGTTCTGACATCTAATCCTTTCCTTCCATTAAGTCATACATCACTTGACTATATATATATGGGAAGAGCCTTACGAATGCAAGTAAAGACTCAGTGTGGGGGAGTCCTTGTTTGGACTTTGAGATATTCTTTTGAAGCATGATGCTTCTTTGAACTTTTCTGGTGTAAGATAACATGTTTTAGGATTCAAGGGAATTGTTAGGCTTCCACATTATTCTTAAGTAAACAGAAACCTTGGTAAATGTACTGAAAAGGATATAGAGCTATGGGAAGAGTTCTATTGGCTGCTAACCCAAAGGATAGCCAGTATATTAAACACTGAATATTTTTTTGAGGCTTCACTTATGGTGTTGTTGTTTTGTTGTTGTTGTGGTTTTTGGTGGGGAAGAATCTGAACACAAGGTTTTGTTGAAATAGTATCACATCTACACACACATTCATGCTATGGACATTATTTATATACCAAAATATAAACCTTTCAATATGCTTTCTAATGCCATACATCTATGGGTAGGAATGTAAATGTAAATCACTCCACAAATACTGTTTTGATTACTACTTCTTAGCATCAAGTCTCAAGTGTTTATAACAACTGTGATTGCTAGAGCAATGCAACCATTTTGACTATATTTTATAAGTCGACTTGTGTTCATGTGAAGGTCAGGAAAAATATAAACACTAACAAAACCTTGTAGTTACCACTTTGGAGCTCCGTACATTCTCTATATGAACAGGGTTATATTGATAGCTCTCTCTGTTTGCTCTCTTTTGATACTTAGGTGTAACTATGCCAAAATTACCTGCAGCCAAACAATGTTGGCTAGAGGAAGCCCTACCCTACCAAATGAGTGTTTGATTGTGGGCACTAAAATGTGATAGGATGTACACTGAAAATAAGCGACGGGAAAAAATTCGTTTCTATGCCCATGCTTGACTACAAGATCACATTTTAGAAAATACTACTAACCCTTCTTCTTGCCATTGATACTCATCTGATTAGCATTATCCAATTAGGAATCACAACTGCAGCCAATTCAGGCATTCAGATTTTAAGGTCCCCCCACTTTAGCTGCATGCATAGTTACACCTATGAAATAGTTTTAGTACAAAAAGATATCACGCAGAGAGATCTATCTGACGAGCTATAGGTCAAGTAAACACAGTTAAGCGTGCAGAAATTATGGAGCTCCAAAGTCGTAGCCACAAGGTCGTTAGTGTTTATATATTATCATTTAGTTTCCCCTTCATATGAACAAGAAAGTCGACTTATTAAATATGTTTTTCAAAAACCAAAACTAGTATCTTTATTGCTCTAGCAATCAGTTGTTAGAGCCACTCAAGACTTGATGCCAGTTAAAATGGTTTTGTGTGTTTGTGAGGTGATTTCACTACACATTCCAAATTCGGCCCTGAACTAATCATCATTGCATTTCAGTGCCAACCCTGTATCTGCCCTAATGTGGCCTTTATAAAAAAAAATTAGGGTCATGGTATAACCACGGGACATGGTCTAAAAGCCCAAAACTAGATTCAAATCCTTCCTGGGATTAATAGGATTCCAGTTTATGTGCGACATGTGTGAGTAGGCCCTAAGGCAACTGAATTGATAAGCCACACACCACATGCACACATACACACACAAAAACACTCTCATTTTAGTGTATAAACTAACGTTCTCCAAGCATGATATTTTGGGTCTGCTCCACCTCTACCCCTCTGCCCCTCCCCCCCTCCGCCCCCAAATTGATCCTAATGTAAAACTGTACTTCAGTGTTAACCCTGTATCCCTAGTTTGGCCATTGCAGCATTTTTCAAGGCTTAGGAGTGTGGCATGGCCAGGGTGTGTGCGCAAAACTGGTCCAAAATCTTGCTGTTTCCAGTTGTGTTTGACATGTGTGGTTAGGCCCGAAGTATCCAGTTATTGACGAATAGTTCAAATGATGCTCTTATACTTTGGGCAATTACGTTCAATATTCGATAATTGGATGTACTGCTCATTGGCTCCAAATTTTTTTAGGTGACCCACCTCCCATGAATCAACCATATTCCACAATATTGCACAGTACCAACCTTACTGTCTTAGTTTGGCCATTGTTTTAAAGATTTGGGGGTTTTCACGGATAGGGAACATTGGCCTAAGAGTCCAAAACTGTGTATAAGTCCTTCCTGGTGTCTACAGGTTTCCAATTATGTGCATCAAAGGCGAAGAGACAGAGTCAGAAACTATAGTAGTAAAATGGCCAAGTAATTGTACCAGACAGAAGCTATTGCTGTACAGACACGGGCTGTGGCTGCACAGCATTTACTCCATCTGAAAGCCTTTACTAGTGAAGGTAAGCTTGAAGATACAGAGATAGTTTCAAGAGGTGGCTTGAGCCTTTTGAGGAGAGGGCCAAGTTAGCTGGTTGGAGCCCAGTCTATAACTTTTCTCACATGCACACAAACACACAAGCATACATACGCACGCATGCACACACACATACAACACACATATCATCCCAATACTGCTCTTGGCCCTGTCCATCTGTGTTCCTTGGTCCTCAATGGACACTGAGTATCCAGGGAGGGGTAGACCAGGAGAGATAGAGGTAAATGGACAGTAGAGAACCCAAGCACGGATTTTTTGGCCTAAGTCCATGCGCCCTGGCTGTGCTCCAAGCTTTAAAGCAGCCAAACTAAGGAAGATTCAGGCACTGTCTCAGTCTGTCCTTCAATGTGCTGCGCCCAAACGCTATAATGCGTGTGCGCAGAGCACGTGAACATTTCTTATAATTATACGTGACGCACTACTCTCCGTTTCACATCTAATGATCGAGAAAGAAATGGTATCTGTTGGCAAGGTAGCGCGGACTGGTTCTTCGATAAATACAACCTCTTCAAAGGAAACAAAAAAATGTGAACTCCGGCAGTGCCTAGAAGTAGCACTGCTTTGTGTACTTATTGGCGGTGTTTGGTGTGTGCTGTCGTTGCCAGTTATATTTTATCAGTTACAAGTATCTGAGGTAAGAAGTTATATATTGGATTCATGCTAGCGACTATTGTTTCCCAATGTTCAATTGTACAGTGTCAGCTGATAATCATCATTGTAGTCTTGCTGGCTAGAGACAAAATTAGCAGAATAATCTTCCTTCTACTTTACATATATACACATAAATGGACATAGCAACTCGACTCCCTGCAGTAATAACCCATTTACCATTTTTCCATGTAGGATATTTTAATGTCTATCCACTCACATTCTGATCAGTTCAGTCCCACTGATACTTGCATACCAAAAAAATCCATTTTTTAGAAAGCACTACATAATTATTCTTTGAAATGGATGTATATACATGTGATGCCCCACTTTAAAAAAGTGCTGATCATGCAGTTATTGAAAAGGGTATTGGTTCTTAGTAGCTTCACCATCTAAGTAATGCACTATATATATATATACTGAGGCAAGATACTGACACATGTTAGCTACCATCCTGATACACTTTTTGCTTCCTCCAAAAGTATAATTTTAGGGCACTTCTAGCAACTGTTATTTGACTTGCAACTCCTCAATGATCTGTATTAATTTACAATATTCCAAAACATTTTCAATTTGCCTGTGGTCGTGAGGATGCCAACAGTATGTATACTGTATGGATTGTTCACATCTTTGGCTAAATGGTCCCGTAAGGACTTCCATTTTTTTGTTATAAAAACAAATGCTTTGGATAGTAAAGTAAATGTGCTTGGGCTTTTGCTAGTTCTCTTTTGTCTGTAATGAGAGACCACTCTTGCTTGCTAGCAGATCTCCTCTGCTTGATTGTTGACATTAAGTCCTTCTCTGCTCCTGCTAAATGACAGATTCACTATATAATTAGTAGTGCGCATGACTATTGTTATGCCAACTGAATAATTTTTCTCAGTAATTATAATATAACCAAGTCACACATATATATAACCAGGATATGTAATGATACATTCAACTACAGTTACAATGAAATGTCTATTATAAGCCAACTATAATTTCATATCTAGTTTCATAGATGCATACACTCTGCATTCATGTGACTTGCAATTATAGCCAATCCTAATTTCAATTATATTTACAGTACATATTTGTTAAGTATGTATATACAAACCAAAAGGCATCAGTCAGTGTTTGATGGTATATGGCCAATGCAACAAATACTCTCTACTAAGCAATAAACACTTACATGACAAGTAAATTAATTTCAAGCAGCATAGGCTGTCTAGATGACATTTCAATTATTTAATTACACTCAGCGAACTCTCATCTGGGATAAATAACTTTGTGGGTATAATCAACTTAAAATTTGTCTCATAATTTGGCTAGATCCTCCAGCTTTCACCACCAGGAATAATGAGACCATGTGTGATACACATGTCAGGAAGTAGCAGCAACAAGAGGAAAAAGTCTTAATTTAAAATAATAAATATTAATAACAAATACATGCATAAAAATAATTGACAATAACTTTGACAATATGTAAGTATATTGCAAGTATATTGCATATACTAATTACTACTACTACTACTACTACTGCTACTACAAAAAATAATAAGCCAGTTAACAAATTAATTCTGATGTGGCTGTGGCTTCACTTTAGGAGAATGACAACAGTGAAGCCAGGTAGGTCCATCTATAGTCTTTATTGAATTGCCCACACTATGGTGCTAGGCTGATAATTAGGAATCTTCATTCTGGTCTCTGATGTCATGTTGGTGCTATATTCTCACAGCTGCAAGGTATATGGTGAACAATGCATGAGTGCATACTAGTTGGTAATTCATCCTTCACTCTACTAAGTTTTGCCCTCAGTGTTTCCTGATAAAACTACTTTGATATTACAATGGCATTCTCAATAATCGACTTGAAATTTACTCTCTTGATTTTCGACTACGTAGGTGCCCTAACCTTCATTAGGAACAATTTAATTACGTCAACTGGGAATTCGTTGAGAATACTCTGGTGTTGAATTTCCTGCAGACCCTCCTGATGCTTTCAATGTTACATAAGACTCTTGAGTGCCTATTTCATTGCCCATATCTTCTTTTCTGCATTTAGGAGAGCAAATGTTGATGCTCATGGATAAACATTCTCGTGCAAAACAAATAATCTTATTTCTTCCGTAGATCCCCTTTCTCCATCACTACTTTCCTGACTCTATCATACAAACTGCTCACTAAATTGTCATATGATAGGGGTATGACATATAACTAAGGTATTTGTTTATCTGTCGCATGGGTTTTATATACACTGTTCAGTTAGCATCTCATATAGCATTACAGAAATCTCTCCACTTCAAGCTCCTGGTACACTTTAGCTGGTTACATTAGAGAATTAGTCATGGATTCTAATTAAGAATGGTCAATTTTGATTTCCTCCCATTTTTACCACTAAAGCGCAGTGGAGGTTATTCTTGGAATGTATGAGAGCTTGCATGAGAGGACTGCTTAGGTGCTGGCAAGCTATGTATCTAAACTGTTGGAGTTGTGCCTAAAATCCTCCTACTTCATTATCAAGGGAAATACTACTATATAGCACAGAGATAGACTCCTCAGTTCCTGCGCAATGGTGGCCAACATTCTATAGAATTCTTCGCATTTACAACTGTTCCCCTGAAGGCAAGATTTTGGAAGAGGTTTGTGAATCTGCTCCATAGTGAAGAGGGGAAGAGCGAGTTGTTGGACCATCTGACAAAATCAGGTCATCTATAAAGTTTACCTTCAAGCTCAAAGTTGATGGATCATTGACTTTCTGGATTGCCACCTACACATAAAAGTTTAACTGCAACACTTTACAGAAAATCCACATTCACACAGACAGGTCATAGGTCCTCAGAAAAAGAGTGTTGTGTAACTTGATGATAGAGCCAGGAGAGTATTGATGAAGACTGAAAAAGAAAGATGAATATGGATTTTATTGTGAGTGTTAATCAATGAACTTTCATTAGTCATTCCTCCACAGAGATATAAATAGAGGGCAAGATATTGGCAGACACTCAGGAATCATAGAGTGAGGATCCTATAGTAATTCCCTACATAGCAGGGATAAGTGAAGATATCAAGAAGGTCTGCAGGAAATTCAATATCAGAATAAGTTTTAGATCGAGAAGGACTCTGAGAGCACAACTTAGTAGAGTGAAGGATCAGTTACCAACTAGAAATACACTCATGCATTGTGCAACCTCTTGGAATGAAAGTATAGCGGGCACCATCAGGAGACCAGAGACCGGAATGAAAAACAATCAAGACACATGTAGGATGTGTGTTAAGCATTTGCTAAACATGAATTGGACAATGGACATTCCTTTGGAGAGGAAGCCACCTTCTTGTACCTGGACAGAAGACAGTAGGGAATACTGGTGAAAGAAGCTCCGTAGGAATGTGTTCAGATTGGAAACGGGTTTACTTGACTGTTGGGTTGCCACTCTCAATAGCATAAATTTGAAGCCACAGCCACCACAATAGATTGCAAATTTTTGTTTCATTTTAGTAGTAGCAGTAGTAGTAGTAGTAGTAGTAGTAGGTGGTGGTATTAAATTTTACTTTATTTTGTAAACAGGTTGACGAAAGAAATTATTATTCTTATTATTATTACACCACATGGCAATATCAGAGTCGATTCACACCTAATAAATAAATAATATGTATATTTATTTTTCGCTGTGTCTATTTTTTTGTAAATATATTTTTCGTGCTCATTTATCATTTATGCCACAACCTATCAACATGTGGTCTACGAGGGGTGAGAGTTGAATAATTTTAAAAAAACTTGTGGTTACCACTTTATAGCTCCGTAGTAGATTCTGTAAACTTCATGGTATGGACTTAATATATAGCTCAAAAGATAGGTCTCTCTGTGTGCTCTCTTTTGATAAAAATATTTTTCATAGGTATAAAGATAGCCAAGTTACTGGAGCTAAAGTGGAGGGAACTTCAAAACCTGAATGCCTGATTTCTCTGCATAAATATCTCTAGATTGCAAAGTGTTAACGAGTTCAAATTAACACCTGTGGCTAGGAAGCTTTACTCTACATAATGAGTGTTTTCATTAGGCGGTAAAATATAAGTACATGTATGTGGTCAAGAGCGTAGGTGGAAAAAATTATCATTTTCCATTTTAACGCTTAATGAAAACACTCATTGCATAGAGTAGGGCTTCCTCTAGCCACAGGTGCTAATTTGAAACTCGTTAGCACTTTGCAATCTGGAGACATTTATGCACTTTAGCTCCAGTAACTTGGCTATCTTTATACTTATAAAAAATATTTTAGCATCAAAAGAGTGCACACAGAGAGATCTATCTTTTTAGCTATATATCAAGTCAATACCATGAATTTTACAGAATCTACGGAGCTATAAATTGGTAACCACAAGTGTAAAACAAAAATTAAAAAATGATCCTGTCCCCCCTTTATAGGTCGACAGCTATGTCAACCTCACATGAGTCTCAGTATCTCAATATTGCAGATGAAAATTACAGCACCTAGCTGAAATATTGAGATAATTTTAAGCCAATTATATGTTTGTACATGTACATTAATTTATCACTGTTGTCATAAAATTCAAAACTATAATTATTTTTGTGCAATTCACTATAGGATAGTCTTGGTGCTCAAAATAACAGTGTCTCTACAAATGGAACAGTTTTAATAGGTAGTTAAATTATACTAGAATTTATTGTTTGTTTCTGCATGTATTTCTGTGCACTTGAGTCTGTTTGTATGCATTTGTGTTGTGTGTGTTTGTTTTGTGTATGTTAGTGTCAGTATTGTGTGTTTTGTGTATCGTGCATTTGTCCAATTGTTTATTTGTGTGTGTGTGTCTGTAGAAAGGTACGTTGCTGTTCTGATGTTGATATTTTTATTGTATTTTAATTTTATGCTGCTTTTCTTATTTTATTATTTTATTGTTATTGTTATTATTGTTACTCTTGTGGTTGTTTGTATCTGTTATTGTTTTACTAGTAGTCAAGTATATACATCATTTTTAATGTTTTACTTTATTAAATCTTGTAGAAAATTATCCAAGTAATCCAAATGGAACCTCAGGGACACTTTTGGAATGCACTAATGATTTTTATCAAGAAAATGATTCAAGTATTTGTACGCCAAGTTGTTATACCTGGACTCAGTTTAGTAAACATTGGTCCACATTCGTAGATGTGGTGAACCTCATAACTGCGTCCAGTGGATTTCTAGTAGCTGTCGCAATCATCATTTTATCTTGTTTATTTCACAAGAGAATGTGAGTTAATATTCTAAATATCATATATTATTTTGTTTGATTCCAACACTCATATTATTGGTTATGGTATTCATTATTGTTCTCATAGGCTTACTTTCCCATCAATCTTCATAGTATACTTGATGATCAACATATTAATTAATAGTAAGTGCAGAATCATATTATGAACGTAAAATGAAGAGTTTGTTCTTTTCTTTTCAGCATTCATTTTTTTAGTGGGCCATATGGACAGAAATAGTCTCTTCTGTTCATCTAAAAGTCTATCTGAAAGTCTTACCGAGGTCACGTCCTTTTGTGTCATATTCGGTAAATAAAAATATTCTTAAACTCTGTGTGTGCAGCATACACTGAGCATCAGCATGTATTGCATAGGAAGCCAAACATCAACCACATTTTGTTACATGTGAAATGAGCAGGAAATTGGACTTCATGTATTGCAATAGAGTTTAGCTTTTCGGGTAAATAGTATGATCTGAAACTTAAGCTGGTTTGGGGCTAGACGACTCCTAAAGGTCAATTATTGATGACTTCTACTACTTTTTTTGACTCATGTAAATAATAGTAAGCAATTATTAATCGCCTATCATTTTCTCAAAAGTTGTGTAACTTGGTTCTCTATCCTTTTCCTGATGAGATGAGCCATTGACGGTTCAAAGTACATCCTGCATGGTTATGGTTAAAGATTAAATTATATTTCCAACCATACAATGGCAAATTATTACATCATCCAATAAAGGTATAAAGATCTTTCCCATGAACATCCAATACTTGATCTTCTGCTAACTTATCGCTGAATCACCTGACATACACACATCAATCCTGTCCTTCGAGAACATATGCATCATAACGGATTAACAGTAGCGATGCACATTAGCATCAAAGTCATCGTTCATGTTGATTCTGCTATTCAACCATTTTATTTTGCAATGATGATATTTCTGTGGTATTGGATTTCATTGTTTTTAACTCTTATCCCATTTGAATCACTGCTAAAGTTCTGGGTGCCCGTTTAGTAAACCTTGATGGCATCTGTCCCTAGCTTTTCTGGTGTTCTGGGCCCTTTTTCAGCTTTTTGCTTAATTACTTGTTCACTCAGTTTCCTCTTATTTTTTTGCATCTTGCTTTTTCTCTTACTTTATTAGTTTTTTCTATTTTCTTCCTCCCCCCTTTATCTCTCTTTTCAATTCTTGCTTCTTCTCCTTTTTCTTTTATGCAAGTATTGATGGTAGAAAGTAATCTCTAGCATAAGTCTATGTTTGGGCTAGACAGAGTACAGGGGGGATCTAGGATTTTGAGAAGGGGTGGAGGGAAGGGGGTTACCACCTATCTCTCTTGGTTTTAGTCCAACAAAGCAACCCACAGATGGAAGAAAACTGCATCTAAGTCTCTAAGAATCCCCAGCTTATATGGAACACTTATACATAGCAGTTATTTAAATAGAGTGTTTGAGTGCTATATGAAAGCTACAGGGTTAAACAATAGCTATAGCATATCAACTACCCTGGTGTAGGCTTAATCCAATGAAGGAATTCCACAGATGAAAAACAAACCAGTTAACTTCTAGTTTTGTAGCCTGTAGTAGTATTATGTATATATATATCACCACATGAGTGAGGGTTCTGTCCAATGCTAATGTCACCAATGCTTGGCTATCATTATGCAGAGAAAATCGTACATAGCTAAATTAACATGATCCGATGCAAATGTGAATGCAACCATAGTAAAAACAAAGAAGATATTTTCCCCAACTTTTATCTCCTTGAACACATGGTGGATATTTAGTCCATTGTCATCCTGCATTTAATAAATTGACATGATATGTGGTTATGAACCCTAGCCCTAGCCCTAGCCCTAGCCCTAGACCTTAGGAAAAAGCAAAATGCGAATATGGCAGGGGTTTATTCCATGCATCTATATCTGTGCTTAAAATGGTCAAAAGATTGCATGGTTATAAATTACTTATAACAACTAGCATTTGTCTTGGTGATGTTTGGCCTCACTATGGAAGGTGGGACATGGAAAGAGGGAGTTTCTCCTTCAAGTATTAGATACTGAAGTTATTGACATAATTTTGAAATTTTTCTGCAGGTATTTTATACACATATACAGCCTATCAAATTGCACTATGGTGGCTATTCCATATAACTGCTATCTTTTGGAAAGTGGTGTTTCCAATACATGCTCAATCATGTGGAAAAGTCAAGTGGATTCACCTAACAGCCATCATACTTGGAATTCTACTTCCACTAGTCCCTGTTATAACACCAATAGCCGACTTTGCATTGGATCTTCAGAACCAAAGTGATAATTCCACATCCCAACCTACGAAAAGCTTGTTCTCAAGAGGATTGGGATTCGGGCCTAACCGGTTCCCTCCCACTCTGTGTTTAGCTAGGGATCCAGATTCAATCTTTTATTCGTTTGTCTTTAATGTGGGTGTCATCGTGGCAACTGGATGTTCACTGCTCATCATCATAATTTGGACTATACAAAAGAATTCAAGAAAGATAAAAGAAAAGGTTTGCTGAATCCAATAAACTTTATCTCATTGAATAAGAACATATTTATAAATCATAGTGCCGTAATATTTATGTATTTAGGAAATTACTAGAAACAATTTTTTTTAACACGTTATGCATGCAAGACACATTAACCTTACCTTGTGTTGCATTATAAAATGCAATTTTGCTTGCATATAGCAACATAATCTTAGCGAGCTGTTTAATTGCTTCATCTCTCTTTATTCAAATATGCAAACAGATCCTGCCATGAGTGTCATTTCCTACATACTGCTAACAGGTAACTTCTGCAAACACTGAAAAGACTGAAGCAGCTATTCGGAGACCGTAGTTTTCAATCTTGGCATATCTGATCAGTTTGATGCCCCAAAGATCTTGTTTTATCTATCGCTTTTGTGCAAGCTGTAAAATTAAGCTGTGAATACTTTTATAAGAGTTTATCTTGAAGATGTGTTTATTAAAAATAATTTAAATTTAAATTAAATAACGTATTAGCATGTGCGATTTTTAATGCATTTGCGGAGAGTCCTTATTCAATGAGATGATAATAGAGTTTAAAGTTTATAAATCATATTGTGAAAAGTTTTATTTGGTTTTGATTATAGAAAAAAGTCATGTTCAAGTTTGGGACAGCCGAGAAGAAGCTGCTGTTTGTGTTCTGCTTCACATTGGTATTGGATGTTATGTTCCTGATTTCAATTATATTGTCCGGTAAAAATGCTTCAGAGTTAACAGGAAGTTATCAAAGATATTTCTTATGTGAGCAAGGAGGTCACAATCCAAGCAACCCATGCAGTCGTTCCGAAATTGAAAATCTGACTCATCCCTCACTGGAAATGTTGACGAGCATTCTGCAGGCCCTTCTTCCGTGTGTGTACTTGCTTTATGTTGTAAATATTCAAGAAATAAAGGATCTATGCAGAAAGAAAGTGGTTCACACAACATCATAATACAGACAGTCCTATGCAGTAGTGTGTTTACACATATTATCCCTCACCACAAGGTTGTTTCACTCACATTTTTAACATGTTTAATATTTACCCAGTGACATTAATTTTATGTGAGAAACAGGATAAAAAACTGATTTCTTCTATCATTAACATTTTCTACAATTTTGTAATTACAACTTTTAACCTGATTCAATGATATTTACCTCTGACATTTCAGTGAGAAAGAGGGTCAAGCATTATCTGCATTGTAACTTTTAACCCTGATTTGATGATACCTACTGTTAGGATCTCATCCTAACAAGAACTTTAGCAGTACTAATTAACACCCTTAAACTGTTAATATAGTCTAATCACCTTATATGGTAATGTTACTAGGACTCTAACTGTTCATACTCACAAATGCACACACTCATACTTGATTGATTCCTATTGGTCCAGCCAAGTGATGGACAAATGTACTTATAAGGAATAGTTGGAGATTGGGGAGCCAGGCTATTTAAGGCCAGCTCTCCCTCCTGTGACCAGAGAATGTGTTCTAGTTCGTGTCTGATGTTTGTAATGGTATGTGAACTTAATAATCTTTCAAACATTATTACACTTGCATGAGTTAGACATAACAATAGTGTGTTAAGCCGTGCCCTAACCTTTCGAGCTAGAGCAGGTCTAACATCTGGTGGCAGCGAATACTACGAACCCCAAACCTTCGAAACTGACTGCCGATCCGGTCAGCCCTTACACCCTCGACCACTACCACTTCTTCCCATCGACCCTCCTCCAGACCAGAGTGAGACTGAAGACTCCGTCAATCAAGAATCAGTCCAAACCGACCTCAGACATTGTACTCGTGCAAGCAAAGCTTCAAGATCCCCGGTAACCTAATACTCGTTTGTACTTAACCATTTCTCCCCAGGACAGGCAAGCTGTGGAGAAAAAGGGTCACTAGCTAACTACCGACAATGTTCAGGGCAGACCAAACCCAGCTTCTCGAGCCACAGATTCCCCACACAAGCCAGACAAATTCTGTCTCCAACATGGACAGTTCTCTGTTGACCTTGGACCTTCAGGAACAACCGACCTATGAACATCACCGACTCAACAATCCAGAGGATAGCTGGAGGACAATGGATGCAGCTACACCCGCCCGAACCTATCCCTCCGCTACACCTGAACACTTCAACAGAACCAATCCCATAACCGTCGCCATGGTCCACCCACACCAGCCTCCTTGGCTGAGATGATGGTAAGAATGTGCCAAGACAATCAGGAACAACGGCGAGAAGACAGAAAAAGATGCGATCAATTACTCAGCATGCAAATAAGCCCAGGAGGACTACCACCCAGGCACTCAGCCCACGAAACACATGCAGCCAGACCTTCAGCACCACCATTCACCAGGATGAAGGACAGAGAAACCGATGTTGCAGCTTACTTGTCCAACTTCAACATTCACATGGAGACCTTTGGAATACAAGAACACCTGTGGACAGGATATCTAGCCTTGGTCCTCAACTCAGAGGCCAAAGAGTTGGTAAGTCTCCAAACTAAAGATGTTTGTTCTGATTTCTACCAATGCAGGGGAGTCTTGCTAAGGCATTTTCAGGTGACTCCTGCAAGCTATCGCAGAAAGCTGACTGCCATGCGTAAGCATGCTGAAGAGTCATGGACAATGTACCTGAGGAAGAGGGTAAGAACAGCCAACAGATGGCTTGAACAGAGTCGGAGCCAGCAAGAGACCATTGACCAATACGAAGGAGAGACAGTCCTCCAGGAGATGCCTCACTGGCTGGCCAGCTGGGTCAAGGACCAAAACCCAAATACCCCCCTTGCCGCCATGGAGCTGGCTGATGCACACCTAGAAAATGGCAGAGTCATCTCCAGTGGCAGGACCCGTCCACCTTCCCCACCATGGCAGAACTGCCCACGGAACACCTACTACAGCCAACTCCGCCCTGAAGGGAACAGTTACAACTCCGGACCCAACCACCCACAGCCGACCATCAGCCGACCATCAGCCAACCCATGCAAGACCAGGTCCAGCTCAGGGCGTGCAATGGACCAACCAGAAGCCAACCCTCTGAGCCACCCCAGCCTCCAAGCCAGCCAATCACTCAACTACAGCAGAGCAAGCCTCATCGGTTGAGTAAATATTTCGACAAAGACAAGGGGCCCCTCTGTTTTCATTGCAAGCAGTGGGTGCAGTTTGCCCAGAAAAGGGTGTCTATAATGTCATAGACATGCAGGTACAGAAAACCATCTTGCCCAAGCTGTTTGCTAAGGGCACCATCACCCAACTACCCGTCCGTTTTTTCCTGGACAGTGGTGTCGATTGCTCTATCGTCAATAAGAACTTTCTCGAGCAAATGCATGAATTCGGCTTGCCCAAGCATACCTCAACAGCGACCAAGACACTCAAGGCAGCCTTTGGTAAGGTCAATGTATTACCCATTATTCTTCTATCTTGCACCCTGCTAGGCAAACCGATGATCATCAACATGGCCATCTCCGATGACATCCCCCATGAGGTATTGCTGGGTCGTGACTGCCCCCAACTGCTCAAGTTAATACAAAAGGCCGCCTCTGAGATACCAGAGGAGGTCCTAGCCATCAACCGACAAGCAGCAGCAGCAGAGGAACAGGATTGGCCTCAGGAACAGTCTGAGGGGGAGGACACCGACATCCAACCCCAGTCAGTTTACAACCTCATCGGAAGCAACTATGACTTTCCTCAGACCAACCTGTCCCTCCAGACAGACTCCACCACCGACCAAGAGCCACCCCCAAAGGTACAACGCAACACCGAGGAGCTCAGCAGAGACCAGAAGGAGGACGCATCCCTAGCAGACCTGTGGCACAAAGCTGACCAACCAGACTCCTGCTATGTCACCTCGCAGTCCATCCTACACAGGAAGACCACAGATCAAACGGGATCCAGGTACCCTGAGACAACACCCCTGAGAGTGACCACAGCAAAGAAAGTGGCTCAAGCCCTGCTGACCATCATGAGCAGGCTGTCAGTGCCCCTGGAAATCCTTTCAGACCGAGGAAGTAACTTCCTCTCAACCGTGTCGAAGGAGGCCTTCTCCTTCATGGGGATACATCATACAGACCTCAATCTAACGGATCAGTGGAAAGGTTCCATCATACACTGATGCAGATGGTAAAAAAGGTCATCCAAGACCACAGAGAATGGGATGAGTTTCTCCCATACTTTCTCTTCGCTTGCCGGGAGGCACCTTGCTCGTCCACAGGATATTCACCATTTGAGCTGATATTTGGCAACCGAGCAGGAGGGAGTTGCCGTCGTCGAGGCATGCAAGTTTTTCCACCCATACCTACTTGGTCACTCCTTTACAGTTGTCACCGACCACTGGGCCCTGGCCTTCCTGACAAAGAAGGAAACAGCCTATGGCCACATCGCTCGCTGGATGGATATCCTACGTCAGTTCACCTTCAACATTGTCTACCGACCAGGACACAGCAACCAGAATGCCGACTGCTTGTCACGTCAGGCATGGACCACAGACGCACCTGCTGATAAGACCACCACCGAAGGAGCCCAATCCTTGGTAGGAGGGGGACATGTCAGGATCTCATCCTAACAAGAACTTTAGCAGTACTAATTAACACCCTTAAACTGTTAATATAGTCTAATCACCTTATATGGTAATGTTACTAGGACTCTAACTGTTCATACTCACAAATGCACACACTCATACTTGATTGATTCCTATTGGTCCAGCCAAGTGATGGACAAATGTACTTATAAGGAATAGTTGGAGATTGGGGAGCCAGGCTATTTAAGGCCAGCTCTCCCTCCTATGACCAGAGAATGTGTTCTAGTTCGTGTCTGATGTTTGTAATGGTATGTGAGCTTAATAATCTTTCAAACATTATTACACTTGCGTGAGTTAGACATAACAATAGTGTGTTAAGCTGTGCCCTAACCTTTCGAGCTAGAGCAGGTGTAACACCTACCCCCTGACATTTATCCTGCACAGCTAACAATGTGCACACACACACATATTAATGTATGTGATCTCACACCTCACACTTATACTGGTACTACAAACACCTGTTTATTTGTGATCTGATCCATTACCTTATTGGGTTATTTTACAACCTTGGCTGGTTTGAGAGATAGAGAACAAGTCAAAAAGATTCTGTTCTGTTCCATCTGGTCATTTTCATACTTAGAGTAAGTTGTAGTTCAACTTATTCTTAGTATATGTGCGCCTTGCTTCTCTAATACATTTTTAATCTCTAATCATAGAACTTTAGTGACAGCCAGTAGTTAGCTGGAGGCTCGGGTAGAGAAAGATTAACAAACATTATAAAGAAAGTAATTTCCTTTATTATTAGCATTATCTGCAAATGTGTAATTACAACTTTTAACTTGATTTGATGATGTTTAACCTCTGACATTTATGTGATAAACAGGATAATTTCTTCTGATCATTAGCCATTATGTAATTACAACTTTTAAACTCTATTACAACCCGATTTGATGGCTACAAAAATGGATTAGAGTATATATTAGTTTCCTCTGATTATAACTCCATACGTGTCGTTAGGCTACTGATGAGTTTCCCGGTCTCACTTGCTTTCATTAGTAGTTATGCAGACTGCCTTCTGTACCATAAAACAGAAGTGTGCAGGGTGCACCAAAAGCTTTTGCACCTGCATTGTGTGGTATTTGTAGTATGTGTGTGCTACATACCACCAGCAGCTTGTCACATGGTTACCTGTGGTTCTCCATATTTTGGATTGTGACCGAAATGAAGCCGTAGGGGTTCAGTGTGGTTTAGTAGATGGCTCTCTGGATATTAAGAAGTTATTGGCTGATGTTAAATTATGTATACCGCTTATTATCTGCTTATTATCTGTTAATACCACAAGATCTCGAACAGAAATCTTGATTCTGATGAGGTAAAGTTTGGCTATACTAGATCTAATAGCACAGCATGCTATCTCTACAACCTGTTATCAAAGGTGTAGTTATTATTCATGTCAATTTCAATTAGAAGTTGCTAAAACTCAAACAGGACCTTCAACGATGACTGATGGTCAGTGCTTCTTTTGAGTAATGATATAGTTTGATCTCTCATATCAATATCATTCAGTGACTGCTAAAAACAGGAATAATAAAGCTTAATTTTAGTTGCACAAAAATGCTAGCTAACTATGTTTTGACTGCTAGCTATTATATGCCATAAACATACCTATATTCATACCAATAATGTGGAACTGGGTGTGAGTTAAGGTAATTCACAAGATGGGAAGACTATTTATTCGGAGAATCCACCACTATTCATTATAAAGTCACCAGGCTGCGGAATTATCAAATGGATCTAAGTTGCATGCTCTTCTCTTTAGTGTAGGGGTGGGATAGTTAACTACATCTTAACAATAATACATAGTAATTTTTCATGTTACAATCATACAATTACATCACTATAATGATATTGTCAGCATGGTCAGATCGTTCTTGTCATTGCCTAACCTTTCCCACCACATGTCATGCCAAAACAACCGTCACCGACTGCCCTGAACCTAGCTATTTCATGGTATACATTGCCATGGTTATAACCAAATCCATTGCATGACATAACAAAATGCCTTGGACATAACCCTATCCAAATTTGTAATGGGGGGGGGGGGGGGGGGGGGGGGGTTGGGAGGGGAAAGGAAATGTCACTTTTTGCTTCTCTTTTCTTACACACACAGTCATAGAGTTCTCAGGTGAAGATTTTAGTCCACCTTCTAACATGAGAATCAATGCACCTCACAGGGGATTTGGATGGAAAACTGATATTGCCACGCATGGAATATTATATATGTATTATATATATATGCATGTATCTTGTATTGTATTCACGTAAGTTTACCCTTAAAAAATAGAAAGGAGACACCTGTCTTAAATAATGGATGGTAAGAGAAAATGCTTAAGAACTGGCTGCACTGCAAGTGAGAATTGCACTGCTTATGCAGCTTATGAAGTAGCCAACATGGTTCAATAGTCAGTGGGTTTACTCTGGAAGCCACAGTTATGAATATGCTTCCCACTGAAATCTAAAAATTGTTATCTGAAATCTTTACATAGATTTTAAGATTGTGGTACAGTGAATACATTTTCATTTCACAGGGAATCCCTCACTGTGCTGACCCAATGATTTTCATCAGTTTGTTCAGGAAATTATGATGACTTCAGCTTGCACTGGCCGAAGAGGAGAAATGTGTGTGTGTGTGTACATGATGTGTGTGTGTGTAAAATAATATTACTTGAATTGCCAATTATAATAAACCGAATGTGTAACACTTGAGAGGAGAGCTCTAGCTCTATCTAGCAAGTAGTGAAACATTGAATGTTCAAAATCAACCTTAACTCTTCATTGCTAGCTAGCGTTTGGTGTCATCCACAATCAAGAAACTTCCTTAGGCTAAGGTAAAGCTTCTACACTCCATCTGTCCATGTTTTTACAAGGGAATGTGTGCCATAAAAGTATGCCATTAACTTTAAAGATTGCCTTTGAGATCTAGGACTATAAAGCGTGACACACTATAATAATACACAATGGAGCACTCAAGATAGCCACAAATCGAATATGTAGATATAATGCTGCACAATTTGTACAGGAGAAAAAAATCATCGACTAAGGTATTCACTCCTACGGACGTTTGCTAAATGGAAATGATCGTCACTGCCAAAGGGTTTTGTGGACGTTACGGCAACTGTGAGGAATTCTCTTAGCTACGTACTTCTCTCTCCACATTACAATCCAATGTGATGACATCAATAATTTACAGATCAGTGTATAGTGTTAGGCTTGCAGATATGCTTGGAGTTGGATGGTGCTTGGAGCAATTTCAAATTATTGCACCTTCGCTCGCCGCACTTTAGTGGTGTGTTGTCAGCTTTCCACTCTCTACTCAACTCTTTAGCTTGAGTAGTGGAAACAACTGCGACGCCCTAATATAACCATGAACTTACTGTCACAATTACTACTAGAGCCAAAATCAGACTACCCTTCCTGGTAGTTTCCCCCTGTAGGGAATAGCGCCTTGCTATTAAATGAAGTAGATTAGGTTAAAGTTTATTAAGAAGCTGGAAAACTATCCAAGCATCTTTAACTCCAATATCAACATAAACTTACAACCACACTCAGTTATACTATATCTTATATTATCTCAGTTTTTAAATAAAAAAATATCCCGCGTCTCCAACGGCAACTACCTCGTTTTATAATAACTCAAGCTGATGACGTCACAGTTCGTCAAAAGTGGACCCGTTGTGATAGTGATTTGGGGACTCCAGTGAATTGGGGACCCCCGTCCCTTAATCCCTAGCGTTTTAGGGACCCCGGAGTCCTTAAAACGGGGATTTAGGGCCCTCTCTGGAGATTTGGGGATCCCACTTGCGTATGCCAAAAAAAAACGCGGCTGAATCTGAAAGAATGGCGTACGAAGAAAGGTACGAAAAGATATATACCAATATCTCGTTCATATCTCTTACCCTGCAGGTGTGGACAAGCAATATAAGCATGGGCTTAGAAAGCGAAGTAAATTTTTTACCCACGATCGACTATTATGTCGGTGGAAAATCTAAGGCAGAGGGAAACCTGCATGTAGATTAGTCATAAGCAGTTCTGAAGATAAAATGAGAATAATAGGAAGTATCCATGACCAAGCTCATTTTGGTAGAGATAAAACTGTGGCTCAAGTCAGCTCCAAATACTACTGGGCTAACTTATACAATGATGTTACTTCTATGTATGTTGATTTTGTTTGGTTTTGTTTAATTTAGCCATTGCATACTACAGGTGGAGACTTGTGAAAAATGTCAAAAGAATAATGCAAAATTGCATAAGCAACATGAACCTCTCCATCCAATTCCAGTCAATGATAAGGCTTGGTCTCAAATTGGAATGGACCTTGTTGGCCCACTTCCAGAAACCGGTAG